>JAYESA010000011.1:68329140-68680456 GCA_036927795.1 Iris macrosiphon | reverse complement strand
ACCCCGTACTTGTATTCTATCACCTCCTCCTTGAATTTTTTATTATTGTTCTCCGTCTTCCCCTATTTTGGAAAGACGAACGCTCGTGCTTGATATAAGTTTGATACACAAAGAGTACTAGAAATACCACATAGGCCAATCACATTACTTGGTGACTATCTTTCGTAATTAAAGGCACACCACATGTGAGATATTTTGTGTGTTAAAATTTTTGCAGATTGAATAAAATGATTAAATATTTGAGAAATTTTTTCTTAAATGTATAGCCTTATGTGATAGATGGATAAATTCTAAGTTGGGTAGAAGTTGCATTGTCAACTTGAGGTAAATTTTTTTTTTATATTTTGATCAAGTAAGATTAGATTGAGAAATTTAAGTCATTTTTAATTTTTAGAATTTTTAGAAGAATGATTAAGATGATGAGGATTTAATAAATTTTAAAATCTTGATATTGCGGACCAAATATTTATACTTTGAGCACATAATTTAAATTTTAAATATTAAAGGTTGAATCATCGATTTAAATTTTAAGGATAAATATATAATTTTAGACTTGAACAATTGTCGAATTAGATTTAAAATTTTATAATTTGATGATTTAAATTAAAAGTTGAATTTTGATTGTTTGATCACCCATTTGAAATATTGAAGATGAAAATTGAATTTAAAATTTAAAGAGTACGAAATTCATAAGTTGAGAATATGAATAAGATTTGATTAGAATTGTGTATTGTTTAAAGTCTAAAAGAAATTATGATAGTTGAAAATTATGATATAAATTTTGATGCAGGATGTCCTATAGATTTGAATTACATTTCGATGTTGATTATTTAAAAATCGAGAAGAGATTACGATGGGTTGAATTTTGATTTAAATAGTGGTTATTTTTCATTTTTAAGTGATTGCGATGGATTTGAATAGATTTTGTTATTTAAATTTTTGGAGGAGATTGTGATTGACTTGCCTTATATACGAATGTGAAGGATTTAGCAAATCATAACTTATTTTTAATTTTGAGGACAAAATTTCTATAAGTTGGGTAGAATATAAAACCCATAATTTTAAATATTATATTTAATTAATTAATTATTTAATTATATTATATTATTTCTTAGTTAATTAGAAAATAAGATTTATTGAATTAATCACTCGGTAAATACTCATCTAGAATTATTGAACAAAAACTATTATTTTATTTTATTTTATTTTAGGAAACCTTGTAGAAGGATGATAGATTTTTAGAATGTACTAATAATTTTCTAGAATTTTTATACCATATATACATGTATATATATAAATATATATAGTATTAAATAATAGAGTAAATAAAAGAAAAAAAAAAGAAAAAAAAATCATTAAAACCCTTAACTAAACTCTAAACCTTAAGCTTGACTCCTAAGCCTAAAACTTAATCCCCTATCTAATCCTAAGCCCACACACCTTAACCCACAGCTAATCACTAAATCCGCAAACCCCCAGCCCGCTACTAACCCGCGAGCACAGCGGATCTCCCCCGCGCACGGCCCAAGGTTCCCCCTCCACCACTTCCTTCTCTCCCTCTATATATATATAACCTAGTAACCCTAACCCTAATCTCTAAACTCTAACCCGACGTCGACCTCGAACCACCCACCGCAGCAATCGGAGCACCGCCGCCCGCGTCCGCACAACCGCGCGACCGCAGCAGCCTGCGACAGATTCGCAGCGACGACCCCTCCTTCAAGCGCAGTTTCCCGCCCTATCTCTCGACTAATTTCTGAACCATCTTCACCGGTATATTTACAACATATCCCCCTCTCAACTCTGTTAATTAGTTTCCATCGAACAACATTAAACACTAGGTAAAAATTGAAGCTAAGTTGAAGTAAAACCACATCTTTTAAACTGTAAAAAACTGTTTCAATGACCGATATTTAGAAGCTATTATCTTCCACCACAGACATCCAAATTTAAATCTACTTTTTGCTATATGAAGTCCATATAACCAAAATTATTCTCTGTTAATTAGTTTATTTTTATTTTGTGTTAAATTCAGAGATAAACTGGGTTGAAAACTGAGAAAAACATATTTTTAAAATATTAGAATTTGCGATACGGAGCACGCCCCGCCAAACGGGACCGTCCTATCGCATACCAATTGGACCGAAAGGCATGTATGATATGTCCTGACGTGTGGGCTTTCACGAAAACTAATTTAGACGTGTGTGCGCATCAAAATCAACCCGTATCCGTAAAAAGTTCCTGTATCGCGATTTTTGCAAAATACCACACCATTTACTGTACGATCATCGGAATGCAACAAAACTTGTACCATTGGATTCGTAGTATCACGCTGGTCCTGTGACCCAAGTTTTATGCAATTCCGAGACAGTGGACCAAGTCACCTATTTGCGGGCTCCATAGTTGACTTTTATAGCAAATTTGTGTTCGGTTCACCGGAATCTAAAATTGGACATATCGTTGAGTTTGTACTGACGTTTAGAATTTGTTTGACCTATAATTTATCTTATTTAGAGATCTTTATCTCTGGCATACTTTTTGGTGCAAAGTGGGCTACGTGTGGACCCCGCTTTGACCCAAAATTACCGTTTTGCCCCTGTGTCCAAATTGGACGAAAGGATAGTATTTTCTAGCTATCTCTCTGATTTCGGAAATGTTGGTGATGTTTATTTCAGCATCCGGAGATGTTTATTCGGAGGCCATAGTTTCTGATCCTGTGTACTTGACGTTTGGACGCTTACACTATACAGATTGCTTGTTAGGCAAGTATACCTTTCCATTGTGCTGTAATTTATATTCCATATGATGCATGTATTTTATTTTTGTCATTTAGTTCATATATTTTAACTGCTATATAAACTGCGCGTCTAAGAATAGCTTGGGTGCAACGACGACGGTGTCATATTTTATCATTATTTTATATTTTGCATGTCGACCTAGTTTTATGAGACCACCATATGATTTGCAGGCATCATTATGTTTCATTGGCCGTGAAACATCTGTTACACGAGTGTGAGTCTCATGTAGGACACGAACTTGCATGACAGGCTGGCCTCCTTTACGTATGGAACGTGCGATAGGAAATAACTGCTGATAGAATTTGCATAATTAGAAACCTTGGCAGTTATTAGAGGTATCTTCGCATCATGGATGTGACATGCTTAGAGCATGGGGTGGGGAGAAAAACAAGTAAGGCGTTTGGGCTATTTTGTACTTTCCTTGGGTAATCCGTATGCTCCGTCGGAGATGCGCTATCATGATGACCACTAAATATATTATTATTACCTGGCGCTCTCTGAGGTTTAAAAGACGTCATACTTTTTAGGCCCCTGAATCTCCGAGAGAATTATGCCAATCCTATTTTAGCCAGACAGCCCACGTATTGGAAAGTTGTTCTCAAAGTGCATTTACATAGACGGTTAGGCGACCCATTGAATGTTTATTTTTAGTACTTTATTGGCATGCTTCTATGTATCTTGTTACGTTCCTCTGAGGACTTGGTCCCTTTCCAGGTATAGACGTGCAGGATTATCCACAAGAGTACGGACCCGGACCTGACGCTTTATACCAGACTGAGGAGGTCCTACCTTCACAAGTATCTTTGATTCATTGCAGCTGATGGATATTCTTGTTGATATTTCCTTTATTGACATTTATCTTATATTAGAGTTTGATCTCTTCTCGTATTTAGTAGTTTTAGTATAGTCGATTGGCAGTGGATTTTTTTCCACCCGACTATCATTCTTTGATACTTTATATTTGAGATTCAGTTATTTATTCCTATTTCTTTATTTATGCTTGTAGATGAGATATAGATTGCGTGTGACTTGTGATGACAGTATATTACCACTTGTAGATTGGATATTCATGTACAGCGTACGTAGGTATTACGATCTTCCAACATATTGGAGTTATCGTACACTTACGGCTGGCATGTTGCGTATTTCTAGTCCTACGTATTTTGAAACTGGGGCGTGACACACTATACTTAACTATCCTAGCTATATTCATGTTAGATTTTATATATATATTGTGCTCCATATGATTTTAGGTTGGTATCATGGTGATGTTGGTGTAGGAATAAAGTATCCTTGAGTATCTTGGTGCACCATGGTATAGTATGATTCAAGTGTGTATGTGAGATGTTTGATGCTTGGCTTTTGGTGTTGTGCTTGTGTGAGTGTGGTATTGGGGCATTGGTGGTGAGTGCTTTGAGGGGGGAAAGTGCTAGTTGTGAGTTTGTGTTTAGAAAGGGGAGTAGTAGCTGCTGTTATAGCATGGTATATGGGTGTGGTTCAGTCCAAATAGCAGTATACTGCATTAGGTTGCAATTTTTAGTGCAGCTACAGTGGCAGCTCGATGTTGGGTAAAGTAATCTGCTATAGTCTGCCAGTGTGGTAGCAGGAGCACCTGTGTGTAGTTTATTGAGGTGTGTCACCCCCATATTTCTAAATGAGGATATTTTTGTCATTTTTGTATTTATTATCTTTAATGATTGCATTATATATATATATTATGCTACTAATTATTATTATGTATTGTGTTATTTAATTAATAGTTAGTGGGCTAGCCTATTTATTTAGACTTGGCACTAGTGGACTCAATTAGATTAGTCATGACACATTGAGCCCAACATTCGACTAGGCCAAATTAGACTCTTTCCTTTGGTTAATTAAGGAGAATAGATTAAGTTGTATTTGTTTAGAAGTTTCCTAATATAGCATTCCTAATTATTTTATCATGACTAGATAATGGGGTGTATTATTGTCATTGAGTGTTGCTTAGAGGAGGGGTTACTAGGGGCCGGCCATTATAAGGAGGAGCTTCATTCTCTATCTTCATTTTATTTTACTCTATCTAGATCCCCAATTGTGTTCTTCTCCAACTTGACTCATTCCTCCACCAAATTTAACCCTATTCATACCCATTCCCTCTTAATTTTACAATCTAAGAAGTATTATAGTTTGGATTGCAAGGAGCACTTGAAGAAAGATAAATTGACAAGAAGATTGTGTCCAAATTGTGTCCATTGAGTATTTTATTGGGAATCTATTTCTTAATAGGTAAATTCTGAAACCACCCCTTAATTTAGACTTTAATTCATCCATTTAACCATTAGGAATCATCCCTTGGCTAGGGCTACATATAGGAAGAGGAATTGACCTCTAGGGACCCCTATTGTGAATGTTATTGTGTGTATTGTGTCCAATTAGGGAGAATTTTAAGATTGACACATCAATTGTGTGTCATGAGACTAATTAGATCTAATTAGACTTAAATCGGAGATGTGAGACTAGATACATGTCCATAATTGGATACGGGGAGTCAGTGTCATGAAATTCCAAGATAAAGAGGGTAAAATTGATTAGTTCTATGGGTAGGTGTTCCCTTATATCATTTTTTTTTGTATATGCTTTAGAATAGATATATCATATCCTATTTGATGTATTTAGTAATGATATATAGTAATTAAATGGTGTATCATGGCATTGGAGAAAGTGGGTGTTGGTATCATGAGTATCATGGTGTGATACTCATGGTGCACACTAGGTGTTTGTTGATTTGTTACTATAGGTGTTATATGCTAGTGTGTGTGTGTAAATTCTAGTGTTGTGGTGAGTAATTGGATGGGTGTTAGGTCTGTGGTGATAAAGGGTAGCAGTGCTCTAGGAAGCAAGAGTTTGTGATATGTGGTGGTGTACCAACGAATGGGAAGGGGTATTTTAATTTAGGGAACGAACATTATGTTCAGATTTTGAGTTAAGCAAGGCTAAGTAGCATGGATACAAGTAGTTGTGATAGACATTTTTGACACACATTTCAAACCATCTATGTTCAGTTTAACACCTGAGCTGTAACTAACAGGCAGTAATAGGCAGTAATATGGAGGGATCATTACAGTCATGGGGGAATTGGAAGGTCTGTAGTTGGGTTCCAGGTGGAGCAGTAAAATAGCAGTGCTTTGGTTTGAGTCCAGATATAGTGTGGGGGTGGATGATACTTATTATCATAGGTAATGGGTGTTCTTAGGTGAGTGAGGGATATAGGTGATACATGGGGTTAAGTAATGAAGTATGTGTTTCAGTTGCTGTATGAGTGTGTGTCTATTTATCTAGTTACCCATCTTTCTTAGTGTATGTTTGTACTAGTTTTTAATGGTTGAGTTAGAGTGATAGCAACTTGAGAAGCCAGCAGCAACAATAGTGAATGTGGCGAGGTGGTGTCTGGTTCAGCCCTTACAGAGAAATATAATATATATGTGTATTGATTAGATACTTGTCGGTCATTACCAGGTACCTGTGGGAACTGAGGGAGTTGCAGGATGAGGATGAGATATTGCAGTCATTATTAGCAAGTTAGATCAAAGGGACTTCATACATGACTGATGGGAGCTCGAGTTCAGTAGGTCATAAATATGTTGAACAATTGGTTAGTTGAGGTGGGAGCTATGATTTCAGGGGGTGAATTGATAGGATCAACAGCAGTACACCAAAGTAGAAGTTGGGGGCAAAAGTCTTGCACATCAAATATTTCAAAACATATTAGAGTAGCAGCAACAGGTGAGAAGTTGGACCTGTGCAAATGTGTGCACGGGAAGTATGAAGTTACTAGGACAATGTGTGTATTAGGGAGTGTAACTAACAGCGAAGGAGAGTGATTTGCTAGAGTATGGGGTTCAAGTATCCTGGATACCTAGAGTTTTCCAAGTAGAGTATCAGTTACAAGTGTTAGTATGTCTTAGATAGGGGAGAAAGTATTTTGTATGAATGTGTAGTACTAAGGTCTGGGCACCATCATCAACACAGTATGTAGGTGTGTCTAACATTGAGTAACTCCAGGATTGGTAACAATGAATACTAGTGCAGACAAGCATAAGGGTGATGTAATTTAGTGATAATTGAGTGTATCTTGAGTGTATGTATCAGAATGTGATATCAGTGTACAGATGTTGTGTGAGTTGGTATATCAGAACTATGCAAGGTGCATTAGAATCATGTCTGATTAGTTAGTGTCAACTATATGTGGTATTCTAATAGTGTTAAGATTTTATTAAAGGAACAAGGTATGGGTAATATACAAGGTAAGGGTTAAGTATCTTTGCCTGGGTAAGGTATTAGGATTTTAATCTAAGAATTGAGCGCTAGTTAAGGTATCATTGATATATCTTAAGATAGGCCAAGATACTATAATATACTAGTATATATATATATATATATATATATATATATATGTCACTACCACATTTTCTAGGAAAGGGTACTTTAGTCTTTTCCTATTTAATTAAATATTTTGCATGTTAAATAATTATTGTTGTATTATTAATTGTTGTTAGATATTATTTATTTAATTTGGACTTGTATTAGTGGACCTAACTAGTTTAGTTTGGACCCATGGACCAACATGAATTAATTAGTTAGACTTAGCCCAATTAGAAAGCCCATTGTTAAGGAGATGGATTAAATTAATTAAATCATTAGACTAGAAGCTTCCTTCCTTAATTATTTCTTCATGAGAGGCCCCAAGGGGTATATTGGATATTTTATAATTACTTGAGGGAGAGGAAAGGGCCGGCCTATATAAAAAGAGGGGGAAAATTCTTTCTCCTTTTTTCATTCCAAATCTAGATCTAGAATTTCCCACTACCAAATTTCCTTCATTCCCATTTTATTTTTCTACCAAATTCATTCCAAATTCTTTCCAAATCACCATTAGAAACTTGAGAAGCAAGGATCTAGAAGGAGGAAGTAAGGATCTACAAAGAGGAGCAAGGATCTACAATTTGGAGGCAATTTTATCTCAATTGGAGGTTTCATTGGGAATCTATCTCCCAATAGATATAATTCACTTTTCTCCCTTAAAATAGCTTCTAAATCTGAGATTTAATCATGGAAAATCAACCCATATGTGTGTACTACCCATAGGACTTGGTTTTGTGTTCATAGGAGACCTATGGAGAAAGTTATGGTGCTTTTTGTGTCAATATTGGGAGAATTCTGAAAATGACTTTTGTTGTGTGTGTCAATTGATCCTATAGATCACTTTGGCATATGTTTGTGTGTTTGGGGCTAGTGTCGTGTCCATAATTGGGTACGTGTAGGTCGTATCCCAATAATTTTGTGATACGTGTTGTTTTGGAGGTTTTTCCTCCGACACGGGACTTTGCACATGTCGTATTTTGACACGGAACATAGATCTATTTTTGACACTTTGTTTTGTTCATAAATAATATATGTGACTTGCTTGTGTCCTTCGGGGTGCAATTGGATGTGTGGTGGACTCGTGTCGCATGCGTATCCTAGATCTAGTGGGATACGGTGTGATACTCTCCATTTGTGGTGTGTTTATGTGTAGATCTAATTAATTATGCTTTAATTCTTGAATTATAATTAAGTATATATATATATAGATATTTGTATTATAGTGTATTTATTATGGTATTTATTATTTAGCATAGATCTATGTATTATATATGTACTAATAGAAGGTATAAATATATATCTAGCTTTCTTCTACATGCATTAATATATGTTCTAAATATATGTTAGGGATATATATATATATATATATATATATATATATATATATATATATATATATATATATATATATATATATATATATATATATATATATAAATGTTTTATAAAATTTATATGTATGTTTAATTAAGTAATTAGATTATGTATAGTTATTATGTGATTATTTATATATATGTATGGATGTATATTTATTAACATATTTATGTATGTGTTCATTTAATAATGTTGTAATATGTACATTAGTATATAGGATGTGTATTATAGCTATTTGGTATTTATATATATAGATATATATATTATATATGTATTTGGATTATATATATATAGATATATATAATTATTTATTTGGTTTATATATATATATATATATATATATATATATATATATATATATAGGTTATATATATATATATATATTTACTATTTTTAGCGACAACAGGATTAATGACAGAGAATTGTCATTATTGGAGGCGGTTACAGCAGCAGCCGCTATAACAGTGGCGGCAGAAATTAATGACAGAGCCGCCACTATCATTAATAACCGCATGCAGCAGCGAGAATTCGCAGCAGTTGCGACAGAGGCTATGGTGACGGTTGAAAACCATCACCAAAGGACAGGCCGCAGTGCAAAAATGCAGCAGCAGTAGCAACGGCGATTCAGTGACAGCCTGAACTGTCACTGAAAGTCTGTTAACTGAAAGTCAGTATTTTTCAACACTGCTTTCAGTGACAATTAGGCAGTTTATTAGTAGATTGTTTATATCTTATATTTATATATATATGTATATATATATGTATTAATAATAAGATATAATACTAGTATTGCTTTACTTCTTATTTGTATAATATTAGTATATATTATATATTCTATATGAGGGTAATTACTAAATCAATGTATTGAGTATTACCTTGTGGAAACCAAGGTAAGTGGGATACTCAAGATACGGGGTTTGAGTATCAAGATTGTGATTTTGTTGGGATACCAAGTTGGTTCAAAACCATGGTTCCTATTTTAATGTGTAATTAATATTCTATATTATTATACATTATTGTTCATATATATGTATTGTGAGGTTTACCTTGAATTCACGTATCCAGAGATACGGTATCCTAATATTTTAGGATGTGGTTTCTATGACTTAGATTTTAGTATTTTGACCCAAGATTTTTGTGTTAGACTTGTGCAACATAGAAATAGATAGTTGAGCTTGGTTTGACAATAGTTGACCATAATTGACTTAGAGTTGACCATAGTTGACTTTTGACTTAGAATTGACTTATTGACCTAGAAGTTGACTAGTTAACTTATTCTCTTTTCGGGACCTTGTATTAATATTGTATTCCATATCTAGATCTTCGAGGCACTGAGTCAGACATCTGTGAGACTATTCATTGGACTTTAGGCGAGTATATTCTCTGATAGTTTCTCATTTATGATATTCTCTATGTTCATTGTATCTAGTGTAGATATTCATGTTCTCTTGACACTATGGTTACACGGATTGGTATATCCGGATCTCGTCATGAGATATTATTCCTTGGTATATGGTGTATATGGTGCAAGTATTGTTTCATTGGTTATCTTGTACATGTACAGACACCGATTCTCGGGAAGACTAGCTATCTTCTTGGGGAATCTCGTGCTATAGCATACCGTGGTTGGATCTATTATACCAGTCGGGGGTGGGGAGTATTAGTATAGATATGTGATCAATATCCCTATTGTGTAAAGTACTGATTACTGAATAGTGTTGATCATACACCGCAGGTATAATTAGCCAGGCCGTATTGCATCTTGCCCAAGCCAATCACATGTTAAGCTAGTACTCACACACTTAGTCATTAGTATTATTGTTTCATTGGCATATTGTTCATTATTGTATCTATTTCCAGTATTTCCTTATTGTATATATATCTCTTGTATCTATCGTGCATCTTGTTTATCCACAGTTATTTACTATTACATAGTTTTTATCATTAATTAGAACTGCTGTTAGAGATGTACTCTGCTCCTTTCCTGACTGGATATATTTTTTCAGATGACACTGAGGAGTGGTACCATACCTATTATGGACCCCAGGATGTTGTGGGTTTAGATTCTGAGACCCTGGCTTAAGAGGGACTTATCCCAACTGAGACAGTTGACCCTGGAGTTGTAGCTTCGTAGTATTCTTTGTACTGGATTTGTCTCCAGCTTATTTTATTACTTCTTCAGACTCATTGATGTATTATTTTAGACTCATGAGTTGTATTATGACTATTCTACTCTTTACCTGATTCGTGCTCATTTCTATGTTAGTTCTGTGATTGAGTATACTATCATTATTGGTGGTTCATTATATTATTAGATAGATTATCTAGACAGCGTTCTACCGCCGATTCTGCGGCGTAGGCTGGGCGTTGTTTCCGACTAATACCCTTACATCGGGTGCGGGTCATGACAATAAATATATATATATATATATATATATATATATATATATATATATATATATATATATATATAATTAACTACTTGAACGAGTATAGCCTAGCATTAGCTTGGTATGACCAATATAACTATATAGGTCAACTAGATAGATAGCTTGAGACCCAAAATTAGATAGTTCGACCTAGTTTAACTCAAACAAACTAATATTTGAACTAGTTTAGCTTATTTTGATTACAAATACTGTTTTGACATGAAATTTCATATATAGGTCTTTGAGAAACCGAGAAAAATACTGTTTGATATCCATTGATCTGGACCACAGGCGAGTACATTCTATGATAGTTTCCATTATTTGATATTTACAATGATTCATGTTTTATAGTATTATTTTACCTGCTTTTATTATCTAGAGATACGCGATTTTAGGCCTATTAATTTTCTAGACTAATGAATTACTGGACTATTGTATTTTTTGCCTATTGACATTTTTGGACTATTGAGATTCTTCGTGTCAGGATTGGATCTATGAGTACTGGTCAGGTGGACAAATACCTAGGAGACGTGTAATCATACCCTTTCTATCCCATGGTCTTACTGGAATAATAATAGCCACACACAACACGTGTGGTTTGCCAAATTTTATCTCTAGATGTTCACATGTCAACTTGGTATTTCAAAATACTAGTTTAGATATTATCTTTTCTGGATTACTCTATTCCTGCTGGTTGTATAATTACATTGACATGTTTCTAGTTCATATATTTTTGTCTTTCTTTACATACTTACCTGCTCTCATTCTGCTTTCTATTGTTCTGTAATTACCTGATCATTTTAGTTTATACTTTGATTCCTTAGTATATGCTTATCTAGTATTTTATCACTATTTAATGTTTCATATTCTTTGTAAATTAATTAGAAGTGCTATTGTATTATACTTTGCTCTAATCCTGACTGGATATATTTTTTATATGATTGGTTAAAGCAGATGTATCCCACCCATTATGGGCCACAAGATAGCGAGTCGCCTGAGGATATAGTGCTTGCTACTGAGGAGACTTTACTAGCTCATTATGATGTTATATTTGTTTTAGCTAGACTCTTATAACATCTATTATTATTTGACACCTTGTGTTAAGATTAGACTATTGTATTATGATTGGACTTGGACTTGTGATGTATTGTGGCTCCTATTTCTCTTCTTCTAATCCATATCGTGTCTTTTATCTTCCTTAGTTTTATATTGTGATTGAGTTTGGATTACCATTTATTATATATCATATTGTCTTCTATTTGGATTTAAGACAGCATGATTGGTACCTTATATATATTGTGTGAGATATTTAGATAGTATTGTTGACCTAGACAGCGTTCAACCATTGATGCTGTAGCGTAGGCTGGATGTACCCTTGTACTTGTGCCCCTACACTGGGTGTAGGTCATGACACATTTTTGTGGTGGCATAGGTAGGTATGGCTTCACAATTAGTGCCATATTATAGTAGTGCAACGTCTTAGATGTACTACTGCGAGCCAGCGATAGAATATAGGATATAGGTTATAGGATAGAGAGAGAATACTCAATCATAACTAAAAATTTCCAATCTATTGATTTTACTCTCGCTATTAATTTGAATATTGCTTTCCTTTAATATTTATGTCCTTCTTTGATGATATCGTATTTTGCTCCTTATTGACTTCTTTTTGAATATATCTTCAGGATGTCGTCGAAGACTCGATCGCAACGCTCTGGCACGGTCTTAGCGAGGTTGATTACTTCACCACCTCTGAGACAAGCAGCAACAACAGCTATTTCTCCAACGTATCCAGCTCAAAGGGTGGGTCGCCTCACTGGTCCAGGTAGGCGCTTCAGCAACAGCTTTCGGGGGTGCTCTACCTCCAGTTCAGATGACTATGCCCATATCAGAGTATTTTCTACCACCCTCAGTACCAATCGTTCCCATGCATATGTTTACGCTTTTTAGGGAGATAATGGAAGCCCAGAGGGCCTAAGCGGAGGCTCAACACCGCCAGCCGGACGCGATAAGGCAAGGAATAGAGAACGCCCATCAGTTAGCATTAGCAGCTGTGGAGAGAGTAGCGCTTACTCGACTGCAGATTGTTCTACGCCAGCCTGATCAGCAACAACCGAGGCAGGATACTATTATTGATTTTCAAAGGATTAGGTCCAAGGACTTCAAGGGCACATAAGGGATCTTATATGCCAATGATTGGATCGAGGATGTAGAGAGAAACCTGTGACTGGCACATATTTTGAAGAGTCTACAGGTAAAGGCAGCGGGCAACCAAATGTGCGACATAGCCCTTACATGGTTTCGCACAGATCTAAGGATTGTGGCACCTGGTTTGACTTGGGAAGCTTTTAAGGATCTTTTCAAAGAAAAAGTTCTTCACATATGTGGCTCTTAGCACCCTGGAGAGCCAGTATCAGGATCTTGTCCAGGGGATCATATTGGTGGACGAGTATGCCGTCTAGTTTTATAGATTGGACATATTTATAGAGGGACATACTTCCTTAGTGAGAGCAAGAAAGTTTTGGAAGGGTTTGATTAGGGAGGTCAAATCACTCACCAGGGGTTACCGCACCACAACTTTCGAGCAGATGTTGGAGGATGCACAAAGAGAAGAGGATGACTTAGAGCTCAAGTCCAAGAGGGGGAGAGAAGTATTAGAAGGAGCTAGCAACAGTGCTGGTCTAGCTAAACGATCCCATATTCAACAGCAATAGCAGATTCAATCGCCGGTTCGTGCTCTAGTTCAGCAGCAGGCTCAGAGGCAGACGCAATGGATTTTTTTATGCAACTATTATAAGAAGCCTGGTCATTCCTGGGATGTCTGCAGGAAGAGAGTGAAGGTGTGCCTTTTCGTGTGTCAGCTGAACATCAAATACGAGACTGTCCTACCGTACCTCCATATGATGGAGTGCAAAATTAAAAAAATAGAGCTAGGCCACATGTGGCACTACAGATTGCTCGACACCCTCAGAGAGAGTCACCCCGGTAGGTCAAGGCATTTGCGATGACGGTCTAGGCGGCCTACGCTTCAGGTGATGGGTTAGCAGGTTCTATTCCTTCTTTTTGCCTTATTCAATCCGTTTGATTTGATTTATTCCTTAGTAATTATAGTTTTTTTATGATATATAGTTAGTAGTATACCCTGAAAGAGACTGCAATATCATAAGAGACGGAGACCAACACTAGACATGTTGACCATAAATAGTGACTTCTCTAATTTGCATGCTTGTATGATTTAGATTGGACTGGGGGTTTGACCTAGAGGGGGTACGATCATTTTTTAATTTCAAAGACAAAAATTTTCTGAGGGTAGGATTGTCACCCCCACATTTCTAAATGAGGGTATTTTTATCATTTTTATATTTATTATATTTAGTGATTGTATTATATATATTTTTTGTGCTACTAATTATTACTATGTATTATGATATTTATTTAATAGTTAGTGGACTAGCATATTTATTTGGACTTGAAACTAGTGGATCCAATTATATTAGTCATGACATATTGAGCCCAACATTGGACTAGGCCTAATTACATTCTTCCCTTTAGTTAATTAAGGAGAATGGTTGAAGTTGCATTAGTTTAGAAGTTTACTAATATAGCCTTCCTAATAATTTCATCATGACTAGTTAGTAGGGTATTGTTGTCATTGACTGTTGTTTGGAGGGGGAGTTATTAGGGGCCGGCCACTATAAGGAGGAGCTTCATTCTCTTTCTTCATTTTATTTCTGTCCATCTCGATCCCCAATTATGTTCTTCCCCAAATTGACTCATTCTTCCACTAAATTTAACCCAATTTATACCCATTCCCTCTCAATTTCAACATCTAAGAAGCATTAGAGTTTGGATTGCAAAGAGCACTTGAAGGAAGAGGAATTGACAAGAAGATTGTGTCTATTGAGCATTTCATTGGAAATCCATCTTCAAGATAGAAAATTCTAAATCCACCCCTTAATTTAGGCTTTAATTGATGCATTTAACCATTAGGAATCATCCCTTGGCCAGGTCTACCTATAGGAAGATGAATTGACCTCTAGGGACCCCTATTATAAACGTTATTGTGTATATTGTGTCCAATTAGGGGGAATTCCGATATTGACACATATAGTGTATTTCATGAGACTAATTAGATATAATTAGACTTATATCATGATTGTGGAACTAGATACGTGTCCACAATTGGATACGGAGAGTATGTGTCATAAAATTCCATAATACTGAGGGTACAATTGGTAAGTTCTATGGGTAGGTGTTTCCATGTGTCATTTTTTTGTATATGCATTAGAATAGATGTATCATATCCTATTTGATGTATTTAGTGATGATATGTAGTAATTAGATGGTGTATCATGATATTGGAGAAAGTGGGTGTTGGTATCATGAGTATCATAGTGCAATACTCATGGTGCATAGTAGGTATTTGTTGATTTGTTACTATAGGTGTTATATGCTAGTGTGTGAGTGTGAATTCTAGTGTTGTGGTAATGAATTGGATGGGTGTTGGGTCTGTGGTGATAAAGGGTAGCAATGCACTGGGAAGGAAGAGTGTGTGATATGTGGTGGTGTACCAAAGAATGGAAAGGGGTGTTTTGATTTAGGGATTGAACATTATGTTTAGATTTTGAGGTAAGCAAGGCTAAGTAGTAAGGATACAAGTAGTTGTGACACACATTTGTTAAACATATTATAAATTATATGTGTTCAATTGAACACCTGAGCTGTAACAAACAGGCAGCAATAGGCAGTAATATGGAGGGATCATTACAGTCATGGGGGAATTGGAAGGTCTGCAGTTGGGTTCCAGGCGGAGAATTGCAATAGCAATGCTCAGGTCTGAGTCCAAACATTGTATGGGTGTAGTTGAGACTTAGTGTCATAGGTAATAGGTGCGTATAGGTGAGTGAGGGATATAGGTGATTCATAGGGTTAAGTGATCAAGTGTGTGTTTTAGTTGCTGTGTGAGTGTATGTCTATTTATCTAGTTTACAATATATCTACCTATATAAATATATGATGTGCACAGGCCTGTGGTGTACTAGTGCTTAGTGTATGTTTTTTTAGAGCTCAATAGTTGAGTTAGAGTGACAGCAACTTGAGAAGCCCGCAGCAGCAGCAATGAATATGGCATGGTGGTGTCGGGTTCAGCCCTTGTAGAGCAATACATTATGTATGTTTATTGATTAGACACTTATGGGTCATTTCCATCTACCTGTAGGAACTAAGGGAGTTGCACAATGATAATGATATGTTGCAGCCTTTAGTTGCAAGTTAGAGCAAAGGGACTTGGTTCAAGAATGATGGGAGCTTGAGTTCAGTAGGTCATGAATGTGTAGAACAATTGGTTAGTTGAGGTGGAAGCTAAGATTTCAGTTGGGGTGAATTGATAGGATCAACAGCAGTATACTAGAGTATTAGTTGAGGGCTAAAGACCTGCACATCAAATATTTCAATACTTATTAGAGTAGCAGCAGTAGGTGAGAAGTTGACCTGTGCACATGTGTGCACATGCAGAGTAAAGTTACTAGGACAATGTGTGTATCAGGGAGTATAACTGACAATGAAGGAGAGTGATCAGCTGGAGTATGGGGTTCAGGTATCCTAGATACCTAGATTTGTGCCAAGTAGAGTATCAGTTACAAGTGTTAGTGTATCTTAGATAGGGAGTGAGTGTTTTTTATGAATGTGTACTATTAAGGTCTGGGCACCACCATGAACACATTATGTAGGTATGTCTGAAATTGAGTAATTCCAGGATTGATACCAATGAATACTAGTGCAGACAAGCATAAGGTACATCAGTGTACAGATGTTGTGTGAGTTGGTGTATCAGAACTGTGCAAGGTCTATTAGAATCATGTCTGATTTGTTAGTGTCAACTATATGTGGTATTCTAATAGTGTTAAGATATTAGTAAAGGAATAATGTATGGGTAATATACAAGGTAAGGGTTAAGGATCTCAACCAGGGTAAGGTATTAGGATTTTGATATAAGAATTTTGTGCTAGTTAAGGTATTATAATATATATATATATATATATATATATATATATATATATATATATATATATATAATTAACTAGTTGACCGAGTATAGTCTAGCATTAGCAAGTTATGACCAATATAACTATAGGTCAACTAGATAGATAACTTGAGAACCAAATTTAGATAGTTTGACCTAGTTTGAATCAAAGAAACCTAGATTTGAACTAGTTTAGATTATTTTGATTCCAAATACTGTTTTGACACAAAATTTCATATATAGGTCTTTGAGATACCGAGACGGACACTGTTTGATATCCCTTGATTTGCACCACACGCGAGTACATTCTCTGATAGTTTTTAATATTTTTATATTTAGTATGATTCATATTTTATAGTATTGTTTTACTTGCTTCCTAACACACTGGATACACGGATTGGTATTGTATGGATTCATTATCTTGAAAAATGCAGTTTCAGGCCTATTGATTTTCAGGACTAATAAATTACTGGACTAATGTATTTTTGGCCTATTGATATTTCTGGACTATTGGAATTCTTCGTGTCGGGACTGGATCCATGAGTACTGGTCAGACGAAAAAATACCTAGGAGACGAATGAACGTACCCTTTATATCCCATGGTCTTACTGGAATAGTAGCAGCCACATACGACACGTGTGGTTTGCCGAATTTTATCCCTAGTCGTTCACATGTCAATTTGGTATTTCAAAATACTACTTTAGATATTGTCTTTTCTAGATTACTCTATTCCTGCTGGTTGTATACTTACATTGACAGGTTTTTAGTTCATATATTTTTATCTGTCTTTACATACTTACCTGCTCTCATTCTCCTTTTCATTGTTCTTTAGTTACCTGTTCATTTTAGTTTATACTCTGATTCCTTAATATATGCTTATATAGTATTTTATCACTATTTATTTTTTATAGTCTTTGTCAATTAATTGGAACTTCTATTGGATTGTACTTTCCTCCAATCCTGACTGAATATATTTTTCAAATTATTGGTTAAAGCAGATGTGTCCGACCTATTACAGACCAAAAGATAGCAAGTCACCTGAGGATCTAGTTTCCGCTACTGAGGAGACTTAGCTAGCTCATTATGATGATGTATTTGTTCTTTCTAGACTCTTATAGCATGTATTATTATTTTAGACCTTGTATTGAGATTAGATTATTGTGTTGTGATTGGACTTGGACTTGTGATGTATTATGACTCTTATTTCTCTTTTTCTAATCCATATCGTACCTTTTATCTTCCTTTAGTTTTATATTAAGATTGAGTATCGATTACCATTTCTCATATATTATTTTGTCCGCTATTTGGATTTGAGACAGCATGACATGTACCTTATATATATTGTGTGAGCTATTTAGATAATATTGTTGACCTAAACAGCGTTCTACCGTCGATGCTGCGGCATAGCCTGAATGTACCCACAAACTTGTGCCCCTACACTGGGTGCGGGTTGTGACAAGGTAAGAGGGAGGTTCAATACTAGGGTATTCTGCAGTATGGACTGCAATTAGGGTGCATGTGGTTCGGTGGAAGAATGCACTTGACAGTGGCAAGTTGGGATAGGATTTGGAGGCCAGATATATGTATTAATCTGGGTATTGCATGTGCAAGCAGTAAGCACTGCAATTGTGGTCTTCCTGTACAGGCTGGGATATAGGAATTATGTAGGTTTCAGCAGCATATTGCTGCAGATCGTACAATGCACTTGCCACAACAAATGTAGCAACTGCATTGCTGTTTCCAGCAGTGCATATAGGATGCACTTGAGTAAACTGCAGTTGAAGATTCAGTTAGGTATAGTAGTGACTAATAGTAAGGTGAGGAGGTTGGTGCTAGCTAGGTACTAGTATGTTATTATTGGTAGAGTGGTGTCAAGTGTGACACACAAGTTGGGCTTAGTGAGTTAGTTTTGTTCAAGTGTAATATGAGTGAGTATGCTTGTAGTATAGCAAAGTATCAAATAAGGTAGTGTATGAGGTAGAGTAGGAGTGTTTTAGTATCAAGTGAGGAAGTGTGGTACCATGAGATATTTGGGTACCATGATGGTATTGGTAGCATGGTACCAAGTATCAATAGTTGTGTTATGATCCTTACCCGAAAATTGGTACCATGAGATATTTGGGTACCATAATGGTATTGGTAGCATGGTACCAAGTATCAATAGTTGTGTCACGATCCTTACCCAAAAATTGGGCATGAGTCATAGGTACATCCAGCCCACGCCGCAGCATTGGTGGTAGAACGTTGTCTAGGTCACAATATAAATAACACATCTCTCATTAATATAACCTGTCAATGGTCTAAACTTCATAAGGAGGACAAGATGAATATAATATAATGTCTAGTCAACCACAATAATAACTATAGGAAGATGAATAGCACGATAAAGATATAAAAATAATATAAAAAAGTTTAAACACATGTGTTTAGAGATAAATATCTCAACAATAATATAAGTCTAAGAGTCTAGATAACTCAATAACAACATAAGTCTTAAATTAATACAACTCCAAATATCTAAAGTTGAACAATCCTAAATACAAAATAAATGCTAGGCTCTAAGCCACTACTAATGGACCCTCTATAGAACGGGATCCTCCTAAGGTTCCTAGATGTAACCCTCATCTACTCCTGGTCCATAATAAGTGGCACAAAAATTCTCGAGATACTTTGAAAAATGTTATCCTGACAAAATTGGAACAAAGCACATAAACTAACAACAATTTCAATTATATTGATAAAAATTATGAAGCAGAGTAAGGAATATATATGATTGAATAAAATACGGAAATATAACAAAAACTAGAGAGTCAATCATCATATCATAAAGAAATAACTAACAATGAGTACACTGGTAAAAGTAATCATTGAAAGCAGATAAATGTGAATACTAGCAATGTATGAACTGGAATAAAGGAATAGAAATAATGGCTAAGTGCCTTAAAATTTTAGTTTGCTATGTGATCGACTTGGGACTAGATCATGCTTGTTATATATGATTGGCTATGATACATGTGAGGTCAGGCTAACCATCTGGTTAGCTATGATACGAGCAAGAGTTAGGCAAATCATATATAACATGCTATGAGGCATGTAATATGGTTAGGCTATATCTTACGTGATATGTAGGGTGAGCTATGATGAATGTAAGGTAGGGTATGATCACAAAACTTGCTAATATTTCCCCATCTCCAGCTAGTAAAATGGATCCAATCATGGCTCCTCATGATAGGTATCTATGATACTAGCCCATGTATTCACTGTGTTGGAATCTAGTATACACTACAACTAGAGTAATAGTAATCATACAAAATAACAAAAATTGTCAGAGATTGTACTCGCATGTGGTCCTGAGCAAAGTGTGAGTATCGAGATCCAAAATAAAGTCACAATGACCTAAATATAAAATATTAGTGTTAATTGGTGTTTAAAATGATAAATAAGTTGAACTAGGTAAACATGTGATTTTTAGGTCCTAACTAGGTCAATCTAGTCAATATTAGTATATACTAGTTAGTACTAATTTATATATCATAAATGCTTTAGTATCAAGTTGATTCCTTAACGATTTAGCTATTACCTTAATTACTATAGCATTATATTGGTGTACCTTAACACCTCCAAGTTTTTAGATTCCTGGCGCCTCACAATCTAGTGTTTACCAATGTCTAAAATCATTACCTTAGTTAACTCTATCCTATATCCATATATACTTACCTAACCTAGTACTAATATCCTTAAGTGTTAGATGAAACCTACTCTTCACTGATCACAGCCTTAGGTATACCCATACTATAATACCTTGGTGACACCCAATTACCTATACACCTACACCATTATCTCACACAACAAGTCATTGATATTGACTTCTAGCACTCCGCAACTTCCCTGATACCCTAGTACAGATACCTCACTAATACACTTATATGTTTACAAAGGCAACACATATAGATACAACTACACCTACCCTCTGCACTTGTAGCTCATACCCGAGCTTGTGCTCCCCCATGCTACCAGATCAAGACTCCTAGGAACATATGTGCCCACACACAAAACACCTGCACTAGAGCAAGGATACCTATATATACTAAGCTTGTTGTTCCTTCTACTAATAACTATCTGCATAGTAGGCTATGATCATTGTGCATCCTTATTTCCCCTTTATTGCACATAACTGAAACCCCCAATTGCATATAGTGCATGTCATGCACTCCCTCTAGTGTACAAATACTCCTTACATACCTGTATACACACACAATCACTCACATATCACCCAGCTATCAGACACCCTACTGCTAACACTCGAATCCCCTCAATTGATATTCCAAGTATTAGTCAACTATTGCTCTGCCTATACACACTTAATGATCTATCAAACTCGAGCCATTCATGCTAACTGCAACAATTTATGAAATATGTGTTCAGACCACACATACACCATCAACTCCATAATGAAATACACACACACTATTCCCTGGATACCACTCTAACACACTACTACTGATACACTTGTATCAGTTCCCTTACTTTATTAAACACTGCCTAACCTGAACCCAAATACAGGGTAACCTAATGCCTTCACCTGCCTGTACCATAGCTTTCTCAACATACTAACATTGAAATATGACTTGATACACTAACTTTGATACAATAAAACGCTCATAAACACTCACACTCATAGCTTCCTACAGTCACTGTACTGTAGTTACTCGAGCCCTCATTATTTGACATTACTATATATTGCTCCTGCATGATACCAACAAGTATCAGTATTATTGATACCCCTCAAGTCCCCTGAACACTCCTACTCGAGCCTATGAGTTGTAGTGCATTTAGCACATATCCTCTATTACTCCAACTGGTACACTCAAAGTAATCCCCTCACTGATACCCAGTTCATACTTCAAGGTGCTACTTAGCACCTGATACTCTCGTTACCAACTCTGATACACACCCTGATGTTACTGTTGATATATTAGATGCTTATACTTATATGAATACTCTACACATGACACACACTTGCAGCAACAGTTCACTTACTCCCACACTCATAGCTTCCTACAGTCATTGTACTGTAGTTACTCGAGCCCTCATTGTTTGACATTACTATATATTGCTACTGCATGATACCAACAAGTATCAGTATTATTGATACCCCTCAAGTCCCCTGAACACTCCTACTCGAGCCTATGAGTTGTAGTGCATTTAGCACATATCCTCTATTACTCCAACTGGTACACTCAAAGTAATCCCCTCACTGATACCCAGTTCATACTTCAAGGTGCTACTTAGCACCTGATACTCTCGTTACCAACTCTGATACACACCCTGATGTTACTGTTGATATATTAGATGCTTATACTTATATGAATACTCTACACATGACACACACTTGCAGCAACAGTTCACTTACTCCCACACTCAATACCAGGCCACAACTAACTGAAAACTAAAAGATCTATCAAGGGGTACACACACACAGGCACTTTGTCAATTCTTCAAACACTTCATGTGCAAGTCATGATACACACTATCAACTAACATGCAAATCCCCCAATACAAAACCAATAATAAATATTTTTCTTAAATACAACTATATAAATATTTATTAGGATTAGTTGTCATAAATAATAGGGAAAAATATACCCATAAATACAAAACCCCCAATATGGGCACAACACCTTGTAGAAAATACTATGGGAACCAATAGAAGCTCATTATCCCCCCTATGGAAATTCCTAATCAATGGGTGGGATCCTAATAGTAAAACAAATAATAAAAATAGAATTTAGAGAGAGATTTAAGGGTGTAACCTATTGGGAGATTGATTTCCAATGTGGCTCCTTCAAATGAGCACAAAGATGATAAATGAACATCAACCCTTAGAAAAAATCCTCTTCCTCTAGCCTCTTGCAATCTTTAAACTTTTAACTTTCCATGTGGATGAAAATGAGAGGGATTGAGATTAGTTTAAAGTAATTTGGTGGAGGAATGGATTACTTTGGGAAGAACTTAACTTAGGATTTTTCTTCATGAACTATTAATGAACTAGAGGTAAGCTCCCTCCTCCTATATAGGGACGGCCACCTTAGTCTAGGGTTTAGCTAATATAGAATGTCCACATTGCCCCCATGGGTTGTTATGAAGAGTTATCTTAATTAAGGGGGTTCAACTAATAGTCATGATAAGTCTAGTTGTGTTCACTTAAGTTCAATAATATTTAGTCTAACTAAGGGGTTAACGTACAACCTTCTTCTATATAAAATATGCATATATATACTATTATAATAATTATTATAAAGATATATTATCAATAAACGATATAAATGACAAATATATTCCTATTCTAGAAATATGGTAGTGACAAGTCTACCCTCCTTAAAAATATTTTCGTCCTCGAAATTAAACTAAACTAGCACAAGAACACAACAGAACAAAGGAACAATACCTCAAACTCTAAGGGTCTCCGGTAGTTGTCGGCCCAATGCCGCTGTATATCCCGCGCCACCCAAAGTCTATCTCTAATGAGCTTCACCTTCTCAACTGCATCCACAACCATCTCTGGTCCCAACAAGCCTCTATCACCGACATCATCCCGAGATAAAGGAGTACGATATCTCTGTCCATATAAAGCCTCGAATGGTGACATCTCAATACTGGCCTGGTAACTGTTGTTGTAAGAACCTCCGATATCCAGAACACAAGTATGGAACATATCCTCGAGAGAATGAATAGTCCTCTCTGACTTTCCATCTGTCTGGGTTGATATGCGGCACTGAACTTGAGCTGAGTGCCCAAGCTAGCCTGCAAACTCATACAAAAGTGGGAAGTAAAACGACTATTCCGATCAGATATGGTACTCACAGAAACTCCATGGATTTTAATAATATGTTGCACATACATCTCTGCTAGCTTCTCCGTAGATGTACCCACTTTAGATGGCAAAAAGTGGGCTGATTTGGTCAACATGTCTACGATGACCCAAATTGAGTCATTCCCTCCTAGAGAACGTGGAAGCCCTGAAACAACATCCAAAGTCATAAGCTCCCACTTTCACTCTGGGATGGGTAAAGGCTGAAGCAAACTACCCGGCCTCTGTCTATCCGCCTTTACTTGCTGGCACACTAAATACCTGGATTTGGAGCGCGCCACCATCCTCCTCATACCTTACCACCATGCGTTCTCCCTCAGATCTTGATACATCTTGTTGGCACCTGGATGCATTGAGTACTAAGAATGATGTGCCTCATATAGAACCTCCTCACGCAACTTTCCACTTGCCACACATATCCTATTACCGTATCGCAATGGTCCATCATCAGCAATAATAAAGTCATATGATAATCCCGTTTGAATATGTGCCTTGATACTCTTCAAAGATTCATCATCATACTGTGTATCCCTTTTTCTATCCATCAGCTCAGACTGTATATGCAATCCCTACATCTGTATCTCGTTACCAGAAACTAGTACCTTAATTCCCAAGCTATCAAGATCAGCAAACAAGTGTATGTCCGTCGTTAAGTACATATCCATCGGATACTTGCTCAAGGCATTGGCGACTACGTTGCCCTTTCTTGTGTGGTACTGCAATAAATATCGAAGTCCTTCATCAGCTCTAACCATTGCCTCTGCCTCATATTCAGCTCATTTTACGTAAATATGTACTTCAAGCTCCTGTGGTCTATAAAGATCTCCATACGCTCTTCGTATAGATAGTGTTTCCAAAGCATTAGAGCAAAGATGACCACTGCCAACTCTAAATTATGGGTGTGATAGTTCTTCTCATGAGGGCATAATTGCTTAAAAATATAGGCAATAACCTTCACGTGTTGCTGAAGAACGCAACCCAAACCCTTCCCTGAAGCATCACTATAGATAGTGAATCCACCTGTCCCTGATGGCAACGTCAACATTGGCGCTATTGACAATCTCTTCTTCATCTTATTAAAAGTGGTCTAAAAATCCTCTGTCCAGAAAAAATTAACATTCTTCCTGGTCCGCCTAGTCATCGGCTTCGCAATCCTAAAGAAGTCATGTACAAATCTTCTGTAATACTCTACCAGTCCTAAAAAACTTTTGATCTCAGCCATCGAACTTGGAGTAGTCCACGACTCTACTGCCATGATCTTCTTCAGGTAAACTGAGATCCTATCACCCATCACTACATGACCAAAGAATTCAACCATGCAAAGGAAGAACTTGTTGTCCCATCCGGTCTCAGTCAACTTGATTTTGATATTTACCAAAACCATGCATTGATATGTCACGATCTGAAGCCTCAATACTACTATTACATGTCATATTATGTCTATTCAAATATAATCTTTTATTTATTTGAGTCTAAGACTGATGTAAGCTGAGTCGCACTGGCAAATCATAAATACATATACCCAGATAACTAGTCCACTCAAATCAACCAGAGAACCTATCCATCAAATCTAGCTACATTCATTTACAAAGTCCACTATACTAAGAGACTGAACTCGGGCCAAATTTATGTCGAACTCGGACCGAACTAGGTTACCCTTTTAGTATGAAATCAACCAGTTCAATTAGCTCCTGATTTCTTGGCCCAACGGTTAAAAATTTAAATTAAACCCCATATGAATTCTGGTCGAATTTTGTTTGCCTACACCTTATAAATAGGATTGTAATTCTTCATTCTTTCTCACTCCACCATTCTTTAGTATTCTATCCTATTATGAGCAAACCTCTAAAGCCTTAACTTTCCCATATCAAAGAGCAACTTCCTAGCTTTTCTAGTGCCAAGTGCGATATCGGTTTAGAAGTCTTCAGAGTTGTAAAGAGTTTTCTTCCATCAGTTACTCTCTCTCTCTCTCTCTCTCTCTCTCTCTCTCTCTCTCTAAGCTGTGAAGTTGCGAGACTTTGGATTAAACCTCGTGGAGTAAAGAAGTGACAAGCCTTCGGATCAAAGCTTGTGATTACTATTGGTGATTATAGTGGATAAAACTCCGAGCTTGAGTTCTCGGGACTGGACTAGTCCTCTCAGCAGGAAACCAGTATACATCTTGGTGTTTGTATTTGCTTTCTCTCTCTACTTTACTGCTTTACTTAATTGTCTTTATATACGCTGTTAGTTAGCAACTGCCTTCATTCTGATAATCTTAAATTGGGTAGATTATTTTGTTGTACTTTATTCACCCTCCTCTAGAGTTGCCTCACGGTCCTTCAATTGGTATCAGAGCTAGTTCTCTTGATATTTGGATTAACATCCTAAGAGACTTATGGCAACGATTAGATCTATACACACCAACGATGGTGAAGGCCAGTCCACAAATAGGCCACCCTTATTTGATGGTACTAACTATACGTACTGAAAGACATATATGAGCTTCTACCTAAAGTTACTTGATTTTGACCTTTAGGTTGTAGTAGTAGAAGGATACAAGAAGACCTAGAATAGTCATAGATGGTAACCATGTAGAGAAACCTCATGATAAGTACACAGACACCAAAAATAAATAAGCTAGTTTTGATGTTAAAGCTATTAACGCTATATTTTGTGCAGTAGACAGAATTGATTTTAACAAGGCCTCTATTTGGGTAACTTTGCACGAATTATGGGAACTTTTTGAGGTCACTCATAAAGGAACCTCCTAAGTAAAGGAATCAAAAATAAGTCATCTAACACAAGATTATGAAGCATTCAAAATAAAACAAAATGAGATGATTACTCAAATATTTACGAGATTTCTCGACATTGTCAACCCTCTATTATCACTTGGCAAAAAGTACAGCAATCACGAGAAGATTCGTAAGTTACTCAGGGGACTCACCAAGAATTGGAATCCCGAGGCCACTACAATCATATAAGGGAATGATCTTACCACAATGACCCTCGAGACGCTTATAGGAAAGTTGATGTCTCACGAGCTGGATCTCAAGGAATTTAAAGATCCCACTCCCAACGAGAAGACGATTTCTCTTAAGGCACATTATAAAAAGGTCACCAACTATAACTTCGACGACAATGAGTCTCAATATGAGAAAGTTTCCCTGACCACCAGAAACTTTAAAAAAATTTTAAAGCTTGAGAAATAAAAGAAGAAGGAGCCAACTAACAACAATAATGAAGAGCCTATATGCTATAACTGTAAGAAGACATGGCATATAAAGAAAGATTATCCAACCCTAAGAAAAGAAAATTGCCACAATTACTCATCTAGAAGAACATCATCACAGAAATATGCAAATACTAGTATTTGGCACGAAAGTGAAGCTAGTGAATCCGAAGAAGAAAATCCTCGAGAAGCAGCAAACCTATGCTTCATGGCGTTAGCTGATCAGGTAACGGATAAAAACTCTTATTATGATTTTACCTTTGATGAACTAGGTAATATTTTTAGTGATCTGCTTGATGATTTTAAGAAACCTAGAAATAAGTACAAGCATGCTAAGAAAGATGTTCAAGAATATCAGACTAAAATAGAGAGACTATCATCTTTACTAAGTGAAGTAAAGGATACCTCTAACGATTTAGACGAGAATTCAAGACTTAAGCTTAACCTATATGAGGCGCTTGCTAGTCTTGACAAGAGCTGTCAGGAGAACGCTAAACTTAAGGAAGAACTCGAATCTGAAAAGAAGAAGTATTACATTGCTGCACGTAGAATATATGCTCTCACTACTAAATATAATGAAGTATATGCTACCTCTAAAAAGTTAGAGATTAGATTGGATAAACAGGTCGAACAAACCTCCATCCAACCTAACACGAGGCACGTATCAAGACAAAAGAATACTCAAATCTATGCTCCTACCTACATGCATAACAGTTCATGTAATCATATGATCAAAACACATCATACACATAGAACCAAAAATAATCATGCATTCTATTATAAATATTCACGAAAATCATAGTGAAATGTCCTACACAATCATGTATACTATCCACATAGACCACAAAGAACTGCTTCACATAATTATATCTATCATGGTGCACCAAGCACCAATCACACAGCTATATGTTACTACTGTGGTAAGAAAGGACATATATCAAGATTCTGTAGAACAAGGAAGTTGGTAGATGTGAATGTTTATGCATGGGTACCAAAAACTAATACTGCAGGACCCTCAAAGAAATGGGTGCCAAGGGTTACATCTACAACTCGTTTTGTAGGTGGACCAACCCTCTCATGCTAGAAGTAAGTGGATTCTCGATAATGGTTGCTCACGATATATAACTGGTGATGCTAACCTATTTGCAACGCTATCGATGAAGAAAAAAGGTTATGTCTCCTTCAGCAATAACCTCAGATGATACATTATTGGTAATGGTAATATAGGTGTTCCTCCCTATCCTGTCATAAAAGACGTTTGTCTAGTAATGGAATTAAAACATAGCCTACTCAGCATTAGTCATCTAGCTGACCATGGTTATGGTATTAACTTCATTAAAAATAAATGTTCTATTTATGAAAGATCAACTGGTAAGATTATCTTTGAATGGATCAGGAAAAATAATATATATTTTTTATCTTGCAAAAGATACTGACAATGAAGGCAAATGTCTATACGCCAACAAAGATGACAGTTGGCTATGGCATATATGTCTAGGACACGTAAACATGGACACTATTGTAAGACTATCTACAAAAAAACTCGTAAGCGGCTTACCAGAGATTACTTTCAAGAAAGATATGGTATGTGCTAAATATTAAAAGAATAAAGCTACTAAATCTTCCTTTAAATCAATCAACTCTGTAAGTACCTCTAGACCTCTATAACTTTTGTATATGGACTTGTTTGGACCTAGTAGAGTCGCCAGTCTTGGTGGTAAGCTTTATGCTTATGTTATTGTTGATAATTTTTCCAGATATACATGGGTTTATTTTTTTGCAAATAAAAATGAAGCATTTTCTAAATTTGTCACTTTTTACAAAAAAAGTTCAAAACAAAAAATGTTTCATGATTACTTGTATTCGATGTGATCTTGGAGGCGAATTCAAAAATAGTGATTTCAAAATATTTTGTAATAAAAATAGTTTTTATCATGAATTTTCTTATCCTAGAACTCCACAAAAAAATGGTATTATAGAGTGGAAGAATATAATTCTTGGCAATATGGCTAGAATTATGTTAAATCAGTATAAACTTTTGAAATACTTTTGGGCTGAAGCAGTAAGTACTTCATGCCATATTTTAAATAGGGTGCTTATCTTCTGCTGATTCTTTTTTATTAGTGCAAATATATGTTGATGATATCATATTTGGATCTACTAATGAGATAATATATAACAAGTTGGATAAGAGTATACAGAGTGAATTTGAGATGTGCATGATGGGAGAACTGACTTTCTTCCTAGGATTGCAAATCAAACACAATTTATAAGGAACTTTTATCCATCAGGCTAAGTAGATGAAGGATTTGCTCAAAAAGTTTGACATGGACAATGCAAAGCCTATCAGAACTCCAATGGCAACATCTACTAAGCTTGACCTATAGAAGTAAACCAACAGACATATATAAGTATCGAGGTATGATTGATAGTTTGTTATATATAACTGCTAGTCACCCAGACATTATGTTTATCGTATGGCTTTGTGCTAGATATCAGGCTAATCCTAAGGAATCATATTTGTGCGCAGTTAAGCATATCTTTAGATACCTTAAAGGAACTTTGTTGGTAGGCTTATGGTATCCCAAAATCATGTTCTTTGACCTTGCTGGTTACTCGGATGCTGATTTTGCTGGATGCAAAGTCGATCGAAAAAGCACCAGACACATGTCATTTTCTAGGAAAGTCTCTTGTCTCCTGGTTTAGCAAGAAACAAAATTCTGTTACATTATCAATAACTGAGACAGAGTATTTCATCGTAGGACGTTGTTGTACTCAAATTTTGTGGATGAAGCAAACCCTAGAAGACTTCAATCTGCACTATAAGAACATTCTTATTTTCTGTGATAACACTAGCACCATTAATCTTACCAAAAATCCAGTATGCCACTCATGCACTAAGCACATATAAATCTGTCATCATTTCTAAGGGATCATCAATTAAACAAAGATATTTATTAGAGTATATGGACACGGAACATCAATTAGCAGATATCTTTACTAAACCTTTAACTGAAGCTCGATTCAAATTTATCAGTCGAGAATTATGACTTTTGGATTCTGGTAAAATATAAGAATTATAAGATGCTTTACAATTTTTTTGTCACACTTTTTAATTTTTTTTGAAAATTTTGGATAAGTCCAAATGGCCCTTCTGTTAAAAGGGTGTAAATAACCTTAAGTGACTCGGTATTTAAGTATCTTCGGATCACCGCTAGCTGGGATCCAGCCCCTACAGCTACTCTGAGATAATTTAAACTCTTGAAAATGTACGATTAAAGTTTAGCACTTATTATTCTTTATTTATATCAAGTCAAGAAAGGCATAATATCGATTAAAATTATATTGAGATTCTGGAAATAAATGTCTACATAATTTGGACCAAACTCGGACCAAGCTCGGACTGAACTCGGTTAGTTTAATTCCAGAATATGCTATATCATTTAATTTTCTTCCTAATTTAGGTTTTTGCTACTCTATATATAGATCATTTCGTTGTTCATTCATTCAGAGCAACGAAAAGCATCCCTCCTCCATAAATAAACTTAGCTTTTTCTCCTACATCCTCTCCCAGTTGCCCCTAAAAGGAAAATATATTCCTTTTCCAACTATCTTTTCTATCCCATTATGCCAAACATAGGAGAATTCTATGGTTTCACCTTTCGAAGACTTAAAATTTTAAATGATTGTTTTAATGACTTCTCCAAGAGACACATCTGTTTTGGCCATCCTATTAATTTTTCTTTCCAACACAAAGACTATCTACCTATTCTTCAAAAACTTTAACTTGAAGAAATTTTTACGACCCGTACCAATATTTACACCAATACTATTCAAATATTCTAATGTAACTTAACATATAAATATGATACTATTTTATCTAGAGTTTGTAGTATTCCAATTGAGTTCTATGCGAATGACTTGGGCGAAATCCTACGCATTTTTGCCGATGGACAAACCTTAGTCAAAATCACACAAGTTTAATTCAACCTTGGCTTAACTCTAGATTCTTTCAAAAAAATCCTGTATCACCCTCTTGAATGTCCACCTGGAAAATTTTATGCTAGATATTTGAATGGTTACTTCTTTGAAATGTATCGTATTATCTTTTCAACTTTTCTACCTAAGAAGACTTACTTTGATGAGGTCTCTTATCTAGAAATATCAACTTTTTATCACTTGCATTTCGGTATTAACTTTAATGTTTCCCATACCATCTTATCTCAAATGGTTCAATGTCACAAGAAAGGACGTCCACTACTATACGCCTTGTACTTGCCAACAATTTTTAGCTATTTCGACATACCTTTGGATACTTGTCCAAATCTCGAGGAAACTGTATACCTTAATAGAATTCGAAGAATTGAGCCAACTACGCTTCTATCTTATAACTCATCATCAAACTCCAACACTCATCATGTTGATTCTGTCCCTCCTGTTGATGAACAACCGCAACCTTAGAGTCTATTTTCAATCTTTTGCGTGATCTCTTCCACAAATAAGATATACACAATCGTGCTACTTATCATCGCCAAACTCTTCAGACTCAGGCTCTTGGCAATACTTTGATAGACATCCAGTACACCCTATCGAAGCACCCAGCCGGACCTTTTTCGATTCTTCGAAATCCAAATCAACAAGGATTTCATATTGATCACCACTATGTTCAGCGATATTTCGATCTAGCTGATGTTTTCTTTGATCCAAACAGAATAGTTGAACCTAATGATAAAGATGAAGAAAATAAAAACTAGTTACTAAATATATTTGAATGTTTAAAAAGTTTACTTTTAGATGCTCTACTATGATGTTTCTACTACATATCTGCCTTTGTATTTTTTTTTCAAATGAATAAAGTTTAAAGCAATTTTTCTTTTGTCATTATATATTATCTTATATACACTTTACTCTCTTGTTTTTCTTGTCATCTCACTGATTTTGGGAGAGTATACCATTTCGATCAAATAATAATGGGGATAAAGACATACGTGATAGTAGCATACAACATGATACTTGACAGACGTTGCCTTCAGCATATCAACTGCTCCATAGTTACGGAGGAGCCTTGCATGTCAAAGACTTGCAGTATCATTTATAGTTTGTCAATTATCAAAATAAGGGAGATTGTTGGCCCATCCGGTCCCAGTCAACTTGATTTTGATAGTTAACTAAACCATGCATTAATATGTCGCGATCTGAAGCCTCAATACTACTATTACATATTATTTGTATTATGTCTATTCAAATATAATCTTTTATTTAATTAAGTCTAGGAGTGATGTAAGCTGAGTCGCACTGACAAATCCTAAATACCTATACCCAGATACCTACTCCACTCAAATGAACCAAAGAACCTATCCACCAAATCAGGCCACATTTATTTGCAAAGTCTACCATACTAAGAGACCGAACTCGGGTCGAACTCATGCCGAACTTGGTTACCCTTTTGGTATTAAATCAACCAGTTCAATTAGCTCCTGATTTTTTGGCCCAACTGTTAAAAATTTCAATCAAACCCCATACGAATTCTGGCCGAATTCTATTTTCCTACACCCTATAAATAGGATTAGAATTCTTCATTCTTACTCACTCAACCATTATTTAGTCTTCTATCATATTGTGATCAAATCTCTAAAGTCTTAAATTTTCCATCTCAAAGAGCAACTCCCTAGCCTTCCTAGTGCCAAGTGCGATCTCGGTCTAGAAGTCTTCAGAGTTGTAAAGAGCTTTATTCCATAAGTTACTCTCTCTCTAAGATATGAAGTTGCAAGACTTTGGATCAAACCTCATGGTGTAAAGAAGTATCAAGCCTTCGGATCAAAGCTTGTGATTCACTATTGGTGATTATAGTGGATAAAACTCTTAGCTTGAGTTATTGTGACTGGACTAGTCATCTCAGAGGGAAACAAATATACATCTTGGTATTTGTGTTTGCTTTCTCTCTCTACTTTACTACTTTATTTTACTATCTTTATATACACTGTTAGTTAGAAACTGCCTTCATTTTGATAATCTTAAATTGGATAGATTATTCTGCTGCACTCTATTCACTCCCCTCTAGAGTTACCTCACGCTCCTTCAGAACTCAAACTTTGAAAGCTTCCTATAAAGTTTATCAGGTTCATGAATACCACTGGGGCATTGTTCACCCCAAGCCATACCGAGTCCGAAAAATTATCTTGGGAATATCTTCCTTCTTCACTTTTACCTGGTGGTAGCCTGACCTCAAGTCTATCTTCGAGAATACCTTCGCTCCGCTCAACTGATCGAAGATATCATCTATCCTCGACAGTGGATATTTTTCTTGATAGTGAGGTTGGTCAGAGATCTGTAGTCAATACACATGCATACCAACACATCCTTCTTTGGTACAAACAATACCGGAACAACCCCTGGTGATAAACTGGATTTGATGAAGCCTTTATCCTGCAACTCATCAACGTGCTTCTTCAATACTACTAGTTCATTGTTGTTGACCCTATAAAAGTGTTGTGATATTGGCTCTGCGCCTGGCACCAAGTCTATTGAAAACTCAATATCTCGGTCTGGCGGTAATCTCGGTAACTCCTTTGGAAAGACATCCAGGTACTCCGTAATCAAAGGATGTGGCATCTCATTTTCTTCTACCATGGCTCTACAGATGATACCCACGCTACGCTCCATTGCTCCTCTGGCAATCTCAAACTCTGGCTCTCTTAGCGGTCGAAATAATATTCTACCTCCACGATAATCTATACTAGCATGGTGTCTACTCAACCAATATATCCCGAGTTTAATGTCATAGCTCGAAAGTGGCATTACGAATAAGAACACACTCAACTCCCGGCCTCCCAATAAAACTCTTCGATCCATGCAAAAATTACTGACTATGATAATGCCTCCCCCATTCGTGATCTTGTAAGTCATATATGAGGATTCAACCTCTAAATAATGCTTGAGAGCAAAAAATACATATACAAAACTACGGGAAGCACCAGAATCAATTATAATAAATACTGGAATAGAATTGAGAAAAACTGAACCTGATATCACGTCTTCTACTAGCTAGGCCTCCTCGGCCGTCATGGTTTATTCTCACCCCTCGGGTGCACCTCTCTGCTGTTGTTGGTACTGGGCAAATCTTTGCTGCTGTAGCAAGAGTGGAGGTCCCGTTTGCTGGCCTCCCTGTGCAATCCCTCTAAATGACCTGGACGAGTCTGAATAGACGAGAAATCCCTCAACTAGTGCGCTAATGATCCATAAGGCAAACAGGTACACAACCTCTTCCTACAGATGTCTCTCATGTGTCTCATCTTTCCACAGTACACATACTGGATAGCAAGATGGGTCTGCCTCTGCAGCTGCTGCTGGATATCTCCACGAGCAATTTCCTGGTGCTGATACAGCCTCAGCTGTTGCTAAAAGTGGGGACGCAAGGCCGGTCCCGTGAGGGTATCAGTTAAGTGTAACAGGAAGTAGGGTATATAAAGGAGAATCATAGGAAGTAGGAGTGTAGCATGTAACGCCCCGCTCTGAACGGTTACTTAAGAAACACTACGCTGCTTCGACTCGGTTGAGAATCGAGTCTCGGGGAAACCTTACCGCCAAATCAACACGGACGAAGTGCAATGAACCCTTCGAATTAATCGAACGGCTTCTATTGAAATGAGTCCAAGAGTTTTCGTTGGTTGCTTTGCTTTTTGGTTTTGTGTTGCTTTGTGTTTTGAGTTGCTTTCGATGACTTGGTTTTCATGATTTTGACTTCTCGCTTGCGCTTTCTTTTCGAATCGTAAGGGAAAAGAGATCGAAGTATGCTAACCAAGTATTGTTGCATTTTCAGGACGCATAACCAAAGAGTGAACGTCGCCTAGGCTTCCCCATCCTCTCGTTCGATTCATTAGGTGAGTGGCTTAGGCCCTTCAATGAATCCTTTAAGTCTGCATGCCTAATAAAGAATCTCTAGTTCACATAAATATGATGCCTCACTAAAAAGATAAGCTAAAAGAGAAAGAAAGTATTGCATGCTTCAAGTATAGAACTGCTAACTTACTAGTTGCTTATGGAATGCTTAACTATCCCTTGTATGTTGTGCATTGAGTATTGTGGCGAGAAAACTCAGGACTTGAGCTTGAAATGAGAAAAAAGAGATAGACTTGTGTGCTTGGTTCATCAGTTGCATGATAGCATATTTTTCTGATAGGGCTTGCATTCATGCATTTGGTCAGGACAACTTGTGCACAAGGTTTATCTCTCGGGCGGTCCCTGGGGCACTGGGGATCGTTCGGCCGGAAGAGATCTAGATACCTAAGGCTTGTACGTCCTTGGGTAGACCGAGACAAGTCTATTAGTGAGATGGGCTTGTACGTCCCAACTGCTAATCCCGATGAGGGGACCATCATATAGTTAGGGCGCATGCTAGGTTTACCTTCTTGCATACCTAACACTTGATGCCTTATTGATTCATAAGTTATTCATATGCAAATTGTGGCTAACTTGTGTGTCTGCTGCAGGGATAACCGCCCGGCCATGGGTAAGAAATATCATATGCACTTGCTTTATATTGTCTATGTTTCCTAGCATGAATTGTTAAAAAGAAACTAGACAACCAGAAAGACCACTTAATAATGCTAGCTTTATATGCTTACTTAGTGTGGATTTCTAAGGTGAGTTTGGCCACGGTCGCTTACCAGTACATGTGGTAGTACTGACCCACGTTTGTGGGCAAATATCCAGGTGCTGGGAGCGAGAGTCTGGCAAGCATCCTGAACCTGAATCAGCGTGTGCGCACCCTTCCTTAGGATTGTGTTCGTGCTGCTTCTTCCGCTGCTTACCTCTCCAGTGGGCTACTTCCTCTTCTGCTAGATGTTTTGCTATTTTGGTCCTACTACAAGGGCATAATGTAATGGGCGTTGTGGCTAGTTTTGGGAATGTGAAAAGAGTTGTAAGCCTTCTAAGGCATATTTTGTAACTCAGCCAAGCAAACACTTTGTAATCCAAATCTTCAGTATTCAATAAAAGAAAGTATTTTGTGTGCTATCAAATGTGTTCAACTTGGTTCTCTGCATTTTACTCTGTGCCTATATATGTATATTTTGCCTAACTTGTCTTGTGCAGGTACGTTGCCTGGTGCAAGCGCAACTTAGGCTTGCACGGCATCGCGCCCAAGCGAGGACGAACGGTTCCGTAGGGACCAAGCGAGGACGAATGGTTCCGTAGGGACCAAGCGAGGACGATAGGCCCTACGGGATCGGCCCCTGCGGGATCGGGGCACGACAGGTGGTATCAGAGCATGGCTTTACGTCCTTGGCCTCTTCAAACATTGTCTTCGAAAATGATATAAGTTTTTAAGCGATTTCAAAAGTCCCGAATTTCGAAAATAGATTTCAAATCTATAAGAAGTAAATCGAGAGTATGAAAGGTCCCTAAGAGTATGAAAACCCAACGTCCCATGTAATAAGTCTATAATACGTTATGAGACTAATGCAAGCTACTCTCTTTTGCAGCAAAGATGACAAGAACAGGTGCTGGTAACCCTGAGTCATCGCGCGCAGCTAGCGTGAGCGATGATCAAATGGATAGATTGATTGCAATGTTACAGAATCAAAACGATCGTCATGCCGCGCAACAAGAACGATTCGAGGCTCAGCAGCAACGAGCTGATGCTAGAGCCTTGGCACAACAAAAGCAGCTTGACTCCCTGACGCAGATAGTGACAACACTAGCAGCGAACAGTGGTGCATCTGGCACCGCCGCGACACCTGTGACTGCCCCGACCATGCCTCAAGGTGCAGGATTAGCAGAAACAAACGAGCCTCCTCGTGCGGCCGGAAAGTCTACCTTTAAAGGCGCTGAGTTCCTGAAGTTGAACCCTCCGGAGTTTGAAGGCAGGACCACGCCGGATAAGGTGATGGACTGGGTCGCAAAGATGGAAAGCTTGTTTAGCTTTGCCTCAATACCTGCGAACAAGAGGGTGGCATGCGCAGATATGCAGTTGCGGTTACGAGCACACGACTGGTGGGAAGTCAAGAAAGCAGACCTCGCCACCAAACATCAGGATGGTAGGATTACTTGGGGAATGTTCAAGGAATCATTCCTTGCACATTACCTTCCACCGGCTGTCAGGCAGAGAAAAGAAGACGAGTTCACCGAACTTAAGCAAGGGAGCATGTCTGTCAAAGATTACGAGTCAGAATTCTCCAAACTTGCTAAGTTCGCTAGCTCGATGATTCCCGATGAGGGAGCCCGCACACATCGGTTCATAAAGGGCTTAAACGATAATCTAAGAAAAGATGTTATGAACCGGGAGTGCAAAACCTATATACAAGCCTTTGAGGCAACCGTGCAGAATGAGCAGTTCACTCCGCAAAATGCTCCAGAAAGGGCACCGGCTCCTCGAAACCCTCCTGCTAAAAGATACCATGATGGAGAAAAGAAAACAATGGGCGAGCGGCGCCCAGGTCCTATATGCATTTACTGTCGCAAACAAGGCCATACCGTAGATGTTTGTCGGGCTGCTAATAAGGAGTGTTATAACTGTGGAGAAAAGGGGCATCAGGCAGTGAACTGCCAAAACCAGATGGTTCCGCCGCCATACCAGAATGGGAACAATAAGACTGCACGGGTTGAGACTCAGACCCCTCCGGGTCCTGCTCTGGAATCAACTGATCAGATAAGAAGGCCAAGAGTTTATCAGTTGAATATAGAGCGTGACGAGAGTGGCCACGATGTTGGTGAGTCTTATTCCATTGAACTCTTGATGCTTGATCTTTACCTCCTTGATCTCTTAAGTTTCGAGGATGAAACTTCTTCTCAGTGGGGTAGTATGTAACGCCCCGCTCTGAACGGTTACTTAAGAAACACTACGCTGCTTCGACTCGGTTGAGAATCGAGTCTCGGGGAAACCTTACCGCCAAATCAACACGGACGAAGTGCAATAAACCCTTCGAATTAATCGAACGGCTTCTATTGAAATGAGTCCAAGAGTTTTCGTTGGTTGCTTTGCTTTTTGGTTTTGTGTTGCTTTGTGTTTTGAGTTGCTTTCGATGACTTGGTTTTCATGATTTTGACTTCTCGCTTGCGCTTTCTTTTCGAATCGTAAGGGGAAAGAGATCGAAGTATGCTAACCAAGTATTGTTGCATTTTCAGGACGCATAACCAAAGAGTGAACGTCGCCTAGGCTTCCCCATCCTCTCGTTCGATTTATTAGGTGAGTGGCTTAGGCCCTTCGATGAATCCTTTAAGTCTGCATGCCTAATAAAGAATCTCTAGTTCACATAAATATGATGCCTCACTAAAAAGATAAGCTAAAAGAGAAAGAAAGTATTACATGCTTCAAGTATAGAACTGCTAACTTACTAGTTGCTTATGGAATGCTTAACTGTCCCTTGTATGCTGTGCATTGAGTATTGTGGCGAGAAAACTCAGGACTTGAGCTTGAAATGAGAAAAAAGAGATAGACTTGTGTGCTTGGTTCATCAGTTGCATGATAGCATATTTTTCTGATAGGGCTTGCATTCATGCATTTGGTCAGGACAACTTGTGCACAAGGTTTATCTCTCGGGCGGTCCCTGGGGCACTGGGGATCGTTCGGCCGGAAGAGATCTAGATACCTAAGGCTTGTACGTCCTTGGGTAGACCGAGACAAGTCTATTAGTGAGATGGGCTTGTACGTCCCAACTGCTAATCCCGATGAGGGGACCATCATATAGTTAGGGCGCATGCTAGGTTTACCTTCTTGCATACCTAACACTTGATGCCTTATTGATTTATAAGTTATTCATATGCAAATTGTGGCTAACTTGTGTGTCTGCTGCAGGGATAACCGCTCGGCCGTGGGTAAGAAATATCATATGCACTTGCTTTATATTGTCTATGTTTCCTAGCATGAATTGTTAAAAAGAAACTAGACAACCAGAAAGACCACTTAATAATGCTAGCTTCATATGCTTACTTAGTGTGGATTTCTAAGGTGAGTTTGGCCACGGTCGCTCACCAGTACATGTGGTAGTACTGACCCACGTTTGTGGGCAAATATCCAGGTGCTGGGAGCGAGAGTCTGGCAAGCATCCTGAACCTGAATCAGCGTGTGCGCACCCTTCCTTAGGATTGTGTTCGTGCTGCTTCTTCCGCTGCTTACCTCTCCAGTGGGCTACTTCCTCTTCTGCTAGATGTTTTGCTATTTTGGTCCTACTACAAGGGCATAATGTAATGGGCGTTGTGGCTAGTTTTGGGAATGTGAAAATAGTTGTAAGCCTTCTAAAGCATATTTTGTAACTCAGCCAAGCAAACACTTTGTAATCCAAATCTTCAGTATTCAATAAAAGAAAGTATTTTGTGTGCTATCAAATGTGTTCAACTTGGTTCTCTGCATTTTACTCTGTGCCTATATATGTATATTTTGCCTAACTTGTCTTGTGCAGGTACGTTGCCTGGTGCAAGCGCAACTTAGGCTTGCACGGCATCGCGCCCAAGCGAGGACGAACGGTTCCGTAGGGACCAAGAGAGGACGAATGGTTCCGTAGGGACCAAGTAAGGACGATAGGCCCTACGGGATCGGCCCCTGCGGGATCGGGGCGTGACATAGCATTCCAGACAGTGAGGGTGGAGGAGTAATCAATGTGGGATTAAGTTTCAATGATATGGTCATTACTAATATAATGGCGTATGGAAGTAGTTATGTCTCAGTGAACGGTATAATGGATAGAATTATACCAATATGATATAGTAGTGTGTTAGTGCCATAGTAGGTAGAAAATACACAGGCACTTGTTGACAGATGTATATACAGGACTTTATGAGAGATAAGTTAAGCTAAGATAATTATTCATAAGTAATTGCATTAGTGGGTACTAATTAGGTAATGAACATTGGATTTAGTGTTAAATTAGGTATCATAATATATAGGGATGAATAAGGGTATCCCAGTTAGTGCCAAGTTATAGATAAGTATTCTAGTATCAAGAGAGATTTTGTTGGATTATGGTGTTTAAATGAGACTATAATAAGATAAGGTAACAAGGTATCTTAAGGAAGTTTATGATATTAATCTTATGATATTCCTCTTTATCACTATTTTTAACGGTGAAGTTCTTTTTAATCTAGAGCTTGTCCTTTAGTGTTAGTATTGATTGCCAATAACTATGTTCTTACAAAGCAGTACCGGTCCTTCCTTTCACAATCTTATCGTAAATGAGTTAGAACCTTAGAGATTAAATTTATTGTAGTAATTCTTATCCTTTCTCCTAAAATTTAGGATAGAGACTGTTTATAAACTTCTTGTTGGCATCCTTAAAGTTGTTTGAGAATGCTTCCTAAACTATTGAAGATGATCGTATTTTCTGATCATCCTAAACTATTCCTGATTTATATTCTTCATGTTACGAAGAATTCCTTGATCCTGTTACCTTAAGAAATATCGTATAATCTATGTATGTTCTATCTCCTTCTGGTACTAGTACCTACCTTAAATTTTGAGGACAAAATTTTCAAATGGGGGTAGAATTGTAACTACCACTTTTTATCCTAGGATTATTTTGGTAACTTTACATATTGCTAGTATTTATTTATTTTATTATGATTAGTAGTTACTCTAGAATTAGTTAGTGATGAATATAATTAATTAGCATTAGTATTAATATTAGGACTAGTGTGATTAATTAGAATTAATCAACTTTAGTTGCCATAAAGAGAATATTCATTTTTAGTGTAGAGATTCCTTTCATAACCAATTAGATTCATTTTTCTCCTTAATTTGAATTTGTAATGGGATGATGGAATGGCACAATTGTTAATTTGCCCCAATTATAAGCCCATGTAATGGAATACCTTGTCATAAAGAGTTTTGAATTTGAATTTTTTCTATTTATTCCTACTTCTTTCCCAAACAACCTCATTTTATTTTGACTCCTAAATTTACATCTAGAATTTCATTTATATTACATTTTCCACCAATCCATTTCTTCTTTCTTCCATTGGATAACAAGGAGCTTGGATCATAAGGAAGAGATTGAGGAGAAGTCTAATTCTTGGAGGATCGTGTCTGACTCATCTCTTTCGTGTAAAATTCAAAATTTTTCAAAGATGCTACCAAAATACTAGATAATTCTCTCAATTATATCAAATTCATGGTTAGAAACACCCTTTGGTCTTGTAGTAACCTTTACTAAGTAAGATTTGACTTTCCAATCGTAGATCTAGGCACTAGGAGTCCTCAATTTGGTAGATCTAATTTTGTGTCATAATTTTGGGCCTTAATTTGGGGATAACCCTAATTGTGTCCATTGAGTGTGTAATTTGTGTCCTCACGAGGACTATTAGTATGTATTTGATAGTGTGATAGAATCCATGTGTCCATAATTGGCCACGGGGAGTCCATATCATGATATACCATGGTACAGTAGTGTAGGATCCTTTGTATTTATGTTCCATATGTCAATTTTCTATATATTCATTGGTATTCTTCTATTATACTTAATTCTAGTTGTATTTTGTATATTAGGTATGTTCTATATATTTTAGTAGTGTAATAAGGTGATTGGAGTAGGTATCATGAATGTATCATGACTCTTATGTATATCATGGTATGGTGCACCTTAAGTGTTTGTTATATGGCCTTGTGTGTATGTGTGGTATATTTGAGAGTATTTGAATTATGGTTAGAGTTTGGTGTTGGCTAAATAATGTGTTGTATATGTATAGATATGTGATAGTGTGTGGTTATGTGTTAATGTAGCAATGGATGAAGGAAGGGGTGATTTGACTGTGGTGTGCTACTGTGCATTGATGTCACGACATGCACCCAATGAAGGGGCACGGGTACGTGGGTACGTCCAGCCTATGCCGCAGCATCGACGGTAGAACGCTGTCTTGGTCAACTATACTATCTAATTATCTTATAATAATGCATAACCTCCAATAATATCTCAAGTCCATGAAGAGTGTAATAAATATAATTCAACACAATACTCAATCAAAATTCTATAGCACGATAAGATATCAAGGAAGTCTAACATAACTATACAATCTAAACAAATATAACAACAACAATAAAAAAAAACCAAAATCTCAAATATAAGCAGAAAATAAATTCGGTACCAAAATGCTAAAGATAACTAACTATGCTAATAAGTGATTCCGGCTAGATCTCCCGGCAGTCACTCCAGAACTAGTGGGTCCAAGTCTGTACCATCTATAGGCCGGGGTCCGTAGTATGTCGGACACCAATCCCCGGGATCTTTTGAAAACTATTTTCCAGTCAGGAATTGAGCGAAGTACAACCCAATACCAGTTCCAATTAATTGATAATTGTCACCCTCACTTTTTCATTCAACGGTAGTTTAGTAATTAACATGGTTAATTTATTTTAGGATATATATTATTTAAAAATTGTGCATGCATAATTATTAAATTATTGTATTAATTATTGATTATTAGTTGTAGATTTAACTTAGACTTATGTAGTGGGCCTAACCTATTTTATTAGATGCATGAACCAATATTTTCTATTAGTTTAGATTGAGCCCATTAATTAGGGCCATGGATTAGGAGGTTGGATTAATTAGTGAAACCATTAGAATGGAACCTTCATTCCCTTATTAATTTCTTCATGAGAGGCCCCAAGGGGTAAATAAGATATTTTACATTGCATGGAGGGGTATATATGGCCGGCCATAGTAGAGAAGGAGAGAGAAAATCAATTCACTTTTTAATTCCTAATTCCTTAGATCTACATTCTTCTCCCTTTCAAATTCCTTCATTACCTCACCATTCCTTCACCAATTATTCACAAATTCCTTCTCTAATTCTTAATTGAGGCTTCTATACCAAGGATCTACAAGAAGAAAGTAAGGAGCAAGGAGGAGGAGGCCAAGATCTACAAGGAGAGGAGCTACTTTGTATTTGGGGACTTTTTATTGGGAATTCATCTCCCAATAGATATATTTTGATTTTTTTCCTTATAATAGACTCTAGATCTGAGATTTAACTATGAGAAATCAACCCACAAGCATAGGCTACCCATAGAAATTGGTTTTAGGTTCATCGGAGACCTACGGTGAAAGTTATGTGCATTTTGGTGCCAATTTTGGGGGAATTTTGAGATTGGCACATATAGTGGTTGTCATTAGGTCTAATAGATTTAAATGACATATGATTGCTTTTTTGTGACTAGTGTCATGTCCACAATTGGGTACGTGTAGGTCGTATCTCATCAATTTGACGAAACGGGTTAATTTTGGAGATTTTTCTCCTACACGGGGACTTGTGCATATCACATTATGACACGGACACGTAGGTAATCTAATTACTATACATATTATTCATAATTAGTGTATTAGACTTGCTTGTGTCCTCCGAGATGCGTTTGGTTGTGTGTTTGAGCCGTATCGCAAGCGTATCATAGAATTGGTGTGATACGGGTGCGGTGCACTCCACGTGTTTGGTTTATTGTCCTCCTTGCTATACGTACATGTGTATTTATATATCTAGAAGATATGTATGTAATATATATATATATATATATATAGTAGTGTATATGAGTTTGTTTATATGTGTGTATATAATAGAGTATATATATATATATATATATGTGTGTGTGTGTGTGTGTGTGTGTATAATTGTGTTAATATGTATATATATATATATATATATATATATATATATATATATATATATATATATATATATATATGTGTGTGTGTGTGTGTGTGTGTGTGTGTGTGTGTGTATAGATATATGTGTGTATTAGTGTTTACTTATATATATGTATATATGTGTTTGTGTTTATGTGTGTAAGAGTGTAGGTGTATATATATCTAGCTATAGGTAGTTGTGTTGTATATACATATATAGTAGTGAAGGGTTGATACATATAGATTTATGTATATAGAGAGGTGTATATAGATGTATGTATATATATATATATATATATATATATATATATATATATATATATATATATATATATATATATATATATATATATATATATATATATGTGGTGGTTTGTGTTTGTGTTTGTGTTGTGAGAGTTCTTTTATGGGTAGTGACTGAGAATCAAGAAGGCAGCAGCTAGGGGAGTTGTGTATCATTCAGTGTATTAGAAAGTTTTCGGGCAACTATGCAAACTGCACAGCAGGATCGGGTTCAGTATGTGCAGAAGGACTGCACAGCTAACTGCATTCAGCAAAGAGACTCGGGCAGCAAGCTATGGCACAAGCATATGTAGGAGGCTTCAGCAGCTGCAGCTAGCTGCTGGGGCACAACAAGTTCAGTGCCGTTGTGCACTCGGGTAGCAAGGGCAAGGGCAAAGAGTTCAACAAATGTGCAAGAGGTGTGCAGCCAACTATGCATCCATCATAGAGGGGGCTCGGGCCATTGCACAAAATGGGTTTTAGTCCACTGTGCATTTCTCACTGCACAGTGCAAGGCAGTGTTTCAGTCACTGTGCCGGAGCACAGTTCAGTATCCAGGTATCAATTTTCAGGGTATCATTCAGTGGATTTCTGTCTGTTAAGGTATGTGGTTCAGTTCAGTTTTGAGGTATTAGATTAGTTAGTTTAGTGAGGTATTTGATCATGAGTAGTTAGCTTAAATTGGTTAGTTAGTATTTAAAGTATTGGGTTAAGTAGATTAGTTGTTTAGCTTCATTAGTTAGAATGTTAGTATATAACTATTTATATATGTATCTATGTAGATAGTTAGCTATCTATACATATATAATATATTATGTAGTGTGGTATTATATGTTTAGTAGTTAGATACTTATATAGCTAGTGCTTGAGGTTTTAAGTATATGTGTATTAGTATATTAGCTTGGGATATTATATTTGTATTATCTATATATTACGTGTTTTGGGTTACCTCGGGATACCAAGGTATTACAAAGGTATTGGCGTCGATACCCAAGGTATTGTGTTTGGATATCGAGATTGGTATGATACGCATTGGTGCAAGGCCAAGGTATCATATTTTTATTATTTTGTTATAGTATTATAATATTTGACTTGTATATATATCTAAAATACTATTTTTATATAATTAAACTTGTATATCCTAAGATACGGCTTTTTGAGTGTCTTTTAGTTTCATAGCTTAGCTAGTATAGCTTAATTTCATAGTGTATCGACTTAGTGACTTAGTTTTAGACTCTTGCAACCTTGATTTCATCGGTTTGACCTAAAAATGGTTTATTGACCTAGAATTGCATCAACTTAATTGATTTTTATTCTTGAACCTTGTATTGATGCAACATACCATATATAGGTCTGTGTGGCACCAGCTTGGGCATCGAGAGATACACCTTGCTTAGGACTTCAGGCGAGTATATTTCTCTGATAGTTTTTAATTCCTAATATTATATATATACATGTTCTAGAATTGTATACTTGATCCCAATACAGTGATTTCACGGACTGGTACTATATGGATCCCATCAAGAGATGTTATCCCCTACCGTGTTCAGCGGATACTCATGTATATTGTATCTCATCATGTTTATTGGATATTAATTATATTTTGTGTTCACATACTGTTCGTGTTCAGTGTGCTTATTCGTGTACACCCATCGCTCGTGTTCGATGGTTATGATATTTGTGTATACCTACCGCTCGTTTTCGGTGGTCACGATATTCGTATACACCCACTGCTCATGTTCAGTGGTTATATTTCATGTTCGTAGCATGTCGCGATTGGATCCGTTGGTATTAGTTGGGGGTGGAAGAGTAGGAGTTGATTATGTGATCAAAGCCCCATTGTTACATCATGTACATTCTGGTTACATACTTCACTTGTAAACGTTTTACCTGATCATGTTTATCCAACCCGATCACATAATGAACTTATATTCTGAGGCACATTAGTTAGTTTAGATTGTAGTTACTTCATCATATTACTGATATTCATATTATTGATATATATTTTTGTACATTACCTATATATCTATTGTTCATCATTCATATCTTTAGTGATCTTGTATTTTATTTCTATATCTGTTTATATGCTCGATTATGCTATTGAAACTGCTTTCGTGGTATGTACTTCGCTCTAATCCTGGATATATTTTTCCAGATGACTTGCTTATAGAGCAGTGTCCCACATTCTACGGGCCGCAAGATGGCGTACCTAAAGAGGATACTCTTGTAGACCAAGAGGACATAGTTGTAGAGCCCGAGGAGGTCTAGTTTATTTGTGTTGGATTATATTAGACTATTATTTATGAAGATTCACAGTTGTATATTATTTTAGATTGTGCATTGTATCTTTATTCTTTCCTTAGCTATTCCATTCGTGCTTATTCTTCCTTAGTTTGTATTATGATTAAGTTTAGTTACTTGTGAGATACCATATTGCTTCTCCGTTTGGAGTTGAGATGATTGACAGGTACCATATTGTATAGTTGAGATATTAGATTGTTAGAAATGACCCAGACAGCGTTCTACCGTCGAATCTGCAGCATTAGATGGGCTTAACCACGTACTCGTGTCCGAATATTCGGGTGCGTATCATGACATATTTTTAGTGGTGGCCCATGCAGGTCTAGATTCGCAAGTAGTGCGATATCGTAGTTGTGCTCGCTTAGAGTACTGCTACGAGCCTACTTTAGGAAACATGATTTAGGCTGAGAGTTACTCAATCACAACTAGAAAACATTCCAAAATCTATTTTGCAATCCTTATCTATTGAATATTAATTTACTTTAAATAAAGTTTTGTCCTCCTTTGATGATAGCGTATCATATTCAACATTGATTTTGTATTTCAATCTATCTTCAGGATGTCGCCGCCGACGCGTTCCCAGCGATCAGGTGGCACGACAGCACGATCAGTCACTTCATCACCCTTAAGGGCAGCACCATCAGACGATGGTCTAGCACCAACATTCACCGGTCCAGGTAGCCGTATTGGTAGCAGCTTTTAGAGGTGCTCCACTTCCAGTGCGGAGGACAAGGCATATAGTTTTCGAGGATCTTCCACCTCCACCACCAGTAGTCAATCAGACGCAAGTGTTCGTGCTCTTCCAGCAGATGATGGAGGCACAACAGCGACCGTTAGCGTCCTGCAATAGAGCGTGGAGAATGCTCACCAGATTGCACTAGCAGCAGTTAAGAGAGCTACTACAGTCCAGCCACAGATGGCACCACCTCAGTTTATTCCTCAACAGCTGAGACCGGGTACCATCATATATTTCAAAAGGATAGGCCCGAAGGACTTCAAAGGAACAGAAGGGATTCTCTATGCGGATGAGTGGATCGAGGACATCGAGCGAAACCTGCGGCTGGGGCAGATTTCAGAGATGCTACAGATAGAGGCAGTAGGGTGTATGATGTTCGATATTGCATTGACATGGTTCCAGACAGACCCCAGGATTGCAGTATCAGGACTCACTTGGAAAACCTCCAAAGAGCTTTTAAAGGAGAAGTTCTTCCCAAATGTGGCTCTTATATCTTTGGAGAATCAATTCCAGTACCTCGTCCAGGGAGGTATGTCATTGGACGAGTATGCGACGGAGTATTGCCGACTAGGTCGCTTTGTGGAGGTCAGAACACTTGAGGCAGAGCCAGAAAGTTCAGGAAGGGCCTGAACCGGGAAGTCAAACCCCACACCAATGGAAATCCTACCGCCACCTTCGAGGAGATACTCAGACAGGCGCAGAGAGAAAAGGATGACTTAGAGCTTGGCTCTAAGAGGCCGAGGGACACAGGAGGATCCAGCACCAACACGGGTCCAGCGAAGAGGCCTCACTTCCAACAGCATCACCAGAGGCCTTAATTGTAATAGAGGCAGCAGTATCACGGGTCAGCTAGAGCGTCGGCCTCAACAGATGCATCAGATCCAGAGGGCAGTAGTTTCTTCACTTTCTGTAAGAAGCAAGGATACGGATGAGACTCATACAGGATGAGGCTAGGCCAATGCTTATTCTGTGGATCGGAAGATCATCAGTTTTGGGCTTATCCTAAAGTTCCAACTCGTTTAGTTCAGGGTGGAGGACAGGCATAGAGGGCACCCGCTAGACCACTAGTGGGACAGCAGCAAAGAGAACCTTTTCCACTGCAGCAGCAGTAGTTTGCCCAACATCAATAGCAAAGAGGAGCACAGCGATATGGGCGATCTTTTACCTTAAATATCGAGGAGGAGGAGCCGGTTGGCAATGTCATCTCAAGTTGAGTTTATCTTGATTCCTTTCCAGCTCTTGTTTTGTTTAATTTTGGTGCTTCTCATAGCTTTGTATCTGTATCTTTTGCTTTGAGGCATCATCTTGAGTCTGAACCATTAGCGAGGACTTGCAAGATCACGACCGAGGGTAATATTATCCTAGTCAGTGTTGTTTTTAAGAATAAAATATTTTATTTGGGAGGCCGTGAGCTGAGCATATGTTTACTTGTAATGCCACTTCAGAGTTACGATATAGTACTCGGGATGGATTTGTTGAGTAGAAATCACGCTAGTATTGATTGTCGTGGATGAAGAGTTTTATTTTAGATGCCAGGAGACCGGAGTTCAAGTTCGTCCGAGGAGCAGAGCAGAGCGAAGGCAATTTGTGTGGAGATTTGGTAGAAGAGCAGGAGCCGCAACATCCGTTGATTGCAGAGTTCTTGGATATCTTTCCAGAGGAGTTGTCGGGGTTGCTGCTGGACAGAGATGTGGAATTCTTTATAGATTTTGTGCCAGGCACAGAGCCGTTATCTCAGCACATCTATAGAGTAAATAACAGTGAACTGGCAGAGTTAAAAAAGCAGGTGGATGAGTTGCAAGACAAGGGCTTTATCCATTCCAGTTCATTATCATGGGATGCTCCAGTACTTTTTTTACCAAAGAAGAATGGGTTGGTACGTATGTGTATCGACTACAGGGCACTTAATAACCTCACAATCAAGAATAAATACCCGTTGTCATGGATAGATGACTTATTTGACCAGTTGAGTGGAGCGAAGGTATTCTCAAAGATAGACTTGAGGTCAGGGTACCACTAGGTGAAAGTGAAAAGGGAAGACATCCCGAAGACAGCTTTCACGACTCGTTATGGGCAATTCAAGTTCTTACTGATGCCGTTTGGGTTGACCAATGCCTCTACAGTATTAATGAACCTGATGAACAAGGTATTTCATCAGTACCTGGACCAGTTTGTTGTAGTCTTCATTGATGATATTCTGATATATTCGAAGACCCTAGAGGAGCATGAGAAGCATTTGAGGATAGTTCTGGAGACCATCAGGAAAAAGAAGTTGTATGGCAAGTTATCAAAGTGTGAGTTCTTCCTTGATAAGGCTGAATTCCTCGGGCATGTTATTACAGGAGATAAAATCTCAGTGGATCCAAAGAAGATTTCAGCAGTTAAATCATGGTCTACTCTGAGTTTATTAGCAGAGATCAGGAGTTTCCTTGGGTTGGCAGGCTACTATCAAAGGTTTGTTCAGGACTTTTCCAGACTTACAGAGCCAATAACTAGACTAACCAGGAAGGATATGGAGTTCGTCTGGACTAAGGATTGTCAGTCAATATTTGAGGAACTGAAGAGGAGATTGACCACATCTCCCATCTTGATATTGCCAGCAAGAGCAGGAGGATTTTCCATTTATAGTGATGCATCAGGAAAGGGTTTGGGTTATGAGTTACAACAGCACGGAAAGGTGATTGCCTATGCTTCCAGGCAATTACGCTCGCATGAGAAGAACTATCCTACCCATGACTTGGAGTTGGCAGCAGTTATCTTTGCTCTCAAATTATAGAAACACTACTGGTATGGAGAGAGAGTAGAGATCTTCACAGACCATAAGAGGTTAAAGTATGTGTTTACACAAAATGAGCTCAGCATGAGGCAGCGGTGATAGTTGGAGCTGATGAAAGACTTCGATATTTCCTTACAGTGCCATCCAGGAAAGGCCAACGTAGTCACGGATGCTTTGAGCAGGTATCCCGTGGCTATGTGCTTAACTAGAGAGAGATATTTATTGGCAGATCTTAATAGTTTGGGTATTGAGGTATTGATTCCTGGAGTCGCAACACAGGTGTGAGGACTTTAGGTACAGTAAGAGATAATGGACCGGGTCAGAGCCGGATAATATGAGGATAGGTCTCTGAGGAGCATCAGAGCACAGGTTCAGATCGGGTTGGCAGAGGACTTCATTATCGCAGATGATGGATCATTGTGACATGTTACCAGGTTATGTGTACCGAGAGGAGCATTACGCGAGAAGATTCTGCAGGAGGCACATCGTTCTTAGTACTCTATTCATCCAGGTGCCAACAAGATGTATAGAGATATGAGGGAGCATGTATGGTGGTATAGTATGAAGCGGGAGGTAGCTAGCTTCGTGTCCAGATGCTTAGTTTGCCAGCAGGTCAAGGCAGAGAGACAGAGGCCAGGTGGATTGCTTCAGCCTTTACCCATTTTGGAGTGGAAATGGGAGAATGTGACAATAGATTTTGTATCGGGACTTCCGCGTTCTCCAGGAGGTAAAGATGCGATTTGGGTCATCGTGGACAGGTTAACCAAATTAGCCCACTTTCTACCATTCAAAGTGGGTACATCTACGGAGAAACTCGCGGAGATGTATATGCGCCAAATTTTTAGATTGCTCGGTATTCCAGTAAGCATAGTCTCATATCAGGATAATCGCTTTATGTCCCACTTCTGGAGGAGTTTGCAGGCTAGCTTGGGCACTCAGCTCAAGTTCAGTATCACATATTACCCACAGACTGACGAACAGTCGAAAAGGACTATTCAAACTCTCGAGGACATGCTACGCTCCTGTGTTTTGGATCTTGGAGGTTCTTGGGAGGATCACGTTCACTTGGTAGAGTTTTTATACAACAATAGCTACCAAGCCAACATTGTGATTCACCGTTCGAGGCGTTGTATGGACAGAGATGACGCACTCCGTTATCCTGGGATGATGTTTGTGATAGAGCTTTATTGGGACCAGAGATGGTAGTGGATGCAGCAGAGAAGGTAAAGCTTATCAGGGACAGACTTTGAGTGGTGCAGAACAGGCAGCGACATTGGGCCGATAGCAACCGGAGACCTTTGGAGTTTGAGGTTGGCGGTCTGGTTTTCTTGAGGATTTCTCTGACACGTGGCATAATTTATTTTGGTGGAGGCGGCAAGCTTAGTCCGCGATTCATCGAACCTTGCAGTATTCTTGAGAGGGTCGGTGTAGTTATATACAGACTAGACTTACCACCTGCATTAGAGGGAGTGCACAACATGTTTCACGTGTCACAGTTGAGACGGTACATGGCAGATCCCAGTCATATGTTGGATCACTCGAAGATAGAGATGGGCCCTACTCTTAGCTATCCAGAGAAGCCAGTGGTGATTCTAGATCGGAGAGAGAAGGTATTGAGGAACCAGACGATTCCTTTGGTGCGCGTCACGTGGAGGCATCACTCGCCAGGAGAGAGTACCTAGGAGCGAGAGGCCGAGATACGCGAGCGATATCCATATTTGTTCGAGCCATAAGATATAATTCATTCTTGTATTGTATTGTTTTCTTTTGGTAGTTAGTTTCTTCCTTAATTTCGAGGATAAAAATTTTCTAAGGTGGTTAGGATTGTCACCCTCACTTTTTCATTCAAGGATAGTTTGGTAATTGACATAGGTAATTTATTTTAGGATGTATTTTATTTAAAAAATAGTAATAGATTTATTTTAGACTTGTGTAGTGGACCTAATCTATTTTATTAGATGCATAAACCAATATTTCCTATTAGTTTAGATTGAGTCCATGAATTAGGCCTATTGATTAGGAGGTTGGATTAATTAGTGTAACCATTAAACTAGAACCTTCCCTCCCTAATTAATTTTTTTATGAGAGGCCCCAAGGGGTAAATGAGATATTTCACATTGCATGGAGGGGTATATATGGCCGACCATAGTAGAGGAGGAGAGAAAATCAATTCACTTTTTAATTCCCAATTCCTTAGATCTATATTTTTCATCTTTCAAATTCCTTCATTCCCTCACCATTTCTTCACCAATTCTTCACAAATTCCTTCTCTAATTTTTAATTGAGTCTTCTAAATTAAGGATTTATGAGAAGGAAGCAAGGAGCAAGGAGCAAGGAGGAGGAGGCCAAGATCTATAAGAAGAGGAGCTATTTTGTATTTGGGGACTTTTTTATTGGGAATCCATCTCTAAATAGCTATATTTTAGTTTTCCCCCTTCTAATAGACTCTAGATCTGAGATTTAATCCTGAAAAACCAACCCACCACATAGGCTACCCATAGAAATTGATTTTAGGTTCATCGGAGACCTACGGTGGAAGTTATATGCATTTTGGTGCCAATTTTGGAAGAATTCTAAGATTGGCACATGTAGTGGTTGTCATTGGGCCTAATAGATCTAAATAACATATGATTTCTTATTTGTGACTAGTGTTGTATCCACAATTGGTTATGTGTAGGCCATATCTCGTCAATTTGACAAAACTAGTTAATTTTGGGGGGTTTCCTCCGACACGGGGACTTGTGCATATCATATTATGAGACGGACATGTAGTTAATCTAATTACTATACGTATTATTCATAATTAGTTATTAGACTTGCTCGTGTCCTCCGGGATGCGTTCGATTGTGTGTTGGAGTCGTATCGCAAGCGTATCATAGAATTAGTATGATACGGGTACGATGTACTCCACGTGTTTGGTTTATTGTCCTCTTTGCTATACGTACTTGTGTATTTATATATCTAGATGATATATATATGATATATATATATATATATATATATATATATACTAGTGTATATGAGTTTGTGTATATGTGTGTGTCTATTTGTGTGTGTGTCTATATATATATATATATATATATATATGTGTGTGTGTGTGTGTGTGTGTGTGTGTGTGTATAGATATATGTGTGTATTAGTGTTTACTTATATATATGTATATATGTGTTTGTATTTATATGTGTAAGAGTGTAGGTATATATATATCTAGCTATAGGTAGTTGTGTTGTATATACATATATACTAGTGAAGGGTTGATACATATAGATTTATGTATATAGAGAGGTGTATATAGATGTATATATATTGTTATACATAGACGTGGTGGTTAGTGTTTGTGTTGTGAGAGTTCTGTTATGGGCAGTGATTGAGAATCGAGAGGGCAGCAGCAAGGGGAGCTGTGTATCATTCAGTGTATCAGACAGTTTTCGGGCAACTGTGCAAACTGCACAGTAGTATCAGGTTCAGCATGTGTAGAAGGACTGTACAGCTAACTGCATTCAGGAAAAAGACTCAGGCAGCAAGCAATTGCACAAGCATATGTAGGAGGCTTTAGCAGCTACAGCTTGCTGCTGGGGCACAGCAAGTTCAGTGCTGCTGTGCACTCGGGCAGCAACAAGGGCAAGGAGTTCAGCAACTATACAAGAGGTGTGTAGCCAACTGTGCAACCAGCATAGAGGGGGCTCAGGCCATTGCACAAAATGGATTTCAGTCCACTATGCAGTTCTCACTGCACAGTACCAAGCAGTGTTTCAGTCACTGTGCCCGAGCACAGTTCAGTATCCAGGTATCAATTTTCAGTATATCATTCAGTAGATTTTAGTCAGTTAAGGTATGTGGTTCAGTTCAGTTTTGATATATTATATTAGTTAGTTTAGTGAGGTATTTGATCATGAGTAGTTTGCTTAAATTGGTTAGTTAGTATTTAAAGTATTGGGTTAAGTAGATTACTTGTTAAGCTTCATTAGTTTGAATGTTAGTATATAATTAGTTATATATGTATCTATGTAGATAGTTAGCTATCTCTATATATATACTGTATTATATAGTATGGTATTATATGTTTAGTAGTTTAGTAGTTAGATACTTATACAGCTAGTGCCTGAGGTATTATGTATATGTGTATTAGTATATTAGCTTGTGGTATTATATTTGTATTAGCTATATATTAAAGATTTTGGGTTACCTCGGGATACTAAGGTATTACCAAGGTATTGGAGTCGATACCCAAGGTATTGAGTTTGGGTATCGAGATAGGTGTGATACGAATTGGTGCAAGGCTAAGGTATTATTTTTTATTATTTTGTTATAGTATTATAATATTTGACTTGTATATATATCTAAAATGCTATTTTCATAAAATTAAACTTGTGTATCCTAAGATACGGCTTTTTGAGTGTCTTGTAGTTTCATAGCTTAGCTAGTATAGCTTAGTTTCATAGTGTATCGACTTAGTGACATAGTGTTAGACTTTTGTAACCTAGATTTTATTGGTTTGACCTAGAAATGGTTTATTTTCCTAGAATTGCATCAACTTAATTGATTTTTATTCTTGAACCTTGTATTGATGCAACATACCATATATAGGTCTGTGTGGCACCAACTTGGGCATCGAGAGACACAACTTGCTCAGGACTTCAAGCGAGTATATTTCTCTGATAGTTTTCAATTCATAATATTGTATATATGCATGTTCTAGAATTGTATACTTGATTACGACACAGTGATTTCACGGACTGGTACTATATGTATCCCATCAGGAGATGTTATCCCCTACCGTGTTCAGCGGGTACTCATATACATTATATCTTATCGTATATTTTGGGTATTGATTATATTTCATGTTCACACACTGCTCGTGTTCAGTGTACTTATTCATGTACACCAACCGCTCGTGTTCGGTGGTTATGATATTCGTGTACACCCACCACTTATGTTCGGTGGTTATGATATTCGTGTACATCCACTGTTCGTATTCAGTGGTTATATTTTCTGTTCGTAGCGTGTCGTGATTGGATCCATCGGTATTGTTGGGGGTAGGAGAGTAGGAGTTGATTATGTGATCAAAGTCCCATTGTTACATCGTGTATATTCTGGTTACATTCCTCACTTGTAATCGTCTTACCTAATCATGTTCACCCAACCCGATCACATAATGAACTTGTATTCTGAGGCACATTAGCTAGTTTAGATTGCAGTTACTTTATCATATTGCTGATATTCATATTATTGATCTATATTCTCGTACATTACCTGTATATCTATTTTTCATCATTCATATATTTAGTGATCTTGTATTTTATTTCTATATCTGTTTATATGCTCGATTATGCTATTGAAACTGATTTTTGAGGTATGTACTTTTCTCTAATCCTGACTGAATATATTTTTTTAGATGACTGACTTATAGAGCAGTGTCCCATATTCTACGGGCCACAGGACGGCATACCTATAGAGGATACTCTTGTAGACCAGGAGGACTTAGTTGCAGAGCCTGAGGAGGTCTAGTTTATTTGGGTTGGATTGTATTAGACTATTATTTGTGGAGATTCATAGTTATATATTATTTCAGATTATGGATTATGTCATTATTCTTTCCTTCGCTATTATATTCGTGCTTATTCTTTCTTAGTTTGCATTATGATTGAGTTTAGTTACTTATGAAATACCATATTGCTCCTCTGTTTGGAGTTGAGATGATTGACAGGTACCATATTATATAGTTGAGATGTTAGATAGTTAGAAATGGCCAAAACAATATTCTACCATCGATTTTGCGTCGTAGGCTGGGCGTAACCACGTACTCGTGCCCGAATATTTGGGTGCAGGTTATGATAATAATGACTATAAACAAAAATAGAGAATATAATACAAGACGAGAAACAATGAACAATATCAACTATGGTAGAAAAATAGGTAAACAAGAACAATATGGTATACATAGATCATGATAAAAAAGAATAAGATAATAGTATGAGACAATAAACTAAAATATGGTGAAGAACTGTAACTATACTAAGTGATTGAAATACTAGTTAGATATGTGATTGGCTTAGGTAAACATTGTTTACTTTAACCTTGGATAAACATTGTCTAAGTTAAACATTGAATATTGTCTAGAATTTGATCACATATCTAGCTAACACTTTTCCTTTCCCCCGACAAGTACAATGGATCCAACCATGACATGTTATGATGCAAGATACTCAAGGACTTGTAAACAATAAAACTTGAATATTCCTCCAAAATTGACACAAAAATATACGTAACTTTCTCCATAGGTCTCATATGAACCTAATTCTAATTCATATGGGTAGCCTATGCATATAGGGTAGTTCTTATGGTTAATTCACAGATTTAGAACCTAATTAAAGGGAAAAACTGACTTGTACCTATTGGGAGATAGATTTTTAATAAAATCCCCAATTTAGGTGAAAAGCGCCTCCAACTTGTAGATCATTACTTCTCTTTATAGATCCTTGCTTACTTCTTATAGATTCTTGCTCTAATAACCTCCAATAATAATTTGGTAAGGAATTAAGAAGTAATTTGGTAGGGATTTGATGGAATTTGGTTGAGAGTAATTCTAGATCTAGATTTGGAATAAAAAATAAAGAGAGAACGTTTTTATCCCCTTTAAATAGGCATCTCTTGCCCCTTCCCTCAAGCTACTATATAAAGTCTAAAATACCCCTTGGGGCCTCTCATGAAAAAATTAATTTAAGGAGAGAAGGTTCTAGTCTAATGGGTTTAACTTAATTAATTCATCCTTCTAATGAATAGGCTTATTATTGGGCTCAAATCTAAATAGAAATAAATGTTGGTCTATGAATTTAAAGTAACTAGTTAGGTCCACTAACACAAACCCAAAATAAAATCTAATACTAATAATAATTAAATAATTAAATAATTAAATATTCAATATGTACAATATTTAATTAATTATCAAATGACTAAAATACCTTTTCCTAGAAAATGTGGTAGTGACAACTCTACCCCCCTTAGAAGAATTTTGTCCTCAAAATTATAACTCTCTCCCCTCTCTCTTGGCCAGTCACAACCTATTCATACAAATTTTACTATGGTCAAACATCCATCAATCACAGTCTAAAATAGTCCTATCATTTAACATACAATCCTACCTGTCTACTGAAAGAGGAACCATACTTGGATATAGTCTCTAACTATCATGAATTCCAGTCTCTATATTGTTGGGGTATCTCCCTCTACTGGTGCGGATAATCTGCTATGCTACCTATGACTTATTCTATCACACACTAAGTATTCACTAATCATCAACCTAGTCATAATATTCTTAATACTGAGGATTACCAAATATTAGTGATATACTATAATTCTAGGTCATGGACATACTTCACTCACTGGCACTTGCTACCTAGGATACTAAACCGCTAAGATACTACCTCCTTGTTCTGCTCCAGTTTTTGTAATCACAAAAATTTCTCAACCATTTTCTTGCAAGGAATACTTATATACTTTTTCAATCATGCATTCTATTAGCATACCATTGTCCAACTTGAATATCCGCCAATAGGATGCCTACTCAAATCTTGTTACTGTCTACACAAGACACCAGCTCTCATATATATTTTAGATGACATCCTCCTACCAAGTTACTCATATCTCTCCTCTGCTTCCTGGATTACTTACACTATTACTTCCAAATAATTTTCTATCCTTATTAACTGATACATCAATCCAATATTATCATACAAGGTACTTACTGTTACTAGCACATTACTCAACTAATCCCTGATATTGAAACACTAGCACTCTTGATATAGTAACACTAGCTTCCTAACAACATATCATATGCCCTTAATATTCTAGGATACTAGCTTCATCATTAGATCACCTCATCACATTCACTAGAACTCATGATCACTTGTACTAGTTATTAACTTCTATAATGCACATGTTTCACTTCACTCTCAAAGACAGGCACATAGTTCCATATCTCTATTGTTGTATAGGCATCTCTCCTTAAACCTTTTACAGACGGATACGCTAATCAGTGATACACAACATATCTTCCATGACCAATCTTGAAATTTCTTAGCCCATGACACACTATTAAAAATTTTAAATACTCAGACTTTCTCTTTCTGATACTCATGAACTTTTACACTGACACTCATCACCCACTGTGTATTTTGTACACAATTTTTAGACACTTTTTTCACATATTATTTCCAACATATCACTGGCCTCAATATCAGATGATACACCTATCACTAGTCATATACTAGTATACTCCTATCTACTCACATTAATGCTCTACTTCTAAGCTAAAGAATGATGGAACAAATCCTACAATAACAAGAGTGGATAAGTATTGAGATGATACTTTAAGAACCAATTTAAGATATAACCTGATAATCATATACATCTGTCCGAAATTATGATACTCAGAATCCTTGCCATGCCAGTAAGCATAGCTGCGATAAATGATAGATTCCATAACTTAGATATGTACCTCTATAATCATGTCATCTAGAATCCTCGATGTGTCGACTAGTATAGCTGCAAAAAATTCTAAATTTTATAACTAAGATATGTACATCCGAAGTCAGGTTCCTACGTTTCTGCTATGCCAGCTAATATGGCTGCGATCTCTAGGCTCCATAACCAAAGCAGACATTTGATCTTTCTCACTGCCATCATCAATATATGTCATTAGATGATACTATAATTTAGTCCATAAAATTTATCTTGATATGAAATTAAACTCAACAATGACACCAAGAATTAAATTTAATAACTGATCACCAAGAATCAAATTCAATAACAACAAGTGAGAACGGACGAAAATAAGGGAAAAGATTTGAATTAGAAATTATAATAAGATTCTCAAGGGCCATCCCAGGAATATCTCAAGAAATTTGTGATTGAGTATCCTCTCTCATCCTAATATCCTACGTCCTATATCCTATCGCAGGCTCGCAGTAGTACAACTAAGTCATCGCACTACCATGATATCGTACAACTTATGAAGCCTGACCTGCATGGGCTACCACTAAAAATGTGTCACGACCCGTATTCGATGAAGAGACACGAGTACATGGGTACGTCCAGCCTATGCCGCAACATCGACGGTAGAACGCTGTCTTGGTTTACTATACTATCTAATTATCTCACAATAATGCATAAACCTCCAATAATATCTCAAGTCCAAAAAGAGTGTAATAAACTTAATTCAACACAATACTCAATCAAAATTCTCAACAATAATAGAAACAAATATAACTATATAATCTAAACAAATATAAGCCGAAAATAAATCTAAACAAATATAAGATATCAAAGAAGTCTAACATAACTATATAATCTAAACAAATATAACAACAACAATAGAAACAATAACCAAAATCTCAAATATAAGCCGAAAATAAATCCGGTGCCAAAATGCTAAAGAGAACTAACTATGCTAACAAGTGATTCTGGCTAGATCTTCCGACAGTCACTCCAGAACTAGTGTGTCCAAGTCTACACCATCTTTAGGTCGGGGTCCTTAGTATGTCGGACACCAATTCCCAGGATCCTCTGAAAAATATTCTAGTCAGGAATAGAGCAAAGTACAATCCAATAGCAGTTCCAATTAATTGATAATAACTATAAACAGAAATAAAAAATATAATACAAGACGAGAAATAATGAACAATATAAACTATGATAGAAAAATAGGTAAACAAGAACAATATGGTATACACTGATCACGATAAAATAGAACAAGACAATAGTATAAGACAATAAACTAGAATGTGGTATAGAACTATAACTATACTAAGTGATTGAAATACTAGTTAGATATGTGATCGGCTTGGGTGAACATTGTCTACTTTAACGTTGGATAAATATTATCTAAGTTAAACATTGAACATTGTCTAGGATTTGATCACATATCTAGCTAACACTTTCTCTTTCCCCCGACTAGTATAATGGATCCAACCATGATACGTTACGATGCAAGATACTCAAGGCCCTGTAAATAATAAACCTTGAACATTAAATATTGAACATTGAACATTGAACGTTGAACATTGAACATTGAACATTGAACATTGAATATTGTCTAAGTTAAGCATTGAGAATACGAGGAACAATAAAACAATATATATATGTATAACATCCCATGATTGATCCATGTGTATACTAGTCCGTGTACCAATGTGTCAATAGTCGTATAAAATATTTCTAAATACTTACATTATAGTAATTATCCAATAATAGAAACTATTAAAGAATGTACTCGTCTGTGATCCAAAGCTGTGAATGTCAAACTGTGTCCGAACTGGTGTCACACAGACCTATATATGGAAAACTACATCAGTACAAGATTTTAGAATAAAATTAAGTTAAACTAGTTCAATTCTAGGTCATAAAGCCATTTGTAGGTCAAAATAGTCAAACTCGGTCAACTCTATGCCAAACTTGTCAAACTTGGTCAAACTAGCTATTTCTAGGTTATACGAGTCTATCTCTAGAATATTGGGTCCATACACTATGAAACTAGGTCACACTAGCTAAGCTAAGACACTAAGAAACCAACAAGATACCGTATCCTAAGATACGCAAGCTATTAGATATGAAAATAGTAATTTATATATATATATATACAAGACAATAAATATAATACCTTAGCTAACTAATGCAATAGGATACCTTGGCCTTGCACCAATGCGGTATCGTACCACTACACACCTATCTTGATACTCAAACCCAATACCTTGAGTATTGACCAATTACCTTGACATTACCTTGGTATCCCAAGGTAAGTCGATCCTAGTGCATATATAGTTAATACCAAATACTAAACTATAACTATCATACTAAACTATTACATATTACTAAATACCTAATACTAACAACATATATATATACATATATACAATACTTAAATATAATACTACATATAGCTACTTACCATTTACCCTTATATTAATATCGAGTATCTTGATACCCAAGATTACCTTAACATGTGTTCTAATACCTTAGTATTCTAATCTTAATACCTTGGTAATACTTTAAGGTAATTAGAACAAATAGTAACTAATACTAATACCTAACTAACTAGTTATGATACTCAAACTAAATACTAACATATAGCTACTAATCTATTTAACGCCAATAATGCATATCAATCTTACCTACTAACTTATCATATATAATACTAATACATAGATACTAACATCATAACTTATCAATACAATACTATATAACTAACAAAGACTAATATATCTATCTAACTACTAGCTAACAAGGTATATAACTAACTATCTAGGTATACTAACTTCACTAATAATAACTACTAAACATCTTAACTAACTAACCTCTAAACTCACTGAGCTAAACTATTTACCTGTTACTGAACCCCTGATCTCATACCCTTGCTATGGCTGTACGCCGCAGCGCTCGTTGTGCGCCTGTACGAGGCTGCTGCAGCTCGCTGCTGCTGCTGCATGCCGTTGTATGCGCGTTTATTGCTGCGCTGAATTGCTGCAGCGTACGGCTGCTGCTAAGCTGAATTTGCTACAGCTCGCTGCTGCTGCGGTGCTGCCTCACTGCAGCTGCACTGTACTGCTGCTCGCTGCTCCCCCCCTCGCTGCACACACACACACACACTCATGCTCACTCACTCAAACACTCAAACACTCACCACACTAACACACACACCACACACATCTACAAATTGGAGGCTTTTTCACCCAATTTAGAGATTTATTGGGAATTCATCTCCCAATATATACAATTCAGTTTTTTCATTAATTAGGTTCCTAATCTGTAAATTAACCATAAGAAACTATCCCATATGCATAGGCTACCCATTAGAATTTGAATTAGGTTCATAGGAGGCCTATGGAGAAAGTTATGTGTCAATTTTGGGAGGAATTTCGAGATTGGCAAATGTTGTGTTTGTCAATTGGTCAATTAGATCAAATTGACATGTGTTGATTGTGTGTGACTAGTATTGTATCCATAATTGGATACGTGTAGGACATATCACGATAATTTGGAGACGCGAGTTGATTTGGAGATTTTTTCTCCGACACAGGACTTTAAGCATGTCATATTTTGATACGGACACATATTGTGTAATTGACTCTTTGTATTGTTCATATATACAATTTTAGACTTGCTCGAACCTTCGGGGTATATTTGGTTGGGTGGTGGAGCCATGTCGTAAGCGTATCATAGAATGAGTGTGATATGGTGCGGTGCACTCCACGTGTTTGGTTCATTGCATTGTAGATTTAAGTCAAGTTGAATCTACAATGCAATGAACCAAACACGTGGAGTGCACCGCACCCATATCACACTCATTCTATGATACGCTTACGACATGGCTCCACCACCCAACCAAATATACCCCGAAGGATTCGAGCAAGTCTAAAATTGTATATATGAACAATACAAAGAGTCAATTACACAATATGTGTCCGTATCAAAATATGACATGCTTAAAGTCCTGTGTCGGAGAAAAAATCTCCAAATCAACTCGCGTCTCCAAATTATCGTGATATGTCCTACACGTATCCAATTATGGATACAATACTAGTCACACACAATCAAACACATGTCAATTTGATCTAATTGACCAATTGACAAACACAACATTTGCCAATCTCGAAATTCCTCCAAAATTGACACATAACTTTCTCCATAGGCCTCCTATGAACCTAATTCAAATTCTAATGGGTAGCCTATGCATATGGGATAGTTTCTTATGGTTAATTTACAGATTTGGAACCTAATTAATGAAAAAACTGAATTGTATCTATTGGGAGATGAATTCCCAATAAAATCTCTAAATTGGGTGAAAAAGCCTCCAATTTGTAGATCCTTGCTCCTCTTTGTAGATCCTTGTTTTCTCTTTGTAGATTCTTACTCTAATAATCTCTAATAATAATTTGGGAAGGAATTAGGAAGAAATTTGGTAGGGTTTTAATAGAATTTGGTTGAGGGAATTCTAGATCTAGATTTGGAATAAAAAATAAAGAGAGAGAAAGTTTTTATCTCCTTTATATAGGCCTCTCTTGCCCACTCTCAAGCTACTATATAAAGTCTAAAATTTCCCTTGGGGCCTCTCATGAAAAAATTAATTTAAGGAGGAAAGGTTCTAGTTTAATGGGTTTAACTAATTAATTCATCCTCCTAATGAATGGGCTTATTATTGGGCTCAAATCTAAATAGAATTAAATGTTGGTCCATGGATCTAAACTAAATAGTTAGATCCACTAACACAAGTCCAAAATAAAATCTAACACTAACAATAAATAAATAATTAAATATTCAACATGCACAATATTTAATTAATTACCAAATGACTAAAATACTATTTTCTAGAAAATATGGTAGTGACAATTGACACCTAGTGAGTGTAAGTTGGAGTGATGAGTGCACTTGTGATTATACAATGAAGGTTCTATAGTATACAAATTTGTGTTATTGTGAGAGTGTATGTTTGCACTAGTAGTTGGGGCTTGTGTGTATAATACCTAGTGTGTTGTGTGTTATTTTTGACCTATAGAGTGAAGGCAAGTGTGGATACATGGGGATACTTGGGGGCTTACTGATGATATTAATGACTGATACTGTGTCCGTGTCAACCTGCACCAAGAATAAGGGCACGAGTAGTGATTAACGCCCAGCCTACGCCGCATCATCGGTGGTAGAACGTTGTCTGGGTCATCCATAATATTTAATTTCTCATACAATACCTTCATACTATCTAAATTCTCACACAATACATATAAGGTACCTGTCAAATTCATCTCAACTCCAAACGGAGGAATAATATGGTATATGATAATGATAAACTATACTCAATCACAATGCAAACTAAGGAAGATAAAATACGAAATGGAATAACGAAGAAAAAGAGTCACAATATATCCACAAGTCCAGAATTATATATATATATATATATATATATATATATATAACCTCAATAAAGTCTAATACAAGTCTAAACAAATAATCTAAGCCTCCTCAGCCTCTGGTACTAGGCCCTCCTGCTCTAAAGGAGTAACCTCTAAAGGTACGCCGTCCTATGGCCCGTAGTAGGTGGAACACTAGTCCACAAGCCAATCATCTGAAAAATATATTCAGTCAGGATTGGAGCGAAGTACATACATTTGAAAGTAGTTTCAAATATATAATTGAGCATATATAACAGTTAATAGAAAAGATACAAGATAAATAAACATCAGAATTTAATGAACTAGAGTGAAAAGGTAATGTCCTAGAATAAAAAACAGGCAATATAAATAACTACAATATAAATAGAAGTAGATAAAACTAGCTACTGTGCCATAGAGTTCAAGTTCATTATGTGATCGGTTTGGGTTGAACACGAATACAATATGGTAACGCAATTACACATGTGATATATAATCGACATGTACACGAATAAACTTGGGCTTGATCACATAACCAACTCCTACTCTCCCATCCCCAACCAATACTTATGGATCCAATCATGATAAGTTACGAGCACGAATATAGGCACACTGAACACGAGCAGTGTGTGAACACGAAGTACACTAAAAATTAATACCCGATACACACGATAAAATATATGTGAAGGAGTATCTGCTGAAAATGGTAAGAGATAACATCTCCTGACAGGATCCATATAGTACCAGTCCATGAAATTACTGTATCAAAATCAAGTATACAGTTCTAGAACATGCGATATATATACTATTATGAAATAAAAACTAACAGAGGGATGTACTCACCTCTGGTCCAGAGCTAAGGGTATCTATCGATGCCCAAGCTGGTGTCACACAATCATATTTAGGAAATATCAAGTTAAATGGTGTAATGGATGATAATTGAGTTAAACAATGCACTTATATAATTTTCTAATTGTGTAATTTCATCTCTTATAGATTTATTGTGATTGAATATTGATATTGTCATTATATTATCATCTTTTCCTCCTTATAGACTTGAGATATCATTGATAGGTTATGTTATATTATTATGAGATATTAATAGATAGTATTGTTGACCTATACAATGTTCTACGTTATTCTTACGGCGTAGGTTGGGCGTTGCCACGTACTCGTGTCCAATTATCCAGATGCGGGTCATGATAGCGTGGAAGGTTATCGAAGCTTATTCCTAGTCTAACCAGAACCAGTTAGTTATAAAATGTAGCTTTAATGCTATAACTCGCAAGCCAAGCACCTCATCCAGGCAATAGGTTATGACATGAAGAGAAATCAAGGCCTAAACTATGGCAAAGGGCGACACCTGCCATTGCGTTACTTTGCTCCTAAAGGACATTTAGAAATATACTATCAATAAACCAGCCATGGATGGGATATGTAACATCGCTAACGACTCTCGAATGCTCAAAAATAGAAGATGAGGTGCATTCTCACTCTTCAGAATCTTCTATATAGGAATCTGATGTAAGCATTGATGAGATATTCAAAAAAATATTATATGTCAACATGACATCAGTTGATCCGGTCGAAGATGATGTTCAATCGCTAGAATTCTTTGAGGTTGAGCCTTGGGAACAATAGTTAGAATCTCAGTGGGAGCTGCGTTTCGAGCAACGAGAGCCACTACCTGAAGATGAAGTAGTGCAAATTGATTTGGGCGACGAATCCTCTCACAAATCAATCTTTATCAGCAAGATTGTGTTTGGAGAAGATCGTGAATCCCATATTCATCATATAAGGAAATATATCAATTTCTTCGCCGGGAACTACGAAGATATGCCAGTGAAGCAACGGTAATGAGGATTTCGTCCGGATATCATGGATGCAAACGAAGCTGTAAATCCTCTGACCTAAATCTAGGATTATGATTCATTTAGGATTATTCTGAATTAGTTAATGGAGTTATTAATTTGCCTCTTTTAATTTAATTCACTTGGTGTACCTTATCGTTGCTTCATGTTTGGAACACTACTCTAGCTTCTGCCTTCAAACAAATTTTACACCCTTGTCCTAAACATGCTAGTCTACCATTCTGACCTTTGTGTAACTCATATATAGACTCTTTTGTGCTTCATTTTAGTCGCACAATATTCGTTATAATTATCTAATTTTTAATCAAAATAAATCCAACTTTTTTATCTTTGTCCGTTCCAATCAAAATTAGAGACACAACCTCGACCCATTTCGTGCAACCCAATTTATGACAATAATCTATTCCGAGTCTACTATATCTATGACATTTGTGTCCCACCCAATTTAAATCCTATGTACTTCCAATTAATTAAAGACCATATTTGACATTAATTTTAACTAAATTGGTGCAATGACTAAACCTAACCCAAAATTAGACCCAACACCAACCCAAACCACCACTCACACCCTCATGGTTCATACAAAACACAACATACCAATTTCTCCCATAACAACACACCAACATGGAATTTTTCCACAACCAATCCACTTTTTCCTCCTTGTGCAAGTCCTAAACTATTGGGGACTTTTGTGCAAATAGCTAGCTATGTGTCCACCTCCTATTGGTTGGTGCAAATGAAGAAGACCCATTCTTGATAGCCTTGACTGATCTTGGCACCCTCCTCTCTCACCTTTTTGCATGGCACTATGCAACAAAATGTGCCTAAAATGTATCCCAACCCTCCATTCAAACCTTAACACATCAGCACCCCTCATTTTCCTTCATGACAACCATCCTCTCCTTGGGAACCTAGCCGGCCCTAATCTCAATACTCCCTCCCTCTTCATTAAATACATCACATCTCTCTCTTATTTTATTACACCTACTTCCTCTCCTCCGTCATAAAACCTCCACCCTCACCATCACTATTCTTCTCCTCTCCCCCAACCTAAAAACATCATCACCACCATCACCAACACCATCAGTCATCATCACCATCACCATCACCATCACCACCGCCATCATCCAATATCACTACCACCATCAGCCAACCTCACCAATGCCATCAGCCAACTTCACTATCGCCATCAGCCAATATCACCACCACCATCACCAACGATACCACCACCACCACCATTCTATCACCTTCCTCCCTCACCTCCACGAATGCTGCTGCCTCCTCCATCCAACCACCGTTCCACCATCCTCGACCTCTTTCCTCACCTGTCGAACCACCCATGACCACCATCACTATCTTTCCTTCACCGCTCAACCTGTCCTCCTTCATTAACCACCACGAGCTTTGTAATGTCCCGCTCCGCGTCGACATTATATATCAGGTGAGTGGACAGAACATCATTCTCTGATTCTTGTACGCCTTAATAATAACATGAGTTTTTGCTTATAATATTTTTATAAGAGAATGATAGAACCTGCCTTCCATGTTAATGAACGAACTCACCTAGCTTGTCTTTGTAATGAACAAGTCTGCTTAACGAGAATCCTGAAACGCTTTTCTAAGAGTGCATGAACATGTTCACTATCGTCTATGCTTTGAGAGAACCATATTGTGCCTAAATGTGTTCAAATGATAAGTAAGATTGCCCCGCAACAACGATAACTGTTCTGATGGTTTGCCTCGTCTGCATACTAGAGTTTATTTGATAGTGTTCCATGCATTCGCATGCGGTCGGACAATGGCTTTTGGTGGAGAGCTGAACTGCATGTGTCATGGCTGCTACCATGATAGTGAAAAGCAACCATGACTCATAACTGCCATTAGCATCAGATGAATGAGTCATGGGTATGCTGTATAACCAGCTGCCGATCTTGAGATACTCGGGGACCGTCCTGCATATAGCTAAGTCATTGTGTTAGCTTGGATAGATGACTGCCCCTAAGATTGTGCATGTGTGTCTAGCTGTGCATTTGACCCTCGAGTCTCATGAGATACGCTGCGCACACTCTGAAAGAGAACGAACGGCTTGCTTGCTTGTATATTCAATATGAATCTCTGTTTTAAAAGATGTTTCCAAAACAATGTAATATGACTCCGTTCTTATGCTGCATGAAACGAACATAGGTAAAACTAGAAAGATCACTAGTAATGTAATATTTTATAACATGATTACTTAGTGTTGGTTTTAGTGAATGCTTGCTTTTGTTCAGTTGTTTTATCTCACCAGTACTTATAAAAGTGCTGACCCACAAACAGTTTACTTGCTTGCAGGTACTGGATCGTCTGAGGGAGTGATAGGCGTACCACAGTCCCTAAGACCCAGAATCCTGGTTTTGATTGTGCCCCGATATGTTATCGTATAAGGGGGCATAATGTATGGAACGAATGCCTTTGCATAAAGGAACCCAAGTCCCTCGATTGTCCCGAATACTCAGTTGGCTAAATGCATTGCATTACAACAAGTCCCTTTCCGCTGCTTACTCGATTGATGCGATGATAGCCAACAATCAACTTTAACGATAAGGCCTTGTGCGGGCGCAACCACAGGCTCGCACGGCATCACATCCCCGGTAGTATCGAACGGGCCACACATTCCCTTCCTCGCACCCGTAGGACAGGCGCGGTGATTCGCGTCCGCTACACCGAGGCACGGTGATTCGCGTCCGGCTCAAACCGGCCAGGCGGGGGCAAATCCGAAGTGAGCGGGCCGGGGAGTGACAAGCTCCACCCCCTTCACTACTGCCACCAGCTCCACGACCACCACCACAGCCACCAGCTCCATCACCATCTCCACCACCACTTCCACCAACTCCACGACCACCACCACTGCTACCATCTCCATCACCATCGCCACCACCAACCCGATCCTCACCACCACTACCAACAAGCTACTGCCGCTGCTGCGACTGCGTAAGCTGCTACTAATGCTGTATTTCTTCTTCTCTTTCTTCTATATGAGCCCGAGTGCATTCCCTCCAACCTGAGCAAGATCCCCTCCAACTCGAGAGTCCTCAACTCGAGCACAGCTCCTTGAAACCCAACCGAGCAATACCCCATATACGAGTGCACCTCCTCCAAGTTCTTTTCTATTTCAAGAGAACTCTAGGTAACTCACATATCCTCCTTCTTCATCTTGTTCTGTCACGACCCGCACCCGGAATTTGGGTACGAGTACGTGGGTACTTCCAGCCTACGTCGCAGCATCGGCGGTAGAACGCTGTCTAGGTCATGATACTATCTAAAATAATCTCACACGAGCATCCAACTCTATAAGGAGACACGGATAACTCAATATAATATGAACAACATACTCAATCACATAACTACAGCACGATAAGATATCGAAGAAATAAAATAAAATGCAACACAAGTCTAAATATAAATAATCTAACTCAACAATAATATCCAAATCTCAACAAAGTATGCCGGAGACAAATCCGGTACCAAATAATCTGCTAAAAGAACTAACTAGATAACTAGTGATTCCGGCTAGACCTCCCAGAATCACAACTGAACTACCAAGTCCAAGTCTGCAGTTACTCTCCATGTGGTCCATAAAATGTCGGACACCGGTCCTCTAAGGCATAGTCTGGAAAAATATTTCCAGTCAGGAAGGAGCAAAGTACATTTCTAATAGCAGTTCTATATCAATGATATAAGCTATGTAGTAGTAAATAGATAGAAATATATAAGATGCATATACATGTACGAGAGATATACAACAAAGGAAATACTGGAAATAAATGCGGGAAAGAAATAATATGTCAATGAGAAAGAATACTATGACTAAGTGTGTGAGTACTAGCTTTAACATATGATCGGTTTGGGAACTTGTACAGGAATAATGGCCTGGCTAGTCATACGTGCGGTGTATGACCAACACTAACATGTGAACAAGACTTGTACATGAAGGGTATGATCACATATCTACACTAAAATACTCTCCACCCCCGACTGGTATAGTAGATCCAACCATTGTACGCTATGGCACAGGATTCCCTAGGAAGGTAGCAAGTCTCCCCGAAAATCAGTGTCTGTACATGCACAAGATAACAATAAAACAAGACTTGTACAAGCTACACCATGAACAAGGAATAACATCTCATGATGAGATCCGGATATACCAATCCGTGTAACCATCGTGTCAAGAATATGGATATTTATACTAGATACAATGAACATAGGGGATATCATAAATAAGAAACTATCAGAGAATATACTCGCCTTGGTTCCTTAGCTGGTAATACCAATGTCCTGTCCCAGAGTATCGTCTGGATGATCCAACAGTCCTATAGACATATTATAAAATATAATATTACATCAGACGTTACACTAACACAATCACAAATACATTAAACTCAGGGGCTATGCCAAGTATGGCACTCAGTCAACTAGGGTCAAGTGTGCGTCTAATTGCACGGGTGTCGTATCTGTAATTGCTGTGAATTCAGACAGTCGGTGATACGGGTCATGCCAGTACGTCAGTGTACATGTGATAGTCAACTAACATTTATAGGGTTACAGGTCAATGTAAATACGGGGTATCCGTAATTATACTCGGATCACCTAATACATTCATAATTATACATATATTATTAATTAAATATAATACATATATAGGTGTATACCAATAATTTCATACAAAAATAGGTATAAGTGTATATACACTAATAGAATATATAATATATATATATATATATATATATATATATATGTTAAAAATATACATACCAAATATATATTTATATATATACAACAACCAATGTTTATATATATATATATATATATATATATATATATATATATATATATATATACTAAAAATATATATATACTGAATATATATATATACATATTTCAGTAAAATATACATATACTATATTTATATATATATGTACCAATTTAATACATATACCATATACGTATATATGTACATATATATATATATATATACATATATATATATATATATATATATATATATATATATATATATATATATATATATATATATATATATATATATATGTATATGTATTGGTATATATATATATATATATATATATATATATATATATATATATATATATATATATATATATATATATATATATATATATACCAATACATATACATATATATATATATATATATATATATATATATATATATATATATATATATATATATATATATATATATATATATATATATATATATATATATATACCAAAATAATACTTATACTATATACAGGTATATATATACCAATACGAACATATTAACATATAACATATATCATATATACGGATATATTAATATATATATATATATATTGAATACATATATATAAATAGAGAAATACACTAAAATATGTATATGCGTATACATATACGAATCCTACCTATATTACATACATACTTGCATACATACATACACACACACACGCGTATGTGTACGCGAGGGGAGAAACCGTACCTGTGCGCGTGCACGACGACGGCGGAGACGACGAAGACGATGACGAGGAGGTGGGGGTCCTGGTGGTGGAGAGTCCAGGCGGGGTGGTCAGCTCGGCGTGGAGGGGATGCAGGGACGGCTCGTCGGAGTCGGGTCTGGCAGCAGGTCGAGGCAGCGCCAGAGTCGGTGATGGTGACTCTGATGATGATAGTAGTGGTGATAGTTTTGATGGTGGTGGTGGTGATAGTTCTGATGGTGGTGGTGTCGGGGGATGCAGGGAGGAGGAAGGAGAGAGTGGTCGGAGAAGAAGCAGGTCGGCAGGATTCAGGCGGGGGACTCGACTGAGGGGGAGAGGTCTCGGAGTGGAGCTCGGGTCGGTGCAGTGGTGGTGAGCGGGTGAGTATGGTGCTGTGTAGGGGTGGTTCTAATAGCGGTGTAGTCGGAGGAGAAGAGGAGGAAAGCCGGCTGGGAGTCTCAGGCGAGGGGATCTTGGGACTGAGGGGGAGAGCTTCAGGCCGAGGGGGAGGCTCGGTGTGGAGGAGATTGAGGAGGAGTGGGGTCAGGACTGATGACCGCAGCAGCAGCCGGAGGAGAAACAGTGGCTCGTGTGTGGGTGAAGCTGGCCGGAGTGGCAGCTCATCGGAGTCGTTACAGGAAGTGGGCCGGGGTTTGGGTGATAGTGGTGATATGTGTTATTTCCCTTTCTTTTTAAAAGAAGAAGAAGAAGAAGAAGAAGAAAGGAAGGAGAAGAAGAAGGGAAGAATAAAAAAAATAGAAAATACATACGGTTGAGTGAGGGGGGAGGAGATGGGGGCTTTCCTGGGTTTGGAGATTAGGGCATGGTTGGGAAGAGTGCATTGAGGAGGCATTAAATAGAGGGTGTGATGTGGGAATGTGTGGTGATGATGCTCCCATTTTGAATGGGTGGTCCGGATTTGACATGAGGAATCTACTCATACAAGGAGAGGGTTAGGTTGACTAGTCAATATTAGGACTTCTCCATTGGTTTGAACCAATGGGGTGTTGACACCTAATACAATATTTGCAAATGAGCCCCCTTAAATTTGGGTATTTGCATAGACGCATGAAATAATAAAAATTTGGTAGGCGATTTGGTGTTTGGTGTTTTGTAGGGTGAGGGGGCGTTGTGTGTTTGATATGGGCTTAATTAATGGGGTACTGGGATTAAATTGGGTTAAAATAGGATTAGTCAAAATGGTATCCCCAATTTAAGTAGAAACAAATACAAGCGATGTTCCAAAATTAATTAGGAGTACATGGGGCCAAAATTAGGTTGGGCCACAAATATTATTAGTAAAGAAGACTCAGAACAGAATATTACCCAAATTTAGGTTGCACGAAAATGGTCGAGATTGTGTCTCCAATTTCGATTGGAACGCACAACGATACAAAGTTGCATTTTATTTAGAAATTAAATAAACGTCTGCGACGAATATTGTGCGGCTAAAATGAAGCACAAGAGAGCATAATTACGAGTTACAAAAAGGTCAGAATGAAAGGCGGACACGTCTAGGACAAGGTTGTAAAATTTGTTGGAAGGCAAAAGCTAGGGTAGCGCTCCAAATATCGAAGCAACGGTAAGGCACAACAATTAAATAAAATAACAGTAATTAATCACAATCCCAAATAATTAAATTCTAATTAATACAAATTAATACATAATCCTATAATTCGGTCAAGTGTTCATCTAGTGGACTTCTAGGTCAAGTCTACCAGCTCAAACATTAATGAACACTGTATATATATAATATATTTAAATACACATCTCATGCAATTATTTAAATTAAATACACGCAATATCAAATACATATAAAAAATCAAAAATATCCCTATTTTTGGAACGTGGTAGTGACATGTTCTTCTTCCTTTTAATATATTTCGTGATCTTTAACTTATTATTCTCCATCATCTTGCTACATCTTGGTTTAGATATATAAGTATCAAGGTTGATTAACTTGTTGACATGTGTATCAAACCTAATTGTCAACTTGGATCTAACCTATTTTATGACTTGTTTAACACTCATTAAATCTAAATAACTCCATATTTATCATTAATTTCATAATATTATTTATGTTTAGAATGTTAGTTTAAGTGTTGTATTTTGTACCAAGTTACTTGTTAGTGAACTATTAGTATATGTGGTTGTTGCCGAGGTAATACACTAGTTTAATATATGAATAGTACCATGCTAGAGAATAATTTATACCATGTTAGGAATAATATTTGTTTAGTATTTATAGTACACATGTATAGAATGAGATTTTGAAATATTACCATACTAGAGTGCTATGCTAGAATAGATATAAACTTGAAGTGTTGTTGTGTGCAAGTGTACAAGAATTAGGGTTGATGGTGATATATATATTAGAGGTTGTGGTGATGGTCTATATATATATAAGAGACACCCTAACCTAGTAATTAGTGAACATGGTTAGAGTTATATTACATCTTGAGTTGTAGACCAATGTTAGTAGTGTAGTAGCAACCTTGACTTATTGTGTACAAATCTTAGACAATCATTTTATATGCTTGTACACGGAGACCTAGAGAGAGAACACTAGTAACCTATGTGTTAGGGGTGCAACTTAGCACCTACCGAAATCCTTGTTGTGATCACGATTGTGTCATTTGAGAAATTACGCATTTAGAGGAGTGGTAGATGTTGTGGGACTAGTAGACTAAGTGTACACATACTTCCTTAGTCATTGACTAGTCAATATTAGCCAACCTACTTAATTAGAACGCTTGTTTAATCTAGACTCTATATGACTCATGATGTTGCATATGTTGAACTTTTGTACATGCTTAGCGTAGTGTAATATAGCGATTGATATTTATTATATTATATTCATAGGCACCAAAGACGGTTCTACCTTGGCTGCGGATTTCGGATCCTTACTTGTACAAATCGGAGTTCCAGGCAAGTATATCATTGCTTATTGTACTATGTAAATTCAGTTATTATAGTTCGCATGATTATTACTTTAATATTATTTAATTGTACGCGTCTGAGAATGACTCGGGTGCAATCGATGAAGGCGTTGACGTTAGGACCTGTGTTTGACCTAGTATCTAGTGGACGCACCTAAAGTTGAGAATTTATCATTATGATTCAATAGGACTTGTCACGTATCATTGCACGTCATAGAGTGAGTTCATGTAGGGACACGAGCTTCATACTTGGTTGGCCATCGCTGTGAGCAGTACTTGTGATGCTATTTAGCATAGTTATATATATCTTTATTCACTTGCATTATAGTACGAGATGTCCACGTCGTATTCGTGACTTGTACATTGGCATTGGGTGGAGAAGATAATTAGTAGGCGTATGGGATAAACATTTATCTACCGTAGTTTCAGAGTAAACTACAGGGTCGTGAGCCTCAGTGTTACCCGGTTATGGGCTATGTGTTACCCGGTTATGGGCGATGTGCTACCCGGTTATGGGCGTATATGCTTGTCGATACATCCAGCAGAGATTACTAGCTGCGCGCTATTAAGATCGGTGATGTAGTCAGCATATACTTCTGGCATCCAGTTTACAGCAAATACCAGATACATAGCCTCTGGCTTGACGCTACGCTTTATACCTTTTACCTACCCATTCGTACCAAGGTTGTCTTCAAGTGCATTTAACTTAGCTGGTTAGTTCACCCTCGAGTTATACAATATTTACTTTATGGTATATACTTTTTGTATCTTGTTACATCCCACTAAGGACCTGGTTCCTTTTCAGATCCGGACGAGCACTTGTACCCGACCATCTACGGAGCAGGAGTGGAGATCAAATTCGTGGCTGAGGACTTTGAGACATTTCTAGAGGAGTTTCCGTGATTTGGGGTATATTGCTGCTTTGGGCTAGAGCATCTTTATCTAGCTAGTCGATGTTCTAGTCTAGTATTCTTATCTGTCCTTTCATACTTTTATTTCAGCATTGTATTCAGTGGGTTTATTTCCATCAAACTTATTTGTGTTGTATTATGACATCCAGACTTCGTACTTATTTCTAGTATTTATTTTAGCACTTCTTATTTATATTCTATAGATGAGATTAGATATTTACATGATGCATGTTAGCATATTGGACTTGATAATATTTTAGGACAGCGTAGTACGCTTCGTCGGGTCCATTAAATTAGAAAATTCTTCGGAGTCGTATTAGCTGGTCATTGCCACGTGACCTGGTCTCGTGTATTTTGGGACTGGGGTATGACAGAAGCTGAAGTGAATAAGCTGATAGCAAGCAACATTATTCGCTAGAAACAACTGATTCTGTCCGGACATCATGGATGCCAACAACGATTTTGTCCGGACGTCATGGATGGTATCAAAGCTGATAGCAAGTAGATTGGATAGCCAATATTATTATTTTTATCATAAAGAATGGCAAAATTTGAGTATGCGTAGACTTTCATAATTTAAACATGACATGCCCAAAGGACGAAATTCTCTCTCCCGATCAAAGATGTGATGATAGATAACACTTGTGACTTCGAGCGAATATCCTTTATGGATGGATTCTTAGGCTACAACTAGTTCAAGATATTCCCGGATGATAAGAAGCATACTTCATTCTGGAAACCATTGGAGGTATACTGTTACACAATGATGCCCTTCGATTTGAAGAATGCAGGTGCGACATACCAACGAGCTATGAGAAGCATTTTTTGCGAGCATCTGCGCAAAATAGTAGAGTATAATATTGATTATATTATTGTCAAGAGTCATTTTCAGGATGATCATCTCCATGATCTGAAGAGAGTGTTCGATCTGATGTGGGCGCATCAACTGAAGATGAATCCGACAAGGTCTTTCCTGGGAGTTTCCCGCAACAAGTTCTTGGGATTTATTATAACATTGAAGGGTATTCACATAGACCCAGAGAAGATGAATGATATCATTGATATGCACTCTCCAAAGTACCTCAGAGAGCTTTATGGCTTTCAAGGAAGATTGACGTACATCAGAAAGTTTATATCGAACCTCTTCGGACAGGGTAATCCATTCACCTAGCTAATAAAGAATGAAGTTTCCTTCGTCTGGACCAAAGAATGTCAGCGCACGTTCGACGATATTAATAAGTATGTCACGAATTCTGTAGTATTGGTGGCTGTCGTGGAAAACTATTCTTACTCTATGTTCGTATAATGGATCATTCTCTCGGCGCTCTACTAGCTCAAAAGAGTGATACAAGCCATGATCAAGCCATTTACTACCTCAGTAGTATAGAATCATGGATAATATGCATCCTTGCGTCTAACAGCCATATGCCCGAAAGTAAAGCGTAGAAGAGATAAGGCCACAGAGTCACCCAACGGCCCATAAAAGTGACATCCATGCGTCCCAATAAGCCGCACCAGCTTTAGCCGAAGATGGGCCTGACACATCATAGTCGTACGACACAGAATCCTGACAAAATTTTTTTTTTTAATGCGTCAAAAGATGTGAACACACTAAATGACAGAAGTCTTACGTCAGCACAGAATTTCACTCTCGATGGATGTGCAGCGCCATGTGTAAAGCACAACTGGCCCGATGCATCCCAGACTTTATGTGGTCCCAAGAGTCTCTGGCCCCATGTGTTCTAGACTTCATGCGATCTTATGCGTCTCTGGCCTCATGTGTCAGAGACTCCATGCGGCCCCATGCATCCCAGACTCAATGCGCCATATCCGTCCCTAGCCCCATGCATCTCATGCTCCATGTGTTCCATGCGTCTCTTGCCCTAGGCGTCCCAGACTCCATGCGTCCGATGCGTCTCTAACCTCAGGTCTTTTAGACTCCATGAAGACCAAATCTTGCTTTTATGACAAGTGTGTTTCTCTCCAACCAAGTCCGGACTATGTGTCAGGTTGACCAAGTCACGCCCACGAAGGACAAGAACTACCCAGATCTTTAGTAACGAAAAATTTCAAGAAGCGCCCAGGTGGCATCTTGGCCTACTCACAGTTACAGCTTCACCTTATATTATATTCGTGTGCAACGTATCATTATTGGATACATAAATATTAGTCGAAGAGGGAGTGTAGGAGTTGATTATGTGATCACACACTTTAGTGTATTCGTGTTCATGGCAATTATACATGACATGTATAATTGAGGTACCTTAGTATATTCATGTGCAACCGAAACAGATCACATAATAAATTTGTACTCTAAAGGACTTAGTCGTATCATTAGTTCTCTTATTTACAGTTATCATATTTGCAGTTCATACCTTGTTGTCTGTATTTACCTTTCCAGTTATCCTTCACGTTTATATGCCTAGTTCAGCTGTATTTCTATTTTCTACTAACTTGTACATCTTGTATTCTTTTCTATTACTATTATATATCCTCTACCTTGTATATGAAACTACTTTCATAGTTTTGTACTTGCTCCAATCCTGACTGGATATATTTTTCTAGACAACTATTTAGAGGACTTGTGTCCTACATACTACGGCACGCAGGATGGAGATCTAGTTGAGGTAGCACCCGTAGGCCAGGACGATCTGATACCAGTTGTCGAGGAGACACACCTATCTATAACAGACCCTTAGCTAGTATATATTTATTGTACTGGATATGTCTTCAGCTTAGACTTTGGCATTTTATTTATAATTGAGACCATTTGTGTTTATTGCGAGATTCTAGACTTGGATATTGTTATGACTTGCTATTTCCTTTTTCTTATGATATCGTACCATTATCTGCCTTTAGTTCATTGTGAGTGAGTATTGATACTATATATTTTTATCTTGTCCTCCTTATGGAGTTGAGGTACCATTAACAGGTTATATGTATACCATTGCGTGAGTTGTTAGGTTATATTATGGATCTTTACAGCGTTCATCCGCCGATGCTGCGGCGTAAGCTAGACGTACCCACGACACATGTCATTTTTTTGGTGCGGATCGTGACACATTTTTAGTTATTGCCCATATAGGTCCAAGTAGTAGTGCTCAGACTTGGAGTACTACTACAAGCCTGCTATAGGATATAGTACTTAAGATATAGGATGAGAGAGTACTCAATCACAACTAGAAAATTTTCTAATCTATTAAATTTTTGCTAATTCTCATTCATTCTATATATTTGTTTTCTTTGAATATTAATGTCCTACTTATATGAAATCGTATCTTGTGCTTATTAATTCCTTTATTTTGATCTGTCTTTAGGATGCCCCCGAAGACCAGATCACAGCGTTCAGTAGCAGCTTTGGAGAGGTCGACGACTTCTCGACCCCCTGTCCGAGCAGCAGCAGACACGGTTCTACCTCCACCAATTCAGAGGACTGCCTCACCAGTTCTGGTGGGGGCCTCACATGTTTTCGGGGGTCCTCCTTCCCCACCTATTCAAAGGGTTGTCCCAGTTGCTATGGAGGGTTATTCTCCTTTTTCTCCAGCAGTTCAGAGGGCTACTCCAGTAGTATCAGAGGGTCTTCCACTCCCACTACCCGTGCCAGCTGACGGGGCACAAATATTTGCCTTATTCTGGAAGATAATGGTAGAGCATGAAAGGAAGGCGGATGTACTGTGCCATGGCATAGAAAACACCCACCATATATTACTTGCAGCAGTTGAGAGGGTTGTCCTAGTTCAGCTACAGATGGTATCGCCCCACCCGAACCCGTAGCAGTCGAGACCGGGTACCATTATTGATTTGGAGAGGATGGGGCCCAAGGACTTCAAGGGCATAGAATGGATCTTGTACGCCAATGATTGGATTAAGGATATAGAGGGGATATTACGACTGGCATAAATTTCGGAGAGCCTACAGGTGGAGGTAGCATGCAGCCAGATGTTTGACATTGTCCTGACATGGTTCCGTACAGGCCAGATGATCGTGGCACCTGGATTGACTTGGGAAGCTTTTAAAATGCTTTTCAAGGAGAAATTCTTTTCGGACGTGGCTTTGAGTGCCCTAGAGAGCCAGTTCTAGGACCTCGTCTAGGGGAGCATGACAGTGGACGAGTATGCCATGAAGTTCTATAGATTGGACAGATTTGTGGAGGGGCAGAATCCCCTAGGGAGAGCGAGGCAGTTTAAAAAGGGTTTGGTCCGGGAGGTAAAATCCCTCAGTAGGGATCATCGCACTATGACATTCGTGGACATATTGGCGAATGTCTAGAGAGCAGAGGATGACTTGGTGGTCAAGTCTAGGAGGATGAAAGACACATCCGGGGAAGCTAGTTGTGATGCGGGTCCAGCCAAGTGACCCCAGTTCCAGCAGCAGTGGGCCATCCAAGCTCAATGTTAGTAGTTTCTAATACCAGTCAGGGCGACATTCTAGCTGACACATCAACAGCACCAGAGGCATCATCAGCAGGCTCTAATATGTCCTTTTTGCAAGAAGTCAGGACACGGATGGGATCTCTGTAGGAAAATATTGGGAGTGTGTTTGTTTTCTATAGCAGCAGGACACTAGTTAAGAGAATGACTTTTAGCACCAGCTCTTCCACGACAGAGTAGAGCTCTTACTCAGAGAACACCAGTTAGAGAACCATAACACATGTATTACAGTAGAGGGGATCTCCACTCCTGACCCAGCAGCAGCGGCTCATGCAGCACCAGCAGCACAGGAAAGCACCACAGGGGCAAGAATTCTCCATGACATTTAAGGAGGCGAAGCCAATGAAAGACATCATCACAGGTTTAGTTCTTCTAGATTCTTTTACAGCATTAGCTTTATTTAATTTTGGTACTTCTTATTGTTTTATATCTGTGTCTTTTGCTCTTATGCACTATTTAGAGGCCGAACCTTTGGTAAGGACTTGCAAGATAACGACTAGGGGAGACATCATCCTGGTCAGTGATGTTTGCAAGGATCGAATAGTTACATTGGGAGGCCAGGAGTTGAATGCATGCTTACTCATAATGCCACATCCGAGCTACGATATTATACTCGGGATGGATTAGTTTTGTTGGCACCATGCTAGTATAGATTATCGTGGAGGAAGAGTTTTATTTTGACCACCGGGAGAGCTATAGTTTGAGATTGCTAGAGGAGCAGAGGAGAAGAGCGAGGGAGTTATCTGTGGATCCCTGATGGAAGAGAAGGAGTTGCCATATCCTTCGAATACTGAGTTCTTGGATATTTTTCCAAAGGAGTTGCTGGGTTGCCGCTAAACAGGGACGTTGAGTTCTCTATAGACTTGGTGCCAGGCGTAAAGTCAATATTACAGCACGTCTATAGGGTTAACAACAGCGAGATGGTAGAGTTAAAAAAGCGGGTGGGCGAGTTTCAGGACAAGGGCTTCATCAGATTCAGTTCATCACCATGGGGTACTCCGATATTGTTTGTACCGAAGAAAGATGGGTCGGTACACATCTGTATCGACTACAGGGCTTTGAACAACCTCACTATCAAGAACAAATATCCACTGTCGAGGATAGATGATCTCTTCGACCAGTTGACCGGAGCGAAGGTATTCTTGATGATAGAATTGAGGTCAGGCTACCACCAGATAAAAGTGAAGAAGGAAGATATTCCAAAGGCAGCTTTTCTGACTTGGTATGGCCAATACGAATTCATGGTGATGTCGTTTGGATTGACCAATGCCCCGACAGTATTCATGAACCTGATGAACAAGGTATTCTCTTGTTAAGTTCGTAGTAGTATTCACCGATGATTTCCTCGTGTATTCAAAGATGCCAGAGGAGCACAAGAAGCACCTGAGGATAGTTTTGGAGACTCTCAGAAAGGAGAAGCTTTATGGAAAGCTTTCGAAGTATGAGTTCTTCTTTGACAAGGTCAAATTCCTTCGTTATATGGTGACATATGATGGGATCTCAGTTGTCCCAAGAAAGATCGTGGTAGTTGAGTCATGGGCTACTCCAAGTTCAGTGGTAGAGATCAGGAGCTTTCTGGGTCTGGCAGGATACTACAAGAGGTTTGTACAGGCCTTCTCTAAGATTGCAGAGCCGATGACTAGGCTGACCAAGAAGGATACAGAGTTTATGTGGTCAGAGGAGTGTCAGGCCACTTTTGATGTGTTGAAGAAGAGATTGATGACAGCTCTAGTGTTGACGTTGCCATCGGGGTCAGGTGGATTCACTATTTATAGTGATGCTTCAGGGAAGGGTTTGGGTTACGTTCTATAGCAGAATGGGAAGGTGATTGCCTATGCTTCCAGGCAATTACGTCCACATGAAAAGAACTATCCTACCCACGATATGGAGTTGGAAGCAGTCTTTTTTGCTCTAAAGTTATGGAAATACTATATGTACGAAAAGCATGTGGAGATCATCAAAGACCACAAGAGCTTGAAGTACGTGTTCACCCAGAAATAGCTAAACATGAGACAACGAAAGTGGTTGGAGTTAATGAAGGACTTTGATATATCATTGGAGTACCATCTAGGGAAGGCCAATATAGCGTCAATTCCTTGAGCAGGTATACGGTGGCAATGTTCTTGACATCAGACAGACATTTGTTGGCCGATCTTTAGGGCTTGGATATTGAGGTGATAGTTCCTGGTATCGAGATACAAATGTAGGGATTACAGATACAGTTGGAACTATTGGACAGGATCAAGACTATGCAGTATGATAATGTGACTCTGAGGAGCATCAGGACACAAGTTCAGGCCAGGTTATTAGATGACTTTACCATTGTTAAGGATGGTTCTTTATGGCACGGTACTAAGATGTGTGCGCCGAGTGGAGAGGTACGCGAGGAGGTTCTGCAGGAGGCACATCGCTCTCAGTACTTTATGCATCCAGGTGCCAACAAGATGTATATAGATCTGAGGGAGCACGTGTGGTAGTATGGTATGAAGAGGGAGGCGTATTCTGATACTTATTGTGCCAGCAGGTAATAGCGGAGAGGTAGAAGCTAGGCGGTTTACCTCAGCCCTTACCCATTCCATAGTGGAAATATGAGCATGTTACTATGGCTTTTGTTTCGAGTCTTTCGCGATATCCAGGAGGAAAAGAAGTAATTTGGGTCATCGTAGACAGGTTGACCAAATTGGCCCACTTATTTCCATTTAAATTGGGGACATCTATAGAGAAGCTGGCAGAGATTTATGTGCGGTAGATTGTCTGATTTTATGGGGTTTCTGTTAGTGTAGTCTCAGATCGGGATAGTTGCTTCACGTTCCACTTCTGTAAGTGTTTGTAGGCTACCTTGGGGACCCAACTCAAGTTCAGTACCGCATATCACCCCTAAACGAATAAGCAGTCGGAGAGGAATATTTAGACTCTCGAGGATATGCTACGCACTTGTGTTTTGAACTTCGGAGGTTCTTGGGAGGATCATGTCCACCAGGTAGAGTTTTTTTATAACAACAGTTACCAGGCCAGTATTGAGATATCACCATTCAATGCGTTGTATGGGCGAAGATGTCGTACTCCTTTATCTTGGGATGATATTGGTGAGAGAGCCTTGTTGAGACCAGAGATGATTGTGGATGCAGCCGAGAAGGTAAAGCTTATTAGAGATAGACTTCGGGTAGCGCAAGACAAACAGATGCATTGGGCCGACAGCTACCGAAGACCTTTAGAGTTTGAGGTAGGTTTTGTTTTGTATTGCTTGTGATTTCTTTGTTATAGATTGAGTGTTAAGACGATATTTTTTCTAGGTTGGCGATCTGGTGTTCTTGCGGATTTCTCCGACACGGGATACGATTCACTTTGGTGGAGGCGGAAAGCTTAGTCCACGGTACATTAGACCCTTTGGTGTTCTTGCAAAGGTCGGTGTAGTGGCTTACAGGCTAGACTTACTACCTGCACTTGATGGAGTACATGACGTATTCTTTGTGTCTTAGTTGAGACCATATACTACTAGAATAAGCGGGATTAGCGACATTTTTTAGCGACTCCATTTAAAAACGTTGCTAATTTAGCGACTCCATATAAAAATGTCGCTAGACGTCGCTAATTGGCGACATTTAGCGACGTTTAGCGACTTTTATTCAGTTTTTAAAAGATTAGTCGCTATAAGTTCAATTTAGGTCGCTAAACGTCGCTAATATATTTTATTTAGCGACGTTTAGCGACATTTTTAGCGACGTATATATTTTGGACATTTAGCGACGCCATTAGCGACGTCTTAAACGTCGCTAATTTAGTGACGTCATTATTGGCATCGCTAAAAATGTCGCTAAATTCTAAATTAGCGACGTAAATTAGCGACGTTAGATTGGCGTCGCTAAATCGTCGCTAAATTCTAAATTAGCGACGTCATTATTGGCGTCGCTAAATTTTTTACTTAGGGCTGATTCTCTCCCATTTCCTTCGATCTCTCCCTCTCCCTCTCCCAAAATTCAAATCCGCTCTCGATCTCTCCCGCTCCGGCTCCTCCTTCCTCCCTCCGGTGATCCCCCTCGGCCGTACGTCGCTAAAAACGTCGCTAAATACGTCGTTGTACGTCGCAAATTGCTGACATGGCAGTACTGCCAGGTCATTAAAGACGTCGCTGCCACGTCGCTATATAAGTCGTTAATTAGCGACGTTTAGCGACGTTTGTTTACATCGCTAATTAGTGACGCTGTGTCGCTAAACGTCGCTAATTTAGCGACACATTTAAGTCGCTAAAAAATGTCGGTATAGCGACATTTTTCCTTTCAGCGACATGCCAATTTCCGACTTCTGTAAAATATTGCTAATTACGTCGCTAAACATGATTAGCGACATTTTTTTGTCATTTAGCGACGTTTTTTGACGTCGCTAATTGGACTTTTTCTGGTAGTGATACGTGGCAGATCCTAGTCACATATTAGATCACTCGGAGATCAACGTAAGTCCGTCTCTCAGTTATCAAGAGCAGTAGTGGAGATTCTGGATCGTAGGAAGAATGTGCTACAGAACCAGATAATTCCCTTAGTACGTGTCGCGTAGAGGCATTATTCTCTGGGGGAGTCTACCTTGGAGAGGGAAGCCGAGATGCGCGAGCGGTACCCTTATCTATTAGAGCCGGGAGGTATTTTCTTTACTTTCTTGTGTAGTTCTAGTTCTTTCATTAATTTCGAGGAAATTTTTTTTCTAAGGAGGGTAGGATTATCACTACCACTTTTTAGGATAGGAGTATTTTTGTCATTTGTATTATTTATTATTGATATATATTTATTTCATAATAATCAATATAGTTGTATATATATAAATATTTAATGTAGAAGATGGTTTTATGTTAGCCCTTAGTTAGACTAATTGTTATTGAACCTAAGTGAACCCAACTAGACTTGTCACGAACATAAGTGCAACTAATTAGTTTAGTCATGGTTGACTAATTTAATTAGAGAGAATGATCAATAATCCCTTGTAATTAAATTAGAAACCCTCTTAGTTAAATTTCTATTTATTAAATAACTTTTTATGACAACTTGGAGGGCATTTTAGAAATTTTTAACTAAGCCAACCCTAACCCTATGGTGGTCGGCCCTAATTAGAGGGGGAGAGCCTCCATTAATTCATTCCACTTTATTTATTTCCTTCCTCATTCATTTCTTCCTCAAATTCCTTCTACCAAATATTCCAAACCAATCCCAAACACTCTCATTCGTATCACCAAGGAGAGCTAAAAGCTTGAAGATTGAAAGAGGCTAGTAGAAGAGTAGTTTTGCTAGGAGTTGGTGTTCATTCATCACTTTAGTGCCCAATTGATGGAGCTACATTTGGAAACCATCTCCCAATAGGTAAAATCTTTTTTTTTGTCATTTTAATCCTAGGATGGTGTAATATCCCAAAAAAAAATCCTTTCTTGGCTAAAGCCTAACAATAAGAAGAAGAACTAGGTCCATAGGAGGCCTATGGAGAAAGTTACATTGAGTTTTATGTCCATTTGGGAGAAACTTTGAGATGGCACACCAAGTGTTTGATGGAGTGTCTAATGGGTCATTCCTTATTATTTTATATTACTTTTAGTATTTTACATGTGTCATGATGATTTGGTGATATTTGGGAGTGATTTGAGTAGGAATCACAAGAGTATCACAAGCTTGTGTGTGACATTCAAGTTTGCACACCTAGTATTTGATATAACTAGTATAGGTGCATGTATGTACCTATTTCAAGTGTTATATATATATATATATATATATATATATATGTATGCATGTTAGTCTAAGTTCATTAATGTATATAGTGTTGTGGACCTATATTAGAGGGAATGTATTAATGTGTGTGTATATATACTTATAAATGTGGAATATAGGGAGGCTCGGGTCTGAATGGTTGCTAGCAGCAGCAACAACAACTTGTAGTGAGGTGCAAAAGAGAACATTTTCCAGTACACATTGCACTCTATGCACTGATACACTGTGGTGTACCACAGTTTCAGAATAATAGGGGAGCTCGGGTATAGAATTAGGTGTATTTGGGAAGGTGTATACAGTTAAGCTGTATCACTCTAGTGTAGTGCATTAGGGATGGAGAGTTGCAAGTGAGAGGAGTGTGGTCTGCAAAAAAATAGCCTTGTTATTTTCAGCAGCAACATCTGCTGTACAAGTGGTACTTCTCTGCAGTCCTGCAATATTGATAGCAACAAATGGTATTGCAGACCAGCATGTTTGGTATGGGAGTTCAGGTAACAGTTGATGAGGGTCAGGTATTATGTGTGAAGTTGTTGTTAGTTGTTGTTGTAGTGATGGTACAAGTGAATGAGGAGGGGTCGGGCAAGGATTAAAAGCAGCAGTTGCAACAGCAACTATATTGTTGCAGTAACTCCAGAAGTAATAGGAACACGAAAGTTGATGTCCAATTTAAAATACTATATTAGGATCAGTTGAGGAGTGTGTTTTTAGTAGTTGTCAAACAGAGGTAAGTCAATATGAGTGAAGGGTTGTGGTTGTTGCGGTATGGCCTGGGGTATAGGTCGGTTTGGCATAGAGGCTTGCACCTGTATGCAAGAGAGGGTTAATAAAGTGGTGTATTACTTAGACTGTGCCAGGACGGGAAGTTACATCTTGATTGGACCTGCAAATGTATCAGTGAGGAGGCTTAAGTATACAACTGTGTATAAGTATGTTAGTAGTAGTGTCAATGGGTGTGTGTGTGATTGTGTTGTGCACAGTCAGTTGCATATTTGGAGTGAGGGGGGAGCTCGAGTTATAGTAATGGGGGTAAGCAACATCAAGGTTGTGAATACAAGATATTAGATATTAAGTTAGTATTAAGTGTTAAGTTAACTATTAGATATGAGTTTGGGTAAGGTATTGAAGATACTAAAGCATTAGATATAATAGAGTATGTGTTATGGGTAATGTTAGACTAAGGTATTATTGGTGAAAGTTAAGTTAGCTAAGGTAATGGTTAATGGTAGGTATTGAGTTTAAGTTGTTATGTAAACTTGAGGTATTAGTTAAACTGTTGTAAGAATAAGGTATAAGGTATCAAGATAATTTAGTTAAGTATTAGAGTTTTGGGTATAACTAAACTATGGGGTATCAAGGTAAGGGTAAATAATAAGATACGGGTTAAGGTACTAGCTATTGGCCAAGGTATTGCTAGATGTTATAAGTATAAATATGTATTAGGGTAATATGTGCTAGAAACTTGCTAGTTTAGCCTAGAAACCTAGTTTGACTAGAGTGACCTAGTTTTGACCTTGAAACCATATTTTAACTTATTTAAACTTGTTTATCACTTCAATACACCAAATGACATGATATTTCATATATATGTCTGTGTGACACCAGTTCGGACACCGATTTATTTTTTTTGCTCAGGACCTCAGGCGAGTACATCTCTCTTTTATTTTTTAGTACTTGATAGTATATATATCACATGTTCTAGATCTGCACTATTTGATTCTGACTCAATGTTACACGGGCTGGTATTGTATGGATCAAATCAGGAGATATTATTTTCTATTCGTGGGCCACGTGTGCACACACTATATTCATGTGCTCCGTGTGCTCATATTATATTCGTGTGCATGACGTGTCATGATTGGATCCATAAATATTAGTCGGGGAGGAGAAGTAGGAGTCAATTACGTGATCACACCCTTTAGTGTATTCGTATGTATGCCAATTATACAAGACACATATAATTGAATTGCCTTAGTATATTCTTGTGCAACCCAAACCGATCATATAATGAACTTGTACTCTAAAGCACTTAGTGGTATCATCAGTTCTCTTATTTACAGTTATCTTATTTGCAGTTCATACCTTGTTGTTTGTATTTACCTTTCTAGTTATCCTTCGTGTTTATATGCCTAGTTTAGTTTTATTTCCATTTCCTACTTACTTGTACATATTGTATTCTTTTCTATTGTTGTTATATATCCTCTACCATGTATATAAAATTATTTTCATAGTTTTGTACTTGCTCCAATCCTGACTGGATATATTTTTCTAGACAACTTTTTAGAGGACTGGTGTCCTACATACTAAGGCCCGCAGGACAGAGAGCCAGTTGAGTTAGCACCCGTAGGCCAGGATGATCTAGTACCAGCTGTTTAGGAGACACACCTAGCTATAACAGACCCTTAGCTAGTATATATTTATTGTACTGGATATGTCTCCAACTTGGACTTTGGCATATTATTTATATTTGAGACCATTTATGTTTATTGCTAGATTCTAGACATGGATATTGTTATAACTTGTTATTTTCTTTCTCTTATGATATCGTGCCATTATCTGCCTCTAGTTCATTGTGATTGAGTATTTATGCTAATATATTCATGTTGTCCTCCTTATCGAGTTGAGTTACCATTGACAGATTATATATATACCATTGAGTGAGTTGTTAGGTTATATTGTGGATATTTACAGCATTCTTTCGTCGATGCTGCAGCATAGGCTGGACATACCTACGACTCATGCCCATTTTTTGGGTGTCGGTCGTGATAGTGTGTATTTGTTATACTCATTTCTGTATGTGATTCTACACGCAAATTTTGACAGTAGTTATGTGCGCAAACCTGTACGCATTGCTAAATGCGTTGTTGGGCACATTTCTACGTATCGGTGCTGGAAGCCGTATATGTGCACAAATTGCATTACGTTGAATACATAATATGTAAGAAGATTTTTTAATCACAAAATTTGTATGGTTGTGGAAGATAAATCAGTTTAAACCAATCTTAATCTTTTGGGATTCTTATTTGATTGATTATTATCCTACTTATTGGATGGTAGACAGTATTAGGGTTAGGGTTTTCTCTAATCTCTATATATTATTTTCACTCGAGAGGGAATTCAAAAAATTTAAAGTTCTCGGTGAAAACTTTATTATTGAACTTGTTTTCCAATTTGTCACACCCTAGTCCCAAAATACGTAGGACTAAAGTATGTTGCAATGGCCAGCTATATATCAAGTGGACTCTAGCCCAACACGAATACGTATACGTTATCTATACTAGTGTATCATGTCTAATATTGCATATAAATTTATATCTCATTCCATATCAGTAATAAATAACAAGAATGCACAATATTGTTCAAGGGCTACAACCTACTAGCATATATGCTCTATTAGACTTGAAAAAAAATATGGGTCGACAAAACTAGGCTATGAAACAGAATAATAAGTACTGATATAAATACATAATTACGAATAATACCTAAACAAAAAGACATAATCACCAATAATACATACACTCAACTAACTGGAAAGGAACAATGGTCGTCAGAGGGACGCAACAAGATACATAGAAACATGCCACAATAAATATTGCAATAAACATCCCTATGGTCTCCTAACCGTTCTATGTGAAATACACTTTTAAGGACAACTTTCCAACGAATGAGCTATCTGGCAAAAAATAAATAAATGAGATTGACATAATTCCCTTGGGGAACCAGGGACTGTATAACGTTCATGGAAAGTTAAACTCCATATGCAAATAATATAAGGGTCATATCACCACGCGTCTCCGGCGGAGCGTACGGGTTACAAAAAGTAATGTACAAAGTCGTTCCATACGCCTACTAATTGTCCTCCCCACCCCATGCTCCTATCCATGTCGTATCCACAACACAATACCTCTAAATAACTACAAAGTCTTCTAGCATGCATTTTTATTATCAGTTATATCCTATCGTACGTCCCATACGTACCGATGATCAGTTAATACGTAAGTCCGTATTCTACATGAGACTCACACTTGTGGAACACATGTGTCATGGCCAAATAAAATATAAAGATACCTCAAAATCATGGGATGGTCTCTTAACTCTAAGTTAACGTGCATAGTAAAAATAAAGACAAATAAATGACGCACTTCTCCGTTGCACCCAAGTTTCTTTTGGACACGCAGTTTAATAACTTATATAAATGATATAATAAATAACAAAAGTAAAATATGTTGAATTGAATGTAAATAAGCAGTAATCATGGCATGGTATACTTTCCTGGTAAATAGTCCAATTCTGCTGAGGTTGAGGTAGCGGTACTGGATCTGATCACAAGCCTAGGTAATCCATGGAGACGATCAGCTTAGTTACTCTTCCTTGTAGGTTATTTGTTATACCTTCAAATTATTATTATTTTTATTTTTTTATTATCTATTGTTGGTTATTTACTTGCACTATTTAATAAATAGGTTTATATTCATTCCAAATCCCATATTTTTATTATCTATGGATGGAAGCTAGAACACTCCTGATGAAAGTGACCCCCCCCCCCCCCCCCCCCCTAATTAAAAGATACCCAATTTATTTGCTTATTGTCGTTATTAAGTTTTATGTTTATCTACAATGAGTTCTAAACTATTTATTAAACCGTTATTATGTGCTGATTTTCATTTATGCTATTAATATATATTCTAGCTAGTTATATTACATTATTACTTCATTAAATCATGAATATTTCTGTAAGCCATAAATTAAATAGTTATCTTTTTTTGTTATATAATTATTATTCTATGGCTCATTTAATAAATTTTTTTTTATTGCATTCATGTGCTTAAGGCTATAGGGTATTTTAATATGTAAAATTACTAGTGAGAGAGAGACAGAGAGAGAGTTTAATATGTTAAAGTTGAATATTGAACTTGAATTAGTTTTTTTCTTCTTTAGAACAAAATCAATTGACAACAATAGCATGAGACAGTCTATCTATTGTTCCTATTTCTTCTCTCAACTATATCTTTATTATACTCTTATTTTAAGTAACTACTCATTTATTTTAGTTATGTTATTATGCATTAATACCTACTCTCAGGTTATAAATGTGGTTTTAGTAGTTTAATATTATAAGTTGACTATATTGTTGCTTGCATACAAATTAACTTAATGAATTTCTCATAACTATTCTATGTTCATGGGAAATATTGAAACTACGGGTTTATAGAATCGGGTACTAGCAAATATTTTCTATTCAAATTTCTTTCTAAATCACATATTCAAAGTCTTCTTATTATTATTATTAATGTTTCTGCTTCTGCTTATTTTATTTTTATTTTATTTCTAATTAGATATGCTTACCAGTATTTGGCTATATTTTATATTATAAATAAATTATTTGTACTTATTATACAAATATCTAATATCTTATTGTTAATAGTAATTATTTAGAGAAGGGATTGTTAATATGTAAACTACTTTATTTAATCAACATAAACTTCCTATTCTTCTACTTTGAAGAAGAAAACTTTTATTTTGAATTAAACTGGGAGGGAGTTTTCTATTCCTTCTTTTGCTAGGTTCTGTGGCACGTGGTGTTTTTGTGGTGGACACGGTGAATAATAGAATCAGGGTCTTCGGCAACGCGTGGTTTATCACACGAACTCTTTGTGCGGTCGACCGGCGGGTGACGGTTGCGACTACGACGAGGAGCTCATTCGGCCAGCGTTGTCAGTCGTAGTTGCTTAGATGATTTGAGAGATGCTTGTTCGGTGCTCACGATTACCTTTTGGGCTGCTGCAAATTTTGTTAGAAAAATGCTAAAACCTTTTTTTCGAAGCTGTGGGAGAACCAAGCAATAACAACGCACAAAACCAAATGTCAAACCACACAGAAAAATTACACGCAGACACAAGCAATATTTACATGAAAAATCTAGATGAAAAAAATTACGAAACGGTCGTAGTTAAACCCTAAAAAGTGTCCACTATTGAAATAAAATATTATACCCTCTACAAACTATTCACCAATCCAACATAAATCACTACACTACTTGAAAGATGAAAAATATGATTAGAAAACTCGAAGAACCGAAAATGATGAGTAGATTCACCAGAAGTGATCTTCTCCTCGAAATAGCCATAGATCTTATTTCCCTCCCCCAAAAGTGTTAAAGTACTCTTGCCATTTTTTTCTCTCTTGTTGTTTTGGTGTGTTGAAAATTAGGATTAGAAAATCTAATATATACTCCAAAATTCTGCAACTAAACTTGTACCATAGGCAGGTGCGGTGGCTGAGGTGGGCCAAGCCAACCCAACCTCCGGTTCTCCCCTCTCTCTCCCTCCACCCCCTCCCTCGACAGCTAACCTATGGCCAGTCCCATCGGCGGTGGAGCCGCACAGCTAGGGCCAGTCCATCGATAGCGAAGCTAGGGCCACTCTTGTCGAAACCTATGGCCAGTCCCATCTCTCAGCTTCTCTCTCTCTATAAGGATGTTCACCTCACTCTCTCTACAGAGATCCCATTTATTGATACATTTTTTTCTGTAGATCCAGATCAAGATCGTCATCCTCCTTTAAGTCCTCCCCCAACTAGGCGTCTTCCTCTGCCATGGGCCACGACTGCTGCAGAGTAAGCTCCACCAACCCCTGCTTTACTTTTCTGGTATATAGCTTGTGATTTGGAGGTTTGGTTCTTGTGAACTAATTCCTCTTCTAGTGTAGTTTGAAGAGAAGTATGCTGTATTATATGTACTCCAAAAATATATTCGCAGTCAAGAGTCTAGAAACACATTACATATCGGACTTTTTGTGATAACTTAAGTATCAGACTTTTTTGTAGGATAATTTAAGTATCAGAAAGCATATTATTGTCTTTGATTACTTACATCTTTGGTTTTTACTTTTGTAGCATATTTTAGTATCAGAAAGTATCACACTTTTTTTGTGAATTCATTCAAGCTTAGTTATGTTTAGCCACCATCGGCTAAGTGGAACAAAATTTATTCAGCAAATTTTATCAGCAATTGTATAGGGAAAGCCAGGAAAAGGAAATCTTTTTTGTGAAAACTTTTCGAATTTGATGAAAGAAGCAAATAACTAAGCAATCAAACCAAGTTTCATCTCTTAAATTTTTATATCGAAGAATATAAATTGGTGAAAACATTAAGAAAAGGAATACAAAGATTGAGAAGAACATATATGTTTTCTTTTTCTTTTTGGTATCTCAAACACACACAGGTACACTTCATTTTGGTCAAGCACGAGCCTTCTTCCAACGGATTTTTCATTCCAATCATATTGCATCTGGGTTGTTTCTCACCCAACAAGTGAATAACTTAACTAAAGCAACTAGATTGTGCTAGAACTGTTGTTTCCCTTGAAGTCGATCCAGGTCCTAGTTTAAGCTAGATTTTAGTATATTTTAAGCTGAACCTGGGGTAAACTAAAATACTGTCTCCGCCCTTGACCATAGGATACGATCCAACGGTGTATAAAATATTCCAAATTTTATTCCAGCCCGCCAACACCGAACTCGGACCAAACTTTGCTCAAGTCGGTATTTGCGAGTAAAATAAACAGTAGCCAAACAACAGGTTCTGGAACACCCAGACCAAGATTGACCCAAACTCGGCCTGAGGAACCAAGTTGTACGCCTCTTTCCAGCAGCCCCTCGCTGCTCTTCAGGTTCTTCGACTTCTCGAATGGCCCTCGTTGCCTCCCCAATCTTTTCTGACACACAGACGGCGCTCATTGCATTCTGAGGTGTTCTCCACATAGGTTTTGAACCCACCCACTCCAAAAAATCTTCCCCTTCACAACTATAGGGAGGGTCGACATCCCGATGATCCACCTGTAGTACTCAAACTTTTTATTTGGAAGAACCTTTGTGAACATGTCTACTCCATTGTCATCTGTATGAACCTTCTCAAGCGTGGCTTCCTTCTTTTTAACTATATTCTGTACTCAATGTTACCGTGTATCAATGTGTTTGGACCGGTTAAGAAATGTCTAGTTTTTCACAAGGTTAATTGTACTTTGGCTATCGCAAAACAAAGTATACTGCTCTCTTGCTTTAGCCCTATTTCCTACAACAACTTCTTCATCCTCAATAACTCCTTGAAAGCCTCCGTCATCGTAATGTACTCTGCCTCTATCGTCGACAAGATAACACACTTCTATAACCGCGACTTCAAATTTACTGCTCCACCAACAAACATTATCACATACCTCGAAGTCGATCGTCCCATGTCAACATCTCCAGCTTTATCAGCGTCGGTATACCCGACCAGCTTTGGCTTGTCACCACCAAAAGAATGTCTCCAATTGGCAGTGTCCTGAAGATATCGTAGGATACACTTGACCGCACTCCAACGTACCCTTCTAGGATTGAAAAGATACATTCTAACTGTGCCAACTACGTCATCGATGTCTGGCCTCGTACATACATATAGCATACGTGAGACTTCCCATAGCTGAGGCATACGGAACTCGCTCTATATCATACTTTTCGTCCTCGGTCGATGGACATTGCTCCTCATTAAGTTTAAAGTGAGCAGCAAGAGGATTGCTCACATTCTTTTACCCGTCCATCCCTAAACGCGAATGTACCCATTGAATATTTTTTTTTTGGAATAAATGAAGCAGCTTGGACTCTCTCTCTCTCTCTCTCTCTCTCTCTCTCTCGGTTGATCTCTATCCCAAGCATAGCCTTCGATGCACCAAAGTCCTTCATAGAGAAGACCGTGCCCAGTTGGCGCTTTAACTCCGCTATCCTGGTAGCATTTTGACCCACCAATATCATGTCATCTACATAGAGCAAAAGTATAATAAAATTATCGACAAAGTACCTCACAAAAACATATCGATCTTACGTCGTCTGTGCATAACCATGCTCCCCCATGAATGAATCGAACTTCCTGTACCACCACCTTGGAACCTACTTCAGACAATATAGACTCTTCTTCAACCGGCAAATAATGAGTGACTTGCCCTGCTCATAGAATCCCTCTGGCTGCTCCATGTACAACTTCTCTAAATTACCATGGAGGAATGTCGTCTTTACGTCCATATGCTCGATCTCCAAGTCGAAGCTGACTGCCAACGCAAGCACCACCCGAATAGACGACTATTTACGACTGTTTGACGACTAGCAAAAAGATCTTATCATAGTCCGCGCTCTTTTGCTGACCGTAGCCTTTAACTATCAACCTCGCTTTCTATGGAGGGTGTTTGCCAATGATTCAAAGTTGAAACAAACTTTGTGTATTTAACAAACAAAAGAGTACAGAGAAATCCTATGTAGAAAATCTATGTAAATTTTTTTTTTTATTCTGGGAGTGTGACGATGGAGATCGAGTACTGTAGTGATTCATTTACTACGTTGAGGGTCTGACGAGGGAATGAAAATGCTTTCTTTTATTCCCTCTATTGTGTCTGTTTGTGTGTGTCTGTTATGGGCATGCTATCATGCTATTTAAAGCGATAATACTAACGGGCTATATATGCCGCATATGTGCCTCTGTTTGGTAGCCGCATGGGACTCCTTCAATAGAATACGGTTGCAACAGTTGCCTCATACAACGGGAAGGCTGCAACTTGGCCTCGGTTGATATATATTGTTGATGAGATTTTGGGGTTATTTTTAATCCATTGCGTGCGAGACTTGGTCAACTGGACACATAGTCAGCCCTGATTGTGTGATGATCTTCTCGGTTGTAATGGAAAGATCCTAACGTCTGAGGGTCGCATAGCGTCATGGCCGCATACGTACGCTCGTCCAGACTGGGTCTGATGGATATTTTGGCCGCATGAAGATGAGGAAGTATAGAGTCGTGGCCGTATGCGTGCTCTCGTCCGAATGGGATCTAATGGGCACTTTGGCCGTATGAGGACGAGGGCGCATAGAGGCGTAGCCGCATATGAGTGAACATATGGCACTGCACGCCTGACGAAGTCATTAATGTGCTGACGTGTCTTTACGTCTTCTTGTGTGTCTTCACCTCTTTCTCGATTCACAAAGTGATCAGGACAATAAGTTCCATGTCAGAACATTATGACAGGCATTGAATGCTGTGTCAGGGGATCTTATGCGGCCCCTTCTTTCCGTGACTGTTCGAGCCGCATTGAGACTCTTGAAGACTATGCGACTTATCTTCATTTCAAGGGTACATGGCTTCTATGCGGCCTACTTGCAGGGATTCAGATTTTTCATGCTTCTACAAGACCACCTTTAAAGTTTTAAAACTGACAAGTTTGAAATACTTTAAACAAGAAGCATAGATGAGCGACTTGGGCCGTATAAGTGACGAGTCACATGGACGTGTTGCCACATATACAAGTTTGTCAGGCTGTCAAATATATAATAAAGAGATTTGGCCCAATCTCCAAGCGAATCTTTTGGGATTATGTGCTATTTCTTGGCCCAGACTCTGAGGCGACAGTTCAAAGCGGATAAAATAGCTCAACAATCGAGGCATCATTGTCATATATTTCTGTCATGCAGATCGAGGCATATTGGGATTCGAAACGACCATCATCATTATCCTGAGCCACATGTTCTGGTCTATATAAGGAGGCTTTAAGAAGAGAGAAAAGCTTTTACGAAACTTAAATCTTTCTCTCTCTTGCTGCCATGGCTCCTCCTAAAGCTTCTTCCTCCACCGCTGCTGCCAAGAAGGCTCCTAAGGGAAAGGTCAAAGGCAAGGGCAAGGGCAAGGGTCGCTGTAAACACCCAAATTTTTTTTTAATTTAATTATGATTTTTTGAGATTTTTTGAGATTTTTTTATTAATTAAATTAATGTTCTTTAAGGATTAATATTTTTGTGAATTAAATTAAATATTAAAATATTTTAAAAATTATATTTTTGAGTGTATAATTAATAATAAGATAGTGTGTAATTTTTTTGAAATTTATTGGGCTCAAAAACTATTTTTAAATAGCCAAAATACATTGATTTTAAATAAACCAGACTGAACCAAGCTTGAACCAAACCAAACCAAATTAAACCCAACCGAACCAACCCAACCACTATTGGATCCTACCCTACCCGACCCGCCAACCCGTACCCGACCCGACCAGCCAACCCGTTAACCCTTAGTTACTGTAATCGAAAGTTTAAATCCCTCGATCGTTTCCGCCGTCGGCCATTCACCTCCCCGCCGCCGCGACCAAACCGCCGACGACCCCTCGGTTCCTCTCCCCTACCCGCCGGCGACCACTCCGGTCCACCTCCTCGTAACCGCTGTCGCACCTCTCCTATAAAACCCCCTCCGCAGCCGCTAGTACCACCATTATCAGCCACCGCCATCACCGTGACCTCGGCGACGACTCCGGCCACACCCCAGCGACGACACCCCCGCGATGACACCCCGGCGACAATGACCTGCAGCCGACGATGACTCCGGCCGCACGGAGACTGACAATCTCCGCCGACGACAGTGCACCGCCGCCCCGTCACTGTCCAAGCGCAACAACACAGTTTTGAACCCCCCCTCGTTGACTTCCTCCTCGTTGTATTGATTTTCGATCGGCCTGTTGCGTTGTGATCGCAGCATGACCCTCTCGAACCCTGTACAATTAAATTGTGGTATCGTATCCTGTGTCGGTCGCAAACCATGACGCAAAACAGGAAAAAATAACCCAACTTTTTGTTCTGAAAACTGTCCCGAAGTCCCATGTTCATAACCATTTTTCTCCCAACCAAGTTAATAATTCTAAATTCCAATTGAACAATAAATTAGACAATATAAACAAGTTTTAAACCCTTTAATTAGTTTAATTTAATTGATTATATGCTGTATTTTATTCGCGGTTAAAGTTGACCAAAATTTTGGTTTTCAAAACCCAAAATTTCTCCAAACTTGGTGCGTTCCGCTAAACGAGGCGACTTCGTCGTGTGCAAATTGCATCGAAAGGCACGTATCGTCAATGCAGACGTGTGAGATTTTGTAAAAATTGATTTGGATGTGCGTGCATACCGGAATCAACGCGTATCTGTCAAAAAATTTCGTATTGGGCTGTTCTGACACTCGTCATAATTGTATGTATGTTTGTCATTTCGAAACGAAACTTGAGCAATCGGATTCATAGCATTACGCTGGTCTTGTGACCCAAGTTTGGTTCGATTCTGAGAACGTTGACGAAACCTCATTTTCGTGGGCCCCACGGTTCCACTTGACGGACGATTTTGTGATCGGCTCATCAAAATCCAATTCTGGACATTTCGTTGGGTTCGTATTATCGTTCTGGACTCGTGGACACTAAGTTTGATAAATTTGGAAAACTGTCTTTGGCACATTTTTCGGTGCGAAGTGGGACACATGTAGACCTCGTTTTGACCAGAAACTGTCAATTTTGTCCCAGTGTCCTAATTAGACTTATGGATAGTCAATTCTAGCTATTTCATGTCTTCTGAGAGTGATGGTAATGTTTATTTCAGCATCCGGAGGCGTACCTGAAGATTTTCCTGTTACCGGAGCAACTGAAGGAGTTTAAATCTCAGGCAAGTGTACCTTACCAAACTTGCAGTAATTGCCTTAATATTATTTGCTTGATTTATTTCTGTGATGTATTTGCTCAACCTAGGACCGTGAGACGTTGCTTAACGTCCGACTAATATTCGGGTGTCGACGTCGTACGCGGAGTCGTGTAACGTCACTTAGAGAGTTGATATCTCGATCCTATATTTTCGTGTTTGCTTTACCAAGTACGTCATACCATAGGACACTTGACACTATTCATGAGGCAGAATCTTTCCTGAGTTATTCATGGTGATTCTGTATAGGCTCACAGGATTCGTGACATAAGACTTGCATATATAGAGATATCATTATGACTCGTTGTAATAGTTAGAGGTCATGATCTTGCGTATTATGGACATGAGACATTAGGTTACATTGGGTGGGGAGAGTCTTACCATACTAAAGGCTGATTATGTTATATATATATTACATTACTAGGAGTGCCTTAGACTCTGACCAGAGCTTTGACACACGTACTGGCCCTTCGAGATAATACATGCTACTATGGGTTTCCCCGACACAGAACCTGTAGTAGTTTCAGCCTGAGTATGATTAATGCTCTCATTTGCATTTTACATAAATGATTACATAGTTTGTCCTGTTGATATATTTTTATACTGTATTTTATTTGGCTTGAGTTATTCTTGTACCTTGCTATGTCCCCTGAGGACCTGGATCTGAATTATGTCCCCAGGTATAGCAGAGGAGATCTACCCCGAGATATACGGAACACGAGCAGACACTGGAGTAGTACCAACACCAGAGGACGAGATGGTGCCAAAGGATTTCTTTTGAGTATTTGTTATATACTCAGTTATATCTGTTTTTAGATACTCTATTTCATGTCTCTTGGATTACTGTACTAAACTCATTATCAGGTTGTTCCCTGAGACATTTTTATTAAGACTTGTTGGATTATATTTTTCTTTGATTAGTTTGACATTTGAATTATGTTTACCTTCTGCGGATGAGATTAGAATTAGATCATGACATGTATCGTAGTCCATTATATTTGTTTTACAGCTTAAGTACACTCTAACGGGTCCATTAAATTGGGTTTTTCCATTGGAGTGTGCTGTTGGCCATCGCCACGTGGCTAGTCCCTCTGTATTTTGGGACTGGGGCATGACAGTCGCGCTGTCGAGGCGGACCCTCCTCCGCTTCCCGCCGACTTTCAACCATCGACTATGGGTAGGTCTTTTGGAGAAGAAGAAGTCGAGTTTCGAACATAGACACACATGTGCACACTTGGTCGAATAGATGAGTCATCATATGGAACATACGCTAACTTTTTACTGCCATATAGGTAGTTCCGCCGCATGAGTAGCTCCGTCACATAGGTAACCCTGTCACATGTGCTACTCTTTCGCATGTGTATCCCTGCCGTATGAGCAACTTAGCCGCATGGGTTCCCATGCCGTATGTCCAACACTGTCGCATGAGAATCTCAGCCGTATGAGTATCTCGGCAGCTTGGGTAACCCTACCGCATGAGTAACCCTGCCGCATGAATATCTCACTTAGAACACTAAGAAGTTCCCTCAATGGTTTTGATCAAATTTTCTTCTTTTTGCAGTGACTTTACCCACTGCACCCTTTGGCGAACTGGTTCTTGGTCACAACCTGCTTCCATTGAACAGGAATCTCGGGGACTTGGCTGCTAACGTCCAAGTTTAAATTGACAGAGATCTTCCTTCTGAGCGACAAAAGGTGGCTGTCGACCGGACTAGCTCCTTTCTGCTGAGCCAAATAAACTAAGGGGAGATCCCCTCTGGGGACGACCAATATTTTTTTAAGAATACGTATTTTTTGTTCGGGGATGTGATGAAGGCTTCTCATTCTAAGATGGGGACGACCAAGGAGAACTGGTCTTTTACCTTCCGCGGGATAGAGATATCTTTTCGCTCTTTGAGTGTCACTTACCCCAATAGGATTTAAATGTGATGATGAGTCCACAACAAATAGGCTGGAATTTGACACCTGAGCAAAATGGGGCCATTGTTGGTAGTGTCCGTTGTAGGACCGGGTCATGCCCCAGAACTAGAATATTAGAGAGCGGGAGCGTGACTCAGCCAACCACATCTTACGGAATATCGAAATAACCCGCAATGTGCTAAGGTTGTCTAGAGACAAGGGGTGCATACTACAATCAAGTCACCTAGGGTCAAGAACATCTATGTATCAATCATTAACCAAGAAACAATATGAATGAACCTGTAAGATAAAGCAGTTAGGCGTCCTTGACGCTCTATCAGAATGATTATGAAACCAATTATCCAAAATGATAAACTAGTATATTGTCAAGAGTACATAATTGTAAGTCAGTCGCAATCTGAATAATAATATGTAGAAATTGGATCCATTTTTATATTCTAAGTTAACTCGTCGAGGGCTCACCATGATTGAATAGATTGGTGGGTCCATATGGGCGGAATCTGAGTTCAAAAAAAAAATCTATTGAATTTGTTATTAATTGGAGATAATAATTTTCTCTTAATTGGAATCTTACTTTACTTATTCAAGTCGCACGTTGCTTTCTACCACATCGTTTCAAACGAAGTTTTACCTTAACATAGTATACAATTATGTAGAGGAACTAATGTCTAGATAAACCAGCTAATAAGTGTCGTCGGCTAAACGCCAAAAGTGTAATACAAAATGATACTCATAGTGGGGAGAAGAAACCCACTCAAGTTCCTCGGCGAACATCCTCCTGGTGTGTGCCTTCGGTCAGGTACAAGACATGATCCTCGGGCTCTGCTACTAAACCTAGCTAAACAAAACCAGCGGGGTCAAGCCCCAAGAGCAAGTACCACAAATGAGCACAAGTGAATGAAGCAAAACCAATAAGTACATAAAATAGGAATCCTTGCAATAAATACAAGCATATGAACTTTCATCGGAGGAGTAGGAGATCTCTACAACCAAACAAGGACAAGAGGTGTTGCACAACGCCGAGACAGGGTATGACTCACCAATTATGAACACGACGAAGATACAATACATCAGTATAATCTAGAAAACACATACCACAATACAAGCTAAGATATAAGTATAATATGCAGCTAAGATCGAGCCATGTTCTAGGAGGGGCTAGCCAAGAATCACCGCGTAGCATATAGTAGTATGCACCGGTACCTCGGAAGGCTACTGTGCTAAAATCGTATAGAACACATAGTACAATATAATAATCAGATACTGGAATCCACTAATGAGGATTTAAATAATATCTATGGGGGCCAGCCTTCACTCCCCATATGATTGAGGGTGGCTAGTTAAGCACGATCTCGAGATTTCGTCCATCCCAATGCTCTATATATTTTAGTTGCCTAGTTAACCCTATGGTTATTTGGAATCATATGGTATTGTTACATGTTATTCCCCTTATATGTCGTACCGTAGTACGGGCACGCTAGATACGAATCCACTTTGTTACTTGCCAGTTCAATTTGGATTCACCCCAGCGTGATACAACAATCAACACAAGTCCTAGCCACGCTTGGTTATTAACCAACAATCATGTCCATGTTGGAGGAATCGTATCACATGTCGCGTAGCACGTAGGTACACATCGGTGTAAAACATGTAACATAATCACGTAGGAACACTTAGCACGTAGGAACACATAGCACGTAGTAAGTGTATCAGCACGGATACCAATAGTCGCGTCAAGTCACCAATCATTGGTAAATCACATGAGTTCTAGCACATAGCAACACATGGGTTGAATCAGGCACATTGGTAGTCGTAGTCATTTGGCCTCATAGTATACTTTTAGTTATAGTCGGGTTAAGCATATAGTCAGGTATAACACATGGTCACTTAGTTCTCATACATTTACAATCATTAGTATCGCACATGGAATCGAAAAATCAAATAAAATATCAAACCAAGGAAATCAATAAAATATGCACATGGTGCCGCATAAGAACCAGGGACGCATGGAATCAATTTCGCATAGGTCAAGGCCACATAGATATCGGTGCCGCATAGGGGTCCAGGCCACATAAGAGTCAGGCCGCATAGGGGTCAAACCGCATGGGTCAAGGCAAAGTCCACTCCTTGGAACAAGTGCTGAGTGAAGGTCATTAAATGCGTGTCAGTGAAATGGCTGAAGTGATGGATGTGGCAAGTCATAAGTGTCAGAGAAAAAACAAAATCATAGAAAAAATGTGCAAGGACGAAGCAGAGTTATGCGTCAAAAGAGAAGATGCTACATAGGATCAGGCCGCATAAGTCTATTTGTCGCATACTCTGCTTGTCGCATAGATATTTCTTGGGTTTAGCAAAATTCTCATTCGTTCAGCAAGTAAAACACAAGGAGTTCTGTCACTTAGGACTTTTTCAAGCACTTAGCTTCAGAAGACATTGTGTAATAATCAGTCATGCATCCAACAAGATGGACGCATGATGGAAGGTATATGCGGCACAGAACTCAAGCCGCATAGCACTCTTTGCCGCATATAAGGCTGGTCGCATGAGTACTTCGTCTTCTCCAAACAACAAGTTCAGCCATGACGGAATAGCTCCAAAAATTGAAAATTTATTTTCTTCATAATTTTTTTATTTTAACTCTGAATCAAGTGAATCAAAAGCCAAAATGCTCGAAATAAAGTGCCCTTTTAACCAAAAATATTGTTTTTCTAATATATCATATTTTAATAGATCAAAACCAAGAAAAATTTTTGGAACCCATGAAAATCCCAACTTTAAAATTCATATCTACTCAAAATCATTCATAAAAAAAAAATTCCAAGAACTAAAACTAATGAGAACATCAAGGAGATCTTTTTCCATCAAACACATTTTATTACTACATATATGCAAAAATATAAAAAATACGAAAAATCTATGGCTTCACCACTTTGAGCAAGATGTACTTGCGTTGGTGGAATAACAAACCCATTCCTAGAACCAAGTCTAGGACTAGGGCTTAAGGTTTCGGTTTCGGTTGAAAGATCTTGAGGGAAGAAGGAAGATGAAAGAATAAATAAAGAAAATAAATGAAAAATGAAAGAGAGGAGAGAGAGGAGTATATATACACAAGAGGGGGAAAATGGTATTCTAGTCATGACTAATCCTCAAGCAATCCTAACCATCCAAAATAAGTCTAATGGTTCCAAAAGTGAACTGGATCAGATATCTATCCTACATACGGGTCCTAATATTGGTTCATGACAATTGCCAATGTGTGCACTACAGGTCTCAGGTAGTCTCCCACATTAAACAGAATTATAAGTTGTCACTACCATATTTTCTAGGAAAGGATATTTTAGTCATTTGGTAATTAATTAAATATTGTGCATGTTAAATTTTATTTATTGTATTATTTATTTATTATTAGCATGTTAGATTTATTTTTGGACTTGTGTTAGTGGACCAACTAGTTTAGTTTAGACTCATGGACCAACATTTAATTCTAGTTAGAATTGAGCCAAATAATTAGAAGCCCAATTAATAGGAGGATGATTAATTATGGTAAACCCATTAGACTAGAAGCTTCCCTCCTTAATTAATTTCTTCATGAGAGGCCCTAAGGGGTATTTTAGACTTTACATAGTAGCTTGAGGGAGGGGGCAAGTGAGGCCTATAATGGGATAAAAACTTTCTCTCTCTCTTCATTTTTCATTCCAAATCTAGATCTAAAAAATTTCCTCAACCAAATTTCTACCAAATTTTCATCCAATTATTTTTCAAATTACCATTGGAGGCTATTAGAGCAAGTATCTACAAGCAGGAATCATGGATCTACAAAGAGGAGCAATGATCTACAAGTTGGAGGCCAATTTCATCAATTTTGGAGGTTTCATTGGGAATCCATCTCTCAATAGGTATAATTCAGTTTTTTCCCTTAATTTAGGGTCTAAATTTGAGATTTAACCATGGAAAATCAACCCATATGCATAGGCTACCCATAGGTTTTTGTTTTGTGTTCATAGGAGGCCTATTGAGAAAGTTATGGTGCTTTTTGTGTCAATTTTTAGGGAATTTCGAAATTGACATTTATTGTGTGTGTCAATTGGTCCTATAGATCAATTTGGTATGTGCTTGTGTGTTTGGGGCTAGTGTCGTGTCCATAATTGGGTACGTGTAGGTCGTATCCCATCAATTTGGTGATACGTGTTAATTTGGAGATTTTTCCTCCCACACGGGACTTTGGGCATGTCACATTTTGACACGGACACGTAGATTTATATTTGACTCTTCGTATTGTTCATAAATAATATATATGACTTGTTCGTGTCCTTCGGGGTACGTTTGGATGTGTGGTGGACTCGTGTCGCATGCGTATCCTAAATCTAGTGGGATACGGGATGATACGGTCATTGTATGTGCAATTTAATTGTAGATCTAATTCTTTTGTGTTCTTATTTCATGGAGAAGTGTAATTATATATATGTTTATATATATATATATATATATATATATATAATATTGTGTATATATATTTATGTAATGTTGTGTCTTAGATCTATGTACCTATGCATATACTATATGTGTATATTTATTATGTAGCTATTTTTCTACATATAGATATATATTTATAAGTGGTAGTATATGTATATATAATATAGTAGATATATTTATATGTGGTTATTTATATAGTTATATTATATATTGTTATGTATTTATATAGTGTATGATTTTATATACGTATACATATATGTATAGTTATATATACATATTAATATGTATGTGTGTGTATGTTACTATATGGTACTTTATACAATTTACTATGTATAAGTGTATGTATACTTATATATATAATTATATATATATATTGTATAAATATATATTGTGGGTTATATATATGTATTTAAATAAATATTATATAAATATATATGGTGGGTTATATATATGTATTTAAATATATATATGGTAATTAATATGTATATAAATATATTCCTAATTGCTATTTGTATTATACTATATAAGTATATATTTAGTTGTAGCACATAATGTTATTGAGTAAGTTAGTATATTTTAGTTATCAATGGTTATGAGTATCTTTTATATATTATATATTTTTAGGAATATATGTACGTATATATGTATTAATAGTTAGTGTGTAGTTGGTAGTTAGTATTTATTCTATTAGTACGTACTAGCGTTATATTGGATTGATATATATAATTATTGTTCGGTAGTTAGTACATATATGAAGTTTTGGCAATTACCTTGAGATACAAAGGTAAGTATCAAGATATACCAAGGTATGAGTAGTAGGTATTGGCATAGTAATATGATAGTTGTAAACTAATTATGGGTTGGTATTAAGGTGACTAAAATAAGGTATATAGTATGGTATAAATACTAAATATATGGTAGTTTATAGTTATAGTTGGATAGTTAATATATATATACTAGAGTGACATTACCTTGAGATACCAAGGTAAATGCTAAGGTATTAAGGATATCCAAGGTATTGGGTTTGGGTATCAAGATAGAGGTTTACTATTGCGATACCAAGTTGGTTCAAAACCATGATAATCTTTTAGCATTTGTAATTATAATTTATATATTTAATATTACTTTATTATAGATATATGATATTTACCTTTTATTTGCGTATCCTGAGATATGGTATCTTAGTATCCTAAGTTGTAGCTTGTATGGCCTAGATTCATAGTGTGTGAGCCCAATATCTTTGAGTTAGACTCATGCAACCTTGAAATAGGTAGTTGGCCATAGTTTGACTATAGTTCGACCGGTTTGACTTAGAGTGGACCTAGTTTGACTTTTGACTTAGAAATGACTTTATGACCTAGAAGTTGACTAGTTTAACTTATTTTCTTCCAGATCCTTGTATTAATGCAATATTCCATATACAGGTTTATATTACACCAGTTCGGACAGTTTGACATTCATTTCTCTGGACCGCAGGCGAGTACATTTCTCTGATTGTTTTCAATTCATAATATTGTAAATATGCTTGTTCTAGAATTGTATACATTGATTCCGACACAATGATTTCACGGACTGGTGCTATATGGATCCCGTCATGAGATATTATCCCCTACCATGTTCAGCGGGTACTCTTGTACATTGTATCTCATCGTGTATACTGGGTATTGATGTTACTTCGTGTTCACACACTGCTCGTGTTCAGTGTGCTTATTCGTGTACACCCACTGCTCGTGTTCGGTGGTTATGATATTCATGTACACCCACTGCTCGTGACAGTGGTTATATTTTCGTGTTCGTAGCGTGTCGTGATTGGATCCATCGATATTAGTTGGGGGTGGGAGAGTAGGAGTTGATTATGTGATCAAAGCCATTGTTACAAATCGTGTACATTCTGATTACATACTTCACTTGTAATCCGTCTTACCTGATCATGTTCACCCAACCCGATCATATAATAAACTCGTATTCTAAGGCACATTAGATAGTTTAGATTGCAGTTTACTTTATTATATTGTGATATTCATATTGTTGATTTATATATTCTCGTACATTACCTGTATATATCTTGTTCATCATTCATATGTTTAGTGATCTTGTATTTCATTTCTATATCTGTTTATATGCTCGATTATGTTATTGGAACTGCTTTCAGAGGTATGTACTTCGCTCCATTCCTGACTGGAAAACATTTTTCAGAGGATCCGAGAGATTGGTGTCCGACATACTATGGACTTCGACTTATAGATGGTGCAGACTTGGATCCACTAGTTCTGGATCCACTAGTTCGGGAGGTTTATTCGGATCATTAGTTTTCATAGTTAGTCTCTTTAGCATTTTGGTACCGGATTTGTTTTCGACATAGAGCATGAGATTGAATATTGTTTCTATTATTGTTTATATATATTGAATGGATAGTTATGTTAGACTTCCTTGATATCTTCTTGTGCTTTAGAATATGATTGAGTTTTGTGTTGAGATTTTATTGGTAGACTTTATATTATTGTGAGATTTTAGATAGTATAGTAGACCAAGACAGCGTTCTACCGCCGATTCTACGGCGTAGGCTGGGCGTTGTTTCCGACTTGCATCCCTACATCGGGTGCGGGTCGTGACACATTTTTAGTGGTGGCCCATGCAGGTCAGGCTTCGCAAGTTTTGCGATATCGTGGTAGTGCGACAACTTAGTTGTACTACTGCGTGCCTGCGATAGGATATAGGACATAGGACATTAGGATGAGAGAGGATACTCAATCACAAATCTCTTGAGCGATTCCTGGGATGACTCTTGAGAATCTTATTACAATTCCCATTTCAAATCTTTTTTCTTGTTTCTGCTTGCTCTCACTTGTTGTTGTTGAAATTGATTCTTGGTGATCTATTATTGAATTTGATTCTTGATGATCGGATGATTCAAATTTCTTGGTGTTCGTTATTTAGTTTGTTTTATGTCGAGAGAAATTTTACGGACTAAGTTACGGTATCATCTGATGACATATGTTGATGAGGACAGTGAGAAAGATAAAACGTCTACTTTGGTTATGGAGCCTAAAGTTTATCGCAGCCATATTAGCTGGCGTAGCGAGAAACGTAGGGACCTGACTTCGGATGTACATATCTTAGTTATGAAATTTAGAGTTTCTCGCAGCCATACCGGTTGGTGTGGTGAGGATTCTAGATAACATGATTATAGAGTTGCATACCCTAGTTATGGAATCTATCGTTTATCGCAGCTATGTTTACTGGCGTGGCGAGGATTCTGAGTGTCATAATTTCGGACAGACGTGTATGATTATCAGATTATATCTTAAATTGGTTCTTAAAGTATCATCTCAATACTTATTCATTTCTGTTATTATAGGACTTTGTTCCATCATTCTTTAGCTTAGCAGTAGGGATACCTTCAGTTCTTTAGTCCAATTCTTTATAGAGCTTCTTTCCATTAGAGTCCTTGTTAGTGTGATAATTGGTGAATTGTATTAGGTCTGTGTCTTGAGTATCAGTATTGACTATTGAGAGTGTGACTTGTGAGTCTGTAAGTGGTTCTTGATTAGGCATGTGAGCAATAGGCATATATCTAGGGATAACCCATAGCGTAGTACTTTGTAGCAATAGTTCTATGATAGGTGTCATTATAGATAGTATGGGTACTAATGGTAGAGAGGAGAGTAGAGAGTATCAGTAGTGGTTCCATGAGTTAGTATCAGTATCAGCATGCCAGTTCTGGATAATTATGAATTCATGTAGTTGGGTGAGCCATGTAAACAATTAAGTATCAAGAAAATTGTGTTGGAAATCAATGAAGTATGCTATTCAAATTGGTGGTTGATACTTGGGTGTGTCAAGAGTATAGATATGTATATGCATCAAGAGTATTAATGAGTGTGCCATAGTGGAAGGGTAACCATAAGTGTATGGGAGAGCATGAGGGAATAATAATACATTGTGCTAAAGTAGTAAGACTTGTGTTAAGATAAAGTAGAGCATTACTGTGAGTAGATAGGAGTATATCAGTATATGATTAGTGATGGGTATCTCACCTAATATTGAGGCTAGTGATGTGTTGGAAGCAATATGTGGGAGAAGTATCGAGAAATTGTGTGCAGGATGTATAGTGGATGATAAGTGTCAGCGTGGAAGTTCATGAGTATCAGAAAGTGAAAGCTTGAGTGTTAATATTATGTTATGGGTTGAGAAATATCAAGATTGATCATAAAAGATATACAGTGCATCACTGATTTGCATATCCGTCTGTAAGGTTTGAGGAGAGATACATATACATCAATAGAGATGGAATCATATGTCGACCTTTGAGAGTGAAGTGAAATGTGTGTATTATAGAAGTTAATAACTAGTGCATTGGATGCAAGTGATCATGATTTTCAGTGAGTATTATGAGGTGATCTAATGATGAAGCTAGTACCCTAGAACCTTAAGGACATATGTTGTGCAGTTAGGAAGCTAGTGTTACTATATCAAGAGTGCTAGTGTTTCTATATCAGGGATTAGCTGAGTAATGTGCTAGTAACAGTAAGTACATTGTGTAATGACATTGGATTGGTGTATCAGTTAATATACATAGAAAGATATTTGGGAGTAATAGTACAAGTGATCCAAGCAGTAGAGGAGGGAGACAATATATATAGAGAAGTAAGTTTAGTAGGTATAGTACCTTGCCAATTTTGAGTATAGAGGTCTTATGTATCAGAGGATAGTTCGAGGGGTATAAGGATACCAGTAAGATGTCATGGTGTTGTAATGGCTAGAAGGTAATTGTGTATGTATTGTGATACTAATGTACATATGAGAAGCTTAAGATGATTAAACAAATGTTAGAGGATGAGTTGCACCAAGTATCAGATAGAAAGAGATACCCTAGTAACAAGAAACAAAGTACCTCAAGTATTATGAAAGTTTAGGCAAGCATTTTAGTGACTAATATAATAATATAGAGGAGAGACATGAGTAACTTGGTATACGGATATCATCAAAATGCATATGAGAGCTGATGCCTTGTGTAGACATTAACAAGATTTAAGTGAGGCATCCTATAGGGAGTGATAAGTTGGATGAGGGTGTGCTAATAAAATACATGATTGAAAAGGTATACAAGTATTTCTTGCAAGAGAATGATTGAGAAATTTTGGTGATTGAAACAGAAAAAGGGGTAGTATCTTAGCAGTATCTTGAATAGTATCCTAAGTAGCAAGTGCCAGTAAGCTAAGCATGTCCATGACCTAGAATTAGAGTATATCACTAGTATTTAGTAACCCTCGATATTAAGAATATCTTGACAAGATTGATGATTAATAGTGTCTGATGGAATAGGCCACATGTGGCATAGCAAATTACCTTACCAGTAAAGGAAGACATCTCAGCAGGGCAGAGACTGATTTCATGATAGTTAGAGACTATATCTAAGTATGATTTCTCTTTCAGTAGAATGATATGATTGTATGTTATAGGATATATACTATTTTAGACTATGATTGATGGGATTTGACTATAGTAAGATTTGTATGAATAGAATATGACTGGCCAAGAGAGAGGGGTGAGAGTTTTAATTTCGAGGACGAGATTCTTCTAAGGGGGGTAGATCTGTCACTACCATATTTTCTAGGAAAGGATATTTTAGTCATTTGATAATTAATTAAATATTGTGCATGTTAAATTTTATTTATTGTATTATTTATTTATTATTAGCATGTTAGATTTATTTTTGGACTTGTGTTAGTGGACCAACAAGTTTAGTTTAGACTCATGGACCAACATTTAATTCTAGTTAGAATTGAGCCCAATAATTAGAAGCCCAATTATTAGGAGGATGATTAATTATGTTAAACTCATTAGACTAGAAGCTTCCCTCCTTAATTAATTTCTTCATGAGAGGCCCCAAGGGGTATTTTAGAATTTACATAGTAGCTTGAGGGAGGGGGCAAGTGAGGCCTATATAAATGGGATAAAAACTTTCTCTCTCTTCATTTTTTATTCCAAATCTAGACCTAGAAAATTTCCTCAACCAAATCCCTACCAAATTTCCACCCAATTATTTTCCAAATTACCATTGGAGGCTATTAGAGTAAGGATCTACAAGGAGGAATCATGGATCTACAAAGAGGAGCAATGATCTACAAGTTGGAGGCCAATGTCATCAATTTTGGAGGTTTCATTGGGAATCCATCTCCCAATAGGTATAATTCAGTTTTTTCCCTTAATTTAGGGTCTAAATCTGAGATTTAACCATGAAAAATCAACCCATATGCATAGGCTACCCATAGGTTTTTGTTTTGTGTTCATAGGAGGCCTATTGAGAAAGTTATAGTACTTTTTGTGTCAATTTTTAGGGAATTCCGAAATTGACATTTATTGTGTGTGTCAATTGGTCCTATAGATCAATTTGGCATGTGCTTGTGTGTTTGGGGCTAGTGTCGTGTCCATAATTGGGTACGTGTAGGTCGTATCCCATCAATTTGGTGATACGTGTTAATTTGGAAATTTTTCCTCCGACACGGGACTTTGGACATGTCACATTTTGACACGGACACGTAGATTTATATTTGACTCTTCGTATTGTTCATAAATAATATATATGACTTGTTCGTGTCCTTCGGGGTACGTTTGGATGTGTGGTGGACTCGTGTCGCATGCGTATCCTAAATCTAGTGGGATACGGGGTGATACGGTCAATGTATGTGCAATTTAATTGTAGATCTAATTCTTTTGTGTTCTTATTTTATGGAGAAGTGTAATTATATATATATATATATATATATATATATAATATTGTGTATATATATTTATGTAATGTTGTGTCTTAGATCTATGTACCTATGCATATACTATATGTGTATATTTATTATGTAGCTATTTTTCTACATATAGATATATATTTATAAGTGGTAGTATATGTATATATAATATAGTAGATATATTTATATGTGGTTATATATATAGTTATATTATATATTGTTATGTATTTATATAGTGTATAATTTTATATACGTATACATATATGTATAATTATATATACATATTAATATGTATGTGTGTGTAAGTTACTATGTGGTATTTTATACAATTTACTATGTATAAGTGTATGTATACTTATATATATAGTTATATATATATATATATTGTATAAATATATATTGTGGGTTATATATATGTATTTAAATAAATATTATATAAATATATATGGTGGGTTATATATATGTATTTAAATATATATATGGTAATTAATATATATATAAATATGTTCCTAATTGCTATTTGTATTATACTATATATGTATATATTTAGTTGTAGCACATAATGTTATTGAGTAAGTTAGTATATTTTAGTTATCAATGGTTATGAGTATCTTTTATATATTATATATTTTTAGGTATGTATGTACGTATATATGTATTAATAGTTAGTGTGTAGTTGGTAGTTAGTATTTATTCTATTAGTACGTACTAGAGTTATATTGGATTGATATATATAATTATTGTTGGGTAGTTAGTACATATATGAAGTTTTGGCAATTACCTTGAGATACCAAGGTAAGTATCAAGATATACCAAGGTATGAGTAGTAGGTATTGGCATAGTAATATGATAGTTGTAAACTAATTATTGGTTGGTATTAAGGTGACTAAAATAAGGTATATAGTATGGTATAAATACTAAATACATGGTAATTTATAGTTATAGTTGGATAGTTAATATATATACTAGAGTGACATTACCTTGAGATACCAAGGTAAATGCTAAGGTATTAAAGATATCCAAGGTATTGGGTTTGGGTATCAAGATAGAGGTTTACTATTGCGATACCAAGTTGGTTCAAAACCATGATAATCTTTTAGCATTTGTAATTATAATTTATATATTTAATATTGCTTTATTATAGATATGTAATATTTACCTATTATTTGCGTATCCTGAGATACGGTATCTTAGTATCCTAACTTGTAGCTTGTATGGCCTAGATTCATAGTGTGTGAGCCCAATATCTTTGAGTTAGACTCATGCAACCTAGAAATAGGTAGTTAACCATAGTTTGACTATAGTTCGACCGGTTTGACTTAGAGTGGACCTAGTTTGACTTTTGACTTAGAAATGACTTTATGACCTAGAAGTTGACTAGTTTAACTTATTTTCTTCCAGATCCTTATATTAATGCAATATTCCATATATAGGTTTATATTACACCAGTTCGGACAGTTTGACATTCATTGCTCTGGACCGCAGGCGAGTACATTTCTCTGATTGTTTTCAATTCATAATATTGTATATATGCATGTTCTAGAATTGTATACATTGATTTCGACACAATAATTTCACGGACTGGTGCTATATGGATCCCGTCATGAGATGTTATCCCCTACCGTGTTCAGCGGGTACTCGTGTACATTGTATCTCATCGTGTATACTGGGTATTGATGTTACTTCGTGTTCACACACTGCTCGTGTTCAGTGTGCTTATTCGTGTACACCCACTGCTCGTGTTCGGTGGTTATGATATTCATGTACACCCACTACTCGTGACAGTGGTTATATTTTCGTGTTCGTAGCGTGTCGTAATTGGATCCATCGGTATTAGTTGGGGGTGGGAGAGTAGGAGTTGATTATGTGATCAAAGCCATTGTTACAAATCGTGTACATTCTGATTACATACTTCACTTGTAATCCGTCTTACCTGATCATGTTCACCCAACCCGATCACATAATGAACTCGTATTCTAAGGCACATTAGATAGTTTAGATTGCAGTTTACTTTATCATATTGTGATATTCATATTGTTGATCTATATATTCTCATACATTACCTGTATATATCTTGTTCATCATTCATATATTTAGTGATCTTGTATTTCATTTCTATATCTGTTTATATGCTCGATTATGTTATTGGAACTGCTTTCAGAGGTATGTACTTCGCTCCATTCCTGACTGGAAAATATTTTTCAGAGGATTCGAGAGATTGGTGTCCGACATACTATGGATTTTGACTTATAGATAGTGCAGACTTGGATCCACTAGGTCTGGAGTGATTGTCGGGAGGTTTATTCGGATCATTAGTTTTCATAGTTAGTCTCTTTAGCATTTTGGTACAGGATTTGTTTTCGGCATAGAGCATGAGATTGAATATTGTTTCTATTATTGTTTATATATATTGAATGGATAGTTATGTTAGACTTCCTTGATATCTTCTCCTGCTTTAGAATGTGATTGAGTTTTGTGTTGAGATTTTATTGGTAGACTTCATATTATTGTGAGATTTTAGATAGAATAGTAGACCAAGACAGCGTTCTACCGCCGATTCTACGGCGTAGGCTGGGCGTTGTTTCCGACTTGCATCCCTACATCGGGTGCGGGTCATGACATAAGTAAATAAATTACAACATAGTTAACAGGAACCAACATGTATAATAGAACATGAATACATCTACAAGGAAAATTTTTAAATATCACAAATTCAAGAATACCAAATCTGGGAACGGGTGTGACAGACTAAAAAGATCAAGGGGGAGTCTTTTAATGCGAAGGAGTCACCCTCGTACTCTTTGCTTGGGTTGAAACTCGGCCTTATCGAAAGTGAATTGGGGCCGAATCTTAGTGCGTACGCGGCAGACACTTTCCTTCATCAGGTTGCGAAGAAGGGGTCTTATCCCCCCGGACAATTGCGAACTCTTAGCTGGGCACATTACAGCCCCTCCTGGTATCGCTTGACCTTGTAGATCCTGAAGAAATATGAGCGGGAGCTTAAAGCGGCCGACTTTTTCTTTGTTGTGATGGGTATATGCTACATTCTAGAGATGAATCGACCCTAGTTCATCGCCCTAATGGAATTGTATAGCTGTTGCATGGGGACTTTCTTTACGCTTGGCGGCAAAATGAGACTGGCTTTGCATGAAATGCATGTTGTCTCAAAACATCTTTGGGGCGAATTACCCTATGAAAAATACTTCCAGATAATAAAAAACTGTGAGAGTTAGAGGCAAGAGAATCCAAAGATCCTAGCGGCGTACCATGAGTTATTGTGCCACCACGGTATTTGTTAGAGGTTGTCGAAGAAGAAGAAAAAGTCTTCTAAGAGAGATTCCCCTCATATCACGACTTGGACCAATTGTCTCTTTCTGGAAAAGAAGGGCTCTACTAGAGTTCATGTTCGAGCACCACGATCCAAGCAAGAAGTTGCTGATTTGATTTAGACGGAACGAACATGGCTGCCGAGGGTGAGGAAGTTGAGGGATCCTCGGCGGAAAGTGATGAATCCCTCAACCAGCTTGGTGACCTCGGAGAGGAGATTAGTTATTTTTACATGGACATCCATAGGTTGTCCACTAAGTCCATATTAGCGGGATATTTGATGTTTTGGCTGCACAACTACGTAATCACGGGCGGATCCAGGATAATAGAAAGGATCAGTCGCAACCTCATTCTCCTTACTGTGAGGTTGTCTTTCGGCCACAAGATGGCCCTTCTACCGGCCATGGTTGGCTGTATACACCGTGGTCTTTTAAACTTTACTACGAAGGTGTGAGGTCATCCCGGAAAGAAAATTTTTAACAGGGTCGAACTTCACTATCATTAGTTAATGGGCTGTCTTATTTTGCATCATGAATCCCTGATGCAACCTGGAACTGATCAGGACATGGTAGCGTCTGATGCCCTAATTCGTAGATATCGGGGGATGAAGTGGATGTGTAATACGGTCCCCGTCGGTAGGAGGGAGCTCGCTTAGGTGACGGGCTAGACTTTTTTCACGACCGAGCCTGAGTTCTCTTATCACGAGAGAAATATCGTTCACCGGGATGATGGGGCAGACACTCGTAACTTGTCAAAGAGACTCTTCCGTTGGCTCCAACCCTTCGTCCCTCCTACCTGGTGTCTAGAATCGAGCTACAGTCTCTGTGGAGCCTTATCTACCAAGCCGGTTTGCTCGCTAGTTTGGGTATAGTTAATTCTTGCTGGGTGACCCGAGCACTTCCTTTGGATACATCGGCAACATACTCGATGGAGCCCGAACATGGAATTATTATAATGCAATCTGCACTCGAGCTCGGTTTCAACTACTAGTGCCCCCCCAACTGCACTCGTTTTCACCATTCAACGTCTGTTTTATTCCATATTTTGGTTAGAATCACCTATCTAAACGCGTTTAATCAATCTACGCTCATTCTATACTATATTTCGGTTAGAACCATTTATTTATACTCGTTTTCACCATTCTTCTAGCACATGATACCTTATTTTGATACTGTATACAACGGTGAGATACCATTGCACGGCTAATGCTCAACCGTTTGGATTTGATTCTGAGAGAAGTTATATCGAGGAAAGTATGTTGATGCCTCCAGTAGCAAGAGCTTACTTAGGCTTAGAGTGCAATTACGAGCCTGCAATAGGATATGTGAAATTAGGATGAGGAATACTATCATAGTCTAGAATTTCTAAAACATGATTGATTCTTGAATATTATGTTTCTTGTAACTTTGAATTCTTATCTTTCCTTAAAAATTATCTTCTCATCTATATCCTCAGAAATACAAGCAAGAATATTTGCATGGTAGGAGCCTCAAAGGATATGGTGCCTCAAACTCCGGATCATGGGGGACAAAATTTGGGTGAAGCAAGAGTTATAGAAGAGTTTGAGGAGCTAAGGAGCGTTCAAAGGGAACAAGGTCAGAGGATTCAACAACTATTAGATATGGTTCATCACCAAGAGGGAGGGTCCAGACTGAAGAGGACAATAGATAGTATCCATCCTAGGCCTCTGAAGTGCCCTAATATACATCATATGTATCATGTTCCAGTTAGAGTTTTAGCTCAGCAGAGGCCAGTTAAGAGTAATCCTACTTGTACACATTGCAGAAAGTCAGGACATATATGGGATGAATATAGGAAGAGGAAGAAACGATGATCTATTGTGGATCCAACGAGCATAAAATAAGGGATGTGCTCGGGTTGAACAACAAAGGAAGAGCCCAAGTCATCCAACACTGGAGAGAGGTAATTAGTTAAATTAAAATTTTGATATATCTTATGAATAATTTCTTAGACATATATAGATGGATAAATTGATGGTATTATGATACTTATAATAGTGAATTGAGAATGATAACAAAATCAAGTAAATAGGAAATACGAAGGTTAGGTTGAAGATTATCAGTCTCCTAACATAAAGGACTCTTCGAGGGTATAAATCTACAGAAGTACATAGATGATAAATTTTAAATACTTTTGAGATTTGAAGTTAAGGATTGGAAAAGTATTAAGGATGTTGACACAAATTAAAATTTAATTATATGAATCATAAGTTATCAGGATGGTAATATATTGGTACAATGAAGAGTGAGTATCAATAGGATACATGAGTGCAGGGTAGTTGGGTGTCGTGAGTGTATGATTAGTGTCAGTGCCAATATAGTATTTATGTCAAGTGTCATAGGATAGCAGAGCAGGAAATATTTAGTTTCCTGTTGACAGAGGTATATAAATGACTATATGGGAGATAAGTTAGAGTAAGATAATTATCCATAACTAATTGCATTAGTGGGTACCAATTAGGCAACGATCATTGGTTTAGTGTTAAATTAAGTATCATGATACATAGGCATGAATAGGGGTATTCAAGTGAGTACCAAGTAATAGATAAATATCCCAGTATCAAGTGAGATATGTTGTGCTAGGGTATTCCTCTTCATCACTGTTTAAGAGGTGAAATTCCTATGATCTAGAGCCTGTCATTTAGTATCTGTATTGGCTACCAAGAACCATGTTCTTACAATGCACCACTAGTCGTTCTTTCCAACCATCTTCTAGTAAATGAGTTAGAACCTTGGAGATTGAATCTATTATAGTAATTTTTATCCTTTCTCCTAGAATTTAGAATATAGACTGTTTATAAGATTCTTGTTTGCAGGCTGGAAGATGTTGATAAACTCTTCCTAAACTATTGAAGATGATAGTATTTCATGAACATCCTAAACATTTCATGTTTCCTATTCTTCATGTTACGAAGAATTTTTTGATCCTGTTACCTTGAGAGGTAACATATAATCTATGTATGTTCTATCTCCTCCAGGTACTGGTAGTACCTTAAATTTTGAGAATGAAAATTTTCTAAGTGGGGTAGGATTATTACCACCACTTTTCACCATAAGGTGATAATTTTACATATGCTAATTTTTATTTTATAATATAATATTGTATATTAATTGCTAAAATTAATTTGTTAGTTTTTAATGGGTTGTTACTTCTAATTATGACCATAGATTAGTCCAATTAAATAGATAGTTTTCATGAAGAAAATATTACAATTTTCTTGTACAAATTCCTTTCTTAATTAGATTAGATTCATTTCTCTCTTTAATTTGAATTTCAATTGGATGATGGAGTGGCACAATTAGTAATTAGAATAAATTACATGTCGATGTAGTGGACCACCTTGTCATGAAGAGTTTTGAATTTCAAATTTTATCCATTTATTTCAACTTCTTTCCTAAACAACTTTATTTTATTTTTTTCTCCTAAATTTAGATCTAGAATTTAATTCCCATTTTATTTCTTCACGAAATCATTTCTTTCTTCTTCCTTTGGAGAGAAAGGAGCTTGGAGCATAAGGAGAAGCTTGAGGAGGAGTCCATTTTTGGAGGATCGTGTTCGACTCATCTCTTTCTTGACCAAATTTAGAATTCTCCAATGAGGCTACCAAAACAGTAAATAATTCTCTCAATTTCATCAAATTCATGGTTAGGAACACCCCTTGGTCATGTAAGAACTTTTCCATGATTTGATTTGGCTTTCCAATGGTAGATCTAGGCACTAAGAGCCCTCAATTTGGTAGATCTAAGTTGGTGTCATAATTTTGGGGCTCAATTTGAAAAAAACTCCAATTGTGTCCATATAGTGTGTGTATTGTGTCCTAATGAGGACCATGGATGTTTATTTGATAGTGTGTTGGTATCTTTGTGTCCAAAATTGGATACGAGTAGTGTGTATCGTGATACACCATGATACGGTGGTGTAGGATCCTGTGTAGTTGTGTTCCATATGTCAAATTCTCCATACATTTCTTGGTATTACTTAATTATACTAAATTCTAGATATATTTTATATATTTAGTGTGTTTGGTTTATTATATGTGGATTGGTATTTATGAGAGTGTCTATATAGATATATATAAGTTATGTCAATATGTATATAAGTTAGATGATGTGTGTTTTAGTATTGGTGGTGAATATTGTAAAGGGGATTTATGGTTGTGTTTCAAGTGTGCATGAGAGTGGGGGTATATTAGGAAGAGTGTTCACATGCAAGTGTAGGTGGGGTGTATCGATTGGTATTTTGAATTGTGTAACATAGTATCAAGTAAGGATTGAGTATCAATGTAATTGGTTGAGAGATAAGTTCATGTGTGTATGTGCTCACTGGTATGGAGTAGCAATAGTAGCAACACTTTGGACTGCAGGTTTTGTAATGAGCAGCAAGTACGAGGGTGTGTTGTATTATGTATTCAATGGGGGTGGGGTTCGGGGCCTCAGTCCCTATTGCCTGCAATATGCAGTAGCCAGCATAGTAGTGTCAACAGCTTGAGAAAAGTGGGGTCACTGATACAATATCCGTTGGGTCACTGATACACTTGTATCGGTAGGCTCGGGTTCAGCTCTAGCCAACTCTAGTGGGATTGTGTTGCCAGGTTTCTCGAGCAACAAGGGGATTGTGCAGTGTGATTAAGGGGGCAGCAGAGCAGATCAGTTTGGTGCTTAGTTGCAGGTCTACTGCAGATATTAATACTAAGTGGTATCAAGGGTGTAAGGGGATCTTAGTATGGAAGTAATATATGGGAAGAGGGGGTGTAATCAGAGATGAGAGGGGCTCGGGTATCATTCTCGTTAATATGGAATGAATATGGTGTCAGTATGTTAGAACTTGGTCTTAGTTAAGGTTTTGGACATTGCCCATGTTAGTTTAAGTGATCTTGTGGGGAAGTTTAAGATAGGCATTGAGTGCCAGGTCTAAGAGGGATGTATCAGTTTGGGTTGACAACTTTTGAGTAATACCAAAGTATTATTCATGACTGAGTATTAGTTTGGACTTTAGCAAGTAAAATGAAGGATGGGCTCGGGCTCTATAAGTGAGCAGTGGTGTGGGTGTTGATGTGTTGGAGGTGGCAGGCTTAGTGTTGGGTCTGCAAAGGAGTATCAATGAGGTTGGTTGTGAACTTGTCTATACTTGGGTTTTAATGTAGGTGTTCAGATCTGAGTATCTAAGGTATCCAGTTGTGGAGTGATGTTTGGGGGAGGGGGAACTCAAATACTTATCTGAGTATCTAAGGTGTATATAAGCATCAGCCTTTGGGTATCAGTTGGGATTCAAGTCTTAAGCTAGGTGCCAAACCTGGGTACACTACAAGAAAAACGACCTTTCTTGACGGTCGATTTATTGACGTATTCTCAAAATCGTCAAGGAAAGCAGTAATCTTGACGGTTTTAGACATACGTCAAAAAAAATACCATTTTTCTGTTAAGTATAAAACTTATCAACTGACACCTAGTGACCCATGATACACAAAGTTCCAATACTAATATAGGATACCATGCTTCCTATTTGGAATTTCCAGTCATTTGGAATTTTTTGTATTTCAATGAACTTGTCAACTCGTGCTATAAATTATTACTTAATCTCCTTATAGTGATTAGGTAGCCTTTTTTGAGAATTGATGAACAAAGTACCAATGCAAATAAGATATATAAATGTACAGATTGACTATTATTTACTGCTTGTGGATAATAGGCTTTCTTGTGAATTTGTATTCAAGTTAATTTTCTCCACTTGTCAATATCTGGAGTTTCATTATTCTCTTTGCTTTCTTTATTTGTTGATTTGCATTTTCTTGGAGATGGTCTTAAACTTTAAGGTATTATACACAAATTCCTCTACAAGTTGTTGTAAAAGAGAAAACTCTTCAATTTTTTAATAAGCACTAGCATGTCTTGTCATCTAGTTAACATTGGATTACACTCTTAAAGTTTATGTTAAAAAAATGCCCTCAAGCATGCCTCTGCATGATCTTGTTAGAGGTTGTGGGAGAACCCATGTCATAATATATAGGTAGGGATGATATTCCTCCTCTCTTGATTGAAAAAATATATTTTTTCATCCCTATGCTGGGTATCATAGTTGAGTTTTCCTAGATCGTATGTCCCATCAGAACTTGGTCTAATACTCATTAATTTCTGGGGTTACCATATTAAGAAAAAGCATAATGAAGACTTCAACGAGAGAATTTTTGGCGCCAGTCTTCGCCACATGCCTTTTTTTGCTTTTCTATTTTTTGTTCACCCTCCTCACTCAATTCTTTGAGTTCCAAAAACAACGGAATTGCGATAACATGGGTATTTATGGTACCTTATTTTTTCTGAAAGGAAAGGCTAAATTATTTTGGATTTGTTTATAATATCCTGACCTCTAGTATACTGGATCTGCTTTTAACATTGTTTTTAATCAAATGGAAAGGGTCACGATTTTCGTAATTGATTTTGGCATTTTAACATTGTTTTATTCAATCAAATTGGTGGGGTAGATAGAATAAAGTAGTGAGACTGACTTCAATCTATTTGCTGAAACTTTGAGCGAGTCAAGAAAAATGTGACTCATTTTGTCTGGTCCATATAGATAAATAATTAAATGTAATACCTATACAACTTTAACCTGGTTCTCCATCCTCCACCAGACAACCACAGATGTGTGTTGTCCATCCTACAATAGATGTAGTTCTTAAGTTATCAGACCATTAATTGAACTCTGAGATACATTTCAGGGGAATGGCTGGAAGAAACTAGTTTTCTCAAAGCAAGCCATGTGATTCTTCTACATGTATAGACACTGATTCATGAGCATGGTGCCCCTCTGCTCTATGGATCCTGTTGTTTAGGATAATAAACAAGAAAAGATTTGGTAAATGCGAAAAACGAGGTCTTATGAAAAGATCCGCCCTTCTTTTATGTTTACAAACAAGATTGTACAAATTTGATCCAACACGAGGATGTCTAAGTACAATTTATTTAATCTGGGTGAATATTGCTATAGGTGTCTGATATGCAGTCGATCACTTTAGCCCTTGGACCATACGATGTTGAAGAAGTGCCGTGGAAGACAGGTAGCAGCTTCGAAGGTTGCTAAAGAGGGTGGATGTCCGATGCCAAAGTCGTCGATCCCTTCTCTTTGCCTGAGCTCTGGATTCTCCTCTCTCTCTCTCTCTCTCTCTCTCTCGACCGTTGGATCTGGTACTGGATCTCTTGATCAGTTTTCAGACCTAATTTCTTCGACCCTCCAATTTGTCGACCTATTTCTGATCCTTCGACCTTGTTCCTCGTTGATAGAGGTATCTATTTATAGAGTTTTAGTGACAGTAACCACACAGTCGGCATAGAAACCGAGTAGTGGAAAGTACAGCACCCTTTTACACGACGGTTTAAAATAACCAATGCCTGCGTATAAATGACCTTTTGAGTGAGCATGTGACGCGCGTCCAACTAAGGGACATAACGCGTATATCTGCTACGAAGATCACGGCGTAGAAGCCACGTAGGTAGTTATCCCTTGTGTAGAAGAGGTTGGCGTAGAAGCCAAATGACTGTCACCATGGCGTAGAAGCCAAGTAGGCATAGAATCCAAGTAGGCATAGAAGCCGAGTGGTCATAGAGGCCGAGGAGGCGTAGAAGCCGAGTGGACATAGAAGCCGAGCAGGCGTAGAAGCTGAGTAGGCATAGAAGCCGAGCAGGCATAGAAGCCGAGGAGGCGTAGAAGCCGAGTGGGCATAGAAGCCGAGCAGGCGTAGAAGCCATTGTCATGAATTATCCTCCGGGGTATCCCGAAGCGATAAATGACATGATGCTTGATGAAGTTGATCACATTAGATGCCTTCACCTCAGCAAGAGGGATCGCCTCCGCCCATTTGGAGAAAGAATCCGTGATGGCCAGTATGAACTGGTGACCTCTGGAAGAAGACGGGTGAATAGGACCAATGATATCCATACCCCATGCTTCGAAAGGCCAGGACGCAACCGTAGGATGTAGATATTCGGGAGGTTGATGGGTAAAGTCTGCATGGACCTGACAGGCTCTGCATTGTCTTGCATACTTTATTGCATCTGTGATCATAGTAGGCCAGTAATAGCCCATTCTTCTGATGCGATCCTGTAGCTTAGGACCGGGTTGGTGCGCTCCGCATACACCACCGTGGGCTTCACGGATAATCCGATGTGCTTCATCACCAGAGAGACATCGTAATAATAGTCCGTCATAAGACCTGCGATATAGACATTGTAACGATGCGTCAAAATAGAAGCGTAATGATCGTCTTTTGACGGATACCGCTTCCTTAGGATCCTCTGGCAAGATTCCGTATGCTACGAAATCTATGAAGGGACTTCTCCAGTCTCTCCTGGGAGGATCTGTGTCCACAGAGTAGCTGCATTCGATGTGAAAGTTGTTTTTCACATAGAATAAGTCTCTGTTAAGAAGGATTACTGAATTCTGCCTTCTTATAGGGGTAGCTAAATCTGCAGCTAGGCTGGCTAGGGCATCAGCTTCCAGATTCCGAGATCGAGGTACATGCTCTAGGAAGAACCCTTTGAACGTCATGGCTATCTCGACCGTTGCTCGGTGATAGGGGATGAGGTCTGGATTCCGGACTTCATATATTCCTCTGACTTGATTGACGATCAGCAGAGAATCATCGAAAGCTTCCAGAGATTCGACGCCCAATTCTTTAGCGACTTGGAGGCCGATTAGTAGAGCGTTGTACTCCGCCACATTGTTGGAACAGGGCTCGCTAAGGAAATATGCTCGGTAGACGACGAGCTTATCAGGAGTGACCAGGACAATTTCTACTCCCGAAACCACGTTTCCCCCGGGACCAGTTCTGGAGGCACCATCGAAGAATAGTTGCCATGCATCACTCTCCATTGCGGAATTACATTCTACAACTTCGTCGGGAATGTCCTCGTACAGCTTATAGGCCTCCAGGATTGGATGAGCAGCTAGGAAGTCAGCCAACGCTTGGCCTTTGACGGATTTCTAGGGGACGTACACCATTTTATACGGTGTTAATAACATCGTCCAAGTCGCGAGTCGGGAATTAAGAACACTTGGCTTGTTCATCAGTACCCGAAGAGGATTGATCCTGGAGATGATGTGAATGGTTTGGCCTGTGACATAGTGTCGTGTCTTCTGGATAGCGAACATCAGAGCCAAGCATTCTTTCTCCACTGGATTTTACCGGTTTTCGGCTCCGACCATCATCCTGCTGAGGTAGTAGATAGCATGCTCGTGACCCATCTCGTTCTTTTGTGCGAGAAGAGCTCCCAGAGAATGATCCTTCGCTCGAACATACAGCACGAATGGTCTTCCCATGACAGGAGGCACCAGAACTGGCGGACTGGTGAGGTAGCGCTTGATATCACCGAACGCTTGCTGACAGGCTTCGTCCCATACGAAGGATACACCTTTCTTTATGAGACGAGAAAATGACTGACATCTCCCCGAGAGGTTGGATATGAATCTATGGATATAAGCTAGACGACCTTGAAATCCCCTGAGTTTCTTCAGATTGCGGGGCGGTCGCATTTCTAAGATGGCCTTGACTTTATCAGGGTCCACTTGAATGCCTTTGGCGGTAATGACAAATTCCATAAATTTGCCACTAGATACACCCAGAGGACTTTGTAGGATTCATTTTGAGTTGATGTTGGCGTATCAATTCAAATACTATCTTCATGTCCTGGATGTGATGATCCTTGAGGCGGCTTTTGACAGCTACGTCATCCACGTAACACTCCACTTTCTTGCGTAAATGCTCATGGAATATGTTACTCATAGCCCGTTGGTACGTAGCCCCGGCATTCTTCAACCCGAAGGGCATGACCGTATAGCAATATACCCCCAGTGGTGTCCGGAAGGCAGTGTGCTTCTCGTCTTCAGGATGTATCTTGATTTGATTGTATCCTGAAAATCCGTCCATGAAAGACATACGTTCAAAACCACATGTATTGTCAATCATGACGTCTATGATGGGAAGAGGAAACTCATCCTTGGGGCAGGCTACGTTCAGATATCGAAAATCGATGCAGACTCGTATTTTCCCATTTTTTTATGACCGGGACAACATTGGCGACCCAGTCGGGATGTTGTTCTTCTCGGATGAAGCCGCAGGTTATTAACTTCTTGACTTCAGCTTCAATGGCGTCCATCATATCCGGGCGGAACCGGCGTTGGTGTTGCTTCACAGGCTTCGAATCGGGCAATATGTTGAGCCTATGAGTAGCTACCTTTGGATCAAGGCCTGGAATGTCTTCATAATTCCACGCAAAGACGTCGATATATTCTTTTATCAGCTGTATAACTTCTTCCCTTTCTGCTTCGAAAAGATTGTTACTAATAAATATTGGCTTTGGCGAAAGTTCATCCCCAACGTCAATCTGGATAACTTTGTCTTCAGTGGGAGGTTCTCTCTGCTCGAAGCGAAACTCCCATTGTGTATCCATTTGCTGAGCCCAAGCGTCATTCTCAAACGGTTCGGATTCTTGTTCGTCTGATTCGAAGGAATCCGCCATTACCATATTTGCTGATAATGTTCGCTCGAGAGCATGAGATGAGTCGGAGGGCGCTGAGCCATTTTGAGAGGAGGAAAAGATATCCTCGTTTGACTCCGAAGTTGCAAGGGAGGTTGTATACCCTATCCCGAAACGAGTTCGTTGATAGTAGGGATCGTCGTTCAGCAGCATTCGTCTGCCCTTTCCGTAGTTGAGACCTGGTTCCAGCTTCAAGTTATAACCCATATTTTGCATGATCTTCTGAGCTTGCGGGCTGTATTTGTGAACCTGCATTTTATCGGCATCGTCGTCGGAAGAATCCTCTTGCATCGTTAGTTTATTGCGCATGCGACCGAAGACTATTGAATGATGACTGCTGCAAGTAGGCGGGACAATGAAGATAGAATCCTCATGCGGTCCGTATGTCATGGTGACATTGGATGATGACGTCACTTCCCATATATACGGATGATAGGAATCTATAGCTTCCAAGAATTTTTTGCGCTATAGGTTTTATATCGTCGTAGGGGGAGGATTCCTGATTTGGAATTTGGGCGTCAATATACTGGAAAAGAGGATGTTTATTATCATCTGAAACTCCGTTCCCGGTTGTATTTACATCAATCGGCTGTTTGCTGCGCCGGAGGTTGATGACCAAGGATGGAGGCTTCTGGTTCAAAGTGATCACTAGAGGATCACCCCCTTTTCCTGATCTGGTCTCGTTCAGGTGGATCGCCGTAGGTTCTATGGCTTTTGGACGAGTAGTCCGTCCTTTCACCTTGATTGATAGAGGTTGCTTGGCAGAGGGTTGCTCTGGCTCCCGGTGGGATTCCTTCTCTGCTTCGGCTGACACCTCTTCCGTGCAGTCTTGAGAGTACAACACGGCATCAGAGTAGTAGGATTCTACTCCTTTGAACTGGTTCAGGTTAGCAATCTCCGTTTGCACTATTCCTCGGGCGTCTACATATTTGAAGCATTGGTATAGAGTTGAAGGAACGATGCTGTGGTCGTGGATCCAAGGTCTACCCAGCAGAATATTGTAGGACACCTCTGAATCGATGACGTAACATATAGCCACAGATCTGAGGTTGCCAATCTGGATCCTCAGGCAAATTTTCCCCAATGGCTTACTTCTTCCGGCGTTGAAATCCACGATCGTAGTGGTCGTGTAAGCCAATTCGCTGGTAGGAATCCTCAGCGGTCTGAGCAGACTATGAGGAATGATGCTGATTGACGATCCCGGATCTATGTGTATCCGGTCGACCTCCATGGAACCGATGTACCCGGTATAATAGAGGGGTCTGTCATGCCTGTTATATTTTAACAGCATGTCGTCTTGAGTGAAAGTGATGTTTGGGATCACCTCCATCACACAGTGGCATTGAGGACACGCCACGGGTTCTTTGTCAGGGGACTTGAGCTGGGTCAAGTATGCATCCGCCTGCATCAATGCTTCGCTCAGGGCTTGACGAGTGTCCTGAGAGAGCCTGAGTAGCTCGAAGATGGACAGCCTGGCTGGTGTATTAGCCAGTTGGGCCAGGATGTCGAAGTTGTATGGCTTCCCTAAACCTTTGTTTTGAATGTTTTTCACAGGTTTATCAAAGCGCACTTCTTTTTGCTTTCCTTTGTCCGCCGAAGTTGGTCTTGAAGGACCGGCCTCTGGTACGACGGATTCCGGTTCTGAAGGTTTGGCCACTGAAGCGTCTGTCGATACATCTTCCTGGCTGGCTCCATAGTCCTGGAGGTAGGCTTTCCCCGAGCGGGTTCCAGTAGCCAAGACCTCATCTTCTGATGCCGAGTGTACCGTAATCATATGACACGGTTTGTGCTTTGAGTTCTTTTTAGACTTAGCTTTAGCAGCTTAAGTCTCTTTCTCGATTTCTGGCACCAGATCTGGATGAACCCACATAGTCTCGCCTCGCTGGGTAGTTAGTGGTAGCAGGTCATGATTTTGACCTCTAACTAGAGGGAGATTAACGATGTTCATCGTTGTCCGGGAAATAGGCGTAACACTGTCCGGAATTTCTTGGGGAGGCAGATTGCCAAATTGCAGGGAGATCATGTTGGCAGTGACCGTCTTCTCGCTGTTGCGCAGAGTGATGGCCTTAGCATCGATCAGCTCCTGGATCTTCGTTTTCAGTATATAACATGCCTTTGTGGGGTGGTGTATGTACCTATGGAAGATGCAGTACTTGGGGTTGTTGGTACTGCCGGCCTCATTGGGCCGTCTCACTTCGGGAAGAGTAATCTTGCCGCTTTTGACGAGATATTCGAATATGCTTGGAATATCGTCGTCATCGAAAGAGTACACTTCAATGGGCCTGGAAGTCCTAAGCTTCGTCTGCATGGTAGCCACCGTCTTTTGCCTGGACGTGTTGATCGCCAGAGCTTCTTTACCCTTGGAACCCCGAGGATGGTCGATGTTGGAGGATGACCTCTTGCCTTTATCAGAGGCCGAGATCATGATGCCATTATCGCACGCCTTCTGACTATTGTCCTCCGCGGCTACCGCTGAGATAATGAACGAGGGCCAATCACGGAACTGATATGGTCCTGTGAACACCGAGATCACGAGGAGAAGGTTCTTCCTGCAGATGTCGACAAACGCCGAGTCTGGGACTCCTGGAGGCATTTGCAAAGTGGCTTGACGAAAATGTTCGATGAAGGTGCGAACATTCTCTTTTTCCTTCTGTTTGACTTTGATGAGAGAGGACATAGACATGTCCATCCCTCCCTCGTAGAATCGCGTGAAGAATAACGCCTTGAAGTCTTCAAAGGAAGTAATGTAGTTGTCCGCCAGACTTCGGTACCACTGGTAAGCTACTCCCGAGAGACAGCCTTTGAACACCCGAGTGAGGAGGGCGTCGTTCCCTTGTAACAACACTGTCATCATGCTGAAGTAGTTCATGTATTGTGTAGCGCCCCGTTCTCCCGGTGCGGAGAGCGCGGCTAAGAAACACAAGACGGTATCGTTCGATCGGGATAGATTGAATTAATAACTCGTCCTCGTTATGGATTTGTTTCTTCGGAATCGATTCCCATATTCAGTGGACTACGCCCCCGGGATCGGCTTAGCGGCAGAGTCAGGAGGGACCTCTCCGCTGCTATCTTTTATTGCCTCGGTTTTCGATGTCGCTTGTTGCTTTCGTGCTTTGAGTTGGTTTTGGGATTTGCTTGTTTTCCTTGAACGGTTTCGATGATTTTCATTGTTTTCGTTCATTGACTTGCACTTCTATTCCGAGATTGGAAAGAGAGGAAGAAGTATTAATCGAGCTGTTCGTGTGCAGGTGAACGAGCAGTAGGCGGCTTACGAGCGGAGTCGTGAAGCGCCTCTTTCCTTCTTCTTTCCAAAATCTAAGTGAGTGGCTACCAACCCGATTAGCTAGCCCTGCTTCCAGCTTCACTCCGTTGCCCCGATCAAACGATACCAAGTAATAATAAAAGAAACCAAGATAAAATAGAATAGACTTGGTTAATACGGCTTGTCAATCAAACTGTGAACGGTTACTTACTTGCATGCGTGTTCGCTCGGAAATATTTATCATATGCATAATACAAGTTAGAATGTATGTTCTTCTTTAAATTATGCTATGAACATAACTCATCCTGAATGTAATAATCTGTTAGGGAGACTATGCCAAAATAGCTCTCCTCCTGTTACTGTCCCGTGCCTGTTATTGCCCTGATTTGCCTCAACTGCTAACTTAGTGTATATGTTGATCACGGACAACTTGTGCACAAGGTCTTAGTTCCTGCGGACGGTTGCTGGGGCACTGGCACCGATCCGATCCGGACGGAACTCCTGAATAGTCGCCTGTATCGGATGGAATAACTTGTGGCGCCCCTGTTCATTGCGTAACTTGTTATTTCATTCATGTACTATGCCCCGTCCATTATGGCATCCCGCCAGTGATCCCCTGTATATATATAACCTGTCGCATACTAACTTGTGTCTTCGTGGCAGGGAAGGCAAGGTAAGTATGGTGCAGGTAATCAGACGGTCAGGTAAAAGCCGCCGAACGGTGGCACGTTCATTTCAGTAAATTCAATATGCTGCTTACTTGTAAATGAACTAAGGCAAGATAGAAACCCACAAAATATGCATGCTTCACTAAACAACGTGTTGATTGGTATAGTCAGGCTAGCTCGCCTTCACCAGCATGTTTCGATATGCTGACCCTCGTTGAAACAGGTTCTCCGCACCAAGGCGAACCGAGCGAGGAGCCGAAGTCGTCTACCCGATCCAGTCCAACTGTTGGCGTATCTTCACCGCGCCCCCGAAGCATTTTGGAGTCAGGAGCCTGCAACTCTTCATACACAAATGCAGCTCCGTGGCAAGGCGATCCTCCAGCCTGGAGGTCTTTATCGTTTTGAGTTTATAAAAGGATGTAATGTACATGACTGCTATCTCATTTTGAGTCAACCCTTTTGTAAGCCGTTCGGCATATTAGCTGACTCGTTCAAGAGTTTGTAATAGATGTTCATTATCAATAAAGAGAACTTTCCTATGTTTCAAATCTGTGTTTCAATTTATCTGCGTACTCTGAATAGGTGCTTGCTATGCAAATCATTAAAGCCTTGTGCGGGCGCAACTCCAGGCCCGCACGGCGGTCACGACTCGGGGGACGCCTCGGGGCGTGACATATTGACTCGGTGATATTTTTCCCTCGAACAAAGCCATAGTCTGTGGTTTGTATCTTGCAGGAAAAGGGACCTCTTCCCAGATAGCTGGGTAAGGTTGGTTGATTCCCAATTTCTTGAGCTGATCTTTGTGCTTCAGGGCATCAAATTGGGCTTTCAACTCCCGTACTTCCTGCATCGGATCTTCAGCCGGTGGCGGGACCACGAAGTGATGAGGAGTTGATTGCATCGCGACCCCGGTGGGAGGTAATACGTTCTCCGAGTGAGGAAGCGGAGGAACCGCTGACTCCTGATCTAGAGCAGGCTCTTGGATCGTGTTGGATGGTGGTAAGTCAACCCCCATGCGTATCTGAGTTGGAGGAGCCGATACTGGCGCCATGGCAGCTGCGTGTTGAGTTAGCATCATCTGGTGCATGTTCTCCATCATGGATTGTATTTCCTTCAGAGACGTCTCTAGTATAGTGATGCGCTGCTCAGTGTTTCCGGATGGGGAAGCTTCCTCGTATTCATCTCCAATGGCATAAACTCCCATCTCCCTGGGTGTCTTTGAAAGATTAGTATAGGTCTCTGTAGAAGTTGAGTCTATACTTTCGGCGTCTGATTCGGGAGACTGGCGACCCCCGGCATCGAAATCAGAAGAGTACGAAGCTGGTTGTTGCGACCTCGAACGAGTGTTTTGGAACACCCCAGGTTCGGTGTTCCTAAGGAGCATGTTGAATCTCCTTCAGCTTGGAGTTCTAGAGGGATGACGTCTTGAGCCTGACCCTCCTCTAGGTACGTGTGAAGCCATGTTCACAGATGCATGCGTGGGCTCTTCTTCCTGGAAAGATGGAGAGTAGCTCAACCGGTCGAAAATCGACCGTTTTGCTTCAGAACAGCAACAATTAATTACAATCCTATGACTATTACAATAGTGCTCGCTAGGAGGCGTAATAGACATGCTGGAAGATCCCCTCTCCCTGCGCTTCTGGATCAGATAATTGCGCAGGTCAGTAGGAGCTACAGAAGAAGATGATCGCTTGTTCCTTTGCTGGCGTAAAGGCCGGGAAGTTGAGTAGTCCGTCGCATGCTTTCCCTTGCGTAGATTGCGGGGATCGTCTGCTTTTCCACGGAAGACAGATGCATTTTTACGCGCGGAGCACGTTTGTGATTCCTGATTTGGCGCTGAGGCATCATCAGAAATTTTGTCTATTCCGCCAGGGACGGGAGACTGAAATTTACGCGCAGGGCGCGGTTTAGGTTCCTGCACTAGCGCTGAGGCATTGTCAGAAGTTTCGCCTGTTCCGCCAGGGACGGGAGACTGAAATTTACACACAGAGCACAGAGTATACTTCTGGGTTAGCGCTGAGGCTTTGCCAGAAGTTTTGTCGGTCCTGCCAGAGACAGGCGACTGAATTTTACGCATAAGGCACGGATTATACTTCTGGCACTGAGGCTTTGCCAGAAGTTTTGTCGGCCCTGGCAGAGACAGGCGACTGAATTTTATGCGCAAGGCGCAGATTATACTTCTGGGTTAGCGCTGAGGCTTTGCCATAAGTTTTGTCGGCCCTGCCAGAGACAGGAGACTGAATTTTACGCGCAAGGCGCGGAGGAAGCAAAGCTACAACCTCATTGGTCGGATAGATCGGAGAGATCGGAGAGATCGGAGAGTCCACAGGAATGGTAGAGGATGTCTTGGGATCCAGACCTTGCGCAGCTTTCTGTTGCTTTGGACGGAGAGGGAGTGATAGCTACCCCCTGCTCTAAGCATGTCTTCGTAGGCAGACTGGTCGAACTGGACGACCAGTGTCTTCTTCACGGATCCCACGGATACCACATCGTGTTGAGCAATAGCTTCCTCATCAGAAGAGAAAGATGTCCACAGCAGAGTCGCCATTGGTAAATGCGGAAAACGAGGTCTTGTGCGAAGACCCGCCCTTCTTTTATGTTTACAAACAAGATTATACAAATTTGATCCTACACGAGGATGTCTAAGTACAATTTATTTAATCTGGGTGAATATTGCTATAGGTGTCTAATCTGCAGTCGATCACTTTAGCCCTTGGACCACACGATGTTGAAGAAGTGCTGTGGAAGACAGGTAGCAGCTTCGAAGGTTGCTAAAGAGGGTGGATGCCCGATGCCAAAGTCGTCGATCCCTTCTCTTTGCCTGAGCTCTGGATTCTCCTCTCTCTCTCTCTCTCTCTCTCTCTCTCTCGACCGTTGGATCTGGTACTGGATCTCTTGATCAGTTTTCAGACCTAATTTCTTCGACCCTCCAATTTGTCGACCTATTTCTGATCCTTCGACCTTGTTCCTCGTTGATAGAGGTCTCTATTTATAGAGTTTTAGTGACAGTGACCACACAGTCGGTGTAGAAACTGAGTAGTGGAAAGTACAGCACCCTTTTACACGACGGTTTAAAATAACCAATGCCTGCGTATAAATGACCTTTTGAGTGAGCATGTGACGCGCGTCCAACTAAGGGACAGAACGCGTATATCTGCTACGAAGATCACGGCGTAGAAGCCACGTAGGTAGTTATCCCTTGTGTAGAAGAGGTTGGCGTAGAAGCCAAATGACTGTCACCATGGCGTAGAAGCCAAGTAGGCATAGAAGCCGAGTGGTCATAGAGGCCGAGGAGGCGTAGAAGCCGAGTGGTCATAGAGGCCGAGTGGGCATAGAAGCCGAGCAGGCGTAGAAGCCGAGTGGGCATAGAAGCCGAGCAGGCATAGAAGCCGAGCAGGCGTAGAAGCCGAGTAGGTATAGAAGCCGAGTGGGCATAGAAGTCGAGCAGGCGTAGAAGCCGAGACGATGTGGACATTTTAGCCGGAATTACGGCTCTTGGAGATATAATCAAATCTTTTGCATTAAATGCAGAGATCTGCCCCCATCCTGCGTATTAAATGCAGAGGCTTGTCTTTAAGATTTGCCATCATTCTGCTCATTAAATGCAGATACGCGCCTCGAATCCTGTACAAAGAGTGACTGCTGATGTGGCGGTCGGTTTGCCTTCTGCGGAGCGTAAGAAGCTCACATCTGCCTGTGTAAAACTGGACAGCGTATTCCCTTATATGCGTAAGAGTAGTTTACGCAAAGGGGATGCCACTAAACTACGGTTCGGTGATATTTAATCAAATCTCCTGCATTAAATACGGAGATCCGCCATTATCCTGCTCATTAAATGAGGAGGCGTGGTTTGAAGGTCTGCCACCCTTCTGTGCCTCAAGTGTAGAGACGTGCCTCGGGCATCTGTCAGTATTCGGCGCTTTAAATGCAAAGACGTGCCTTGAGAAACTTTCACCGCTCTGTGCATTAAATGCAGAGACGTCCCTCGAGCCTTGTACGAAGTGCAGCTTTTGACGTGGCAGGCTGTCACGTCCCAGTCCCAAAAGTACATAGGACTAGGAACACGTAAGCATGCCAGCCGCATGGATATGGCAACTCCAATATATGGAAACCAAAATCCACACGTACGTTGTAATATGAATATCAATCCACAAGTGGTATAAAATGTATCACAAGTCACAGGGTATAATCTAAATCTCATCCGTGAAAATCAGATATAAATAATAACCAGCATCTATATAACTAGATCTCAACATAAATATCTAAGGATGATAGTTGGATGGAAACAAATCCACTACCAACTCGAATGGAAAAGTACAACACAAAAAATACAATATAGGAATACCAGCTAACGACCATGGGCTCGAAGAGAAGACATCCTCGCGACACAAGTAATCATCCAAATCTGCGCTCCTGCAATTACTCAAGAACAGATACACCTGGCAGAGGACCAGGTCCTCAGAGGGACGTAACAAGATACAGAAAATACGAGCCAATTTGAATACAGTAAACATGCATCATATTTGAAAATAGATAAGTACGCTGTACAGGACAATCTATATGAATGCAAATGAGGACAACATTTCGACGTATGGGCAAGGGTAGGCTACTCGATCTAATCCTCACAACCTCACGCTCGTCAGTGGACATCATCAGCCGACATACCGCGGGGGTAGCGACCCTCGGACTCCATCAATCGACATACCGCGGGGGTAGCGACCATCGGACACGACCCACCATAGTGCGTGCTAGTGACTACGGTGTTACCAGAGTGGTTAAAAGCCCATACGCCTAATGATTGTCCTCTATGAACTAAGTGCCATGTGTGTGTCAACATATCTAATACATAGTAATGACTGAAAGAAAACTACACATGCAAGAATAAACAGAAATGTAATAAATATACAGAAATATACTAAGCATGCAAAATACTGTAAGCAATTTGTCAAGGTATCTTGCCTGGGGTCCTGCTGCTGGTATGAATCAGAGTCCAAGTCACAGTCCAAATAGCCTATGTATTACAAATTTATCACGTCAAAAGATAATTTATTTTAATTTATTTAATTCTGGAATAATTACTCTAAAATCCTATTTTAATCTTATTATTCTGATTTTTATGTTAATTCCTAAATTTTATCCAAAGAAACTGAATTTTATCAACTCGAGACTCATGACACGCAAATCGAGGCGATCTGTTGACCAAAAAGTCAACCGACACAAACTCAACTTTCATGCATAATTTTCTGTAGATTTCAGCATCAAAAATATGCTGGAATTTACGGCACGTCCGAATTCAAATTCGTTTGGAAATTATGGCACATACAAATTTTGTATTGTGCACCGATGGTTAAATTCTAACCTAGAAGTTCTACAGAATTAACAGTATATAAATACTTCGAATTAAATTCTGGGAAAAACATATGTCAATGATCTCGACATTAGCTTTCCGAAACTTTAAATGGTTCATGATTCTGATTCCTGGTTCTCCCGAAATCGCGAAAATATTGAAACACGTCTATTTTCGGACATGCTGTGCTCTACGAATTTTCTAGAATTTAATACTCATAATTTCGTAAAATAAATTATATAATCAGAAAGCTAACCTCAATATATTTCTAACGCAAGAAACTAGGCCTCGTTTGGAGTCCGGAGCTATGCGCAATGGCTTGTGGAAGATGAAGGAACCCTAGATGGCAATTCTCCAAAATCTCTCTCTCTAAGATAATGGGATAATTAGGGTTATATATATATATATATATATATATATATATATATATATATATATATAGGGATGTACCTGCGGCTGAATGGATATTTATAGGCTGACACGTGTCAGAATCTGATTGGATGGTTTTTGTTATATTATTTGTTTTTGATTTACCTTTATCAAAACATTATTTAAGTCATTTTAAATCTAAATAACTCCAAATAAATATTAAAAATAATCATAAAAATATGGAAAAATTACATAAAATATATTTTGAACCTATAAACCCTATAAAAATATTTGGGATAATTTTATATTCATAAGTTTACTACTATAATTAGGAGAAGCTCTAAACATTAGTTTTTTCCATTTAACTAAAAATAAATACTAACATTATTCCAAAAATTCTGAAATAATTCCAGAAAATATATAATAATATTATAAACCCTAGAAAATAATGTGGGTCCATTCTATACTCCTGGGCTTGCACAATAAATTCTACAAGTCCTAAAAATTAGTTATTAGTCTAAATAAGTCCCAATAAATACTAAAAGTATTCAGAAAATTTTCAGAAAATTCTAGAAAATATATTTGACTATTTAGAACCTAAAATAAAATTTTGGAATATTTTTAATTAAGTTTGAACATAAAATAAATTCTTCAAAGTCCTAGAAAATTAGTGTTACTAGTTTTTAATTAACTTAGATTTATGGAAAAATCTCAATAATCTAAAATAGCCTAAAAATAATTCTAAATAAATATTTATATAAGTAAATATACTAAAAAAATTTATTTTCTAATTAACTAAGAGAATACTCTAAATAAATTCAACATCTATAATAAATATAATAATATAAAATATACACAAAATACCTATTTTGGGTGAGGGAGTTTACAATCTACCCAACTTAAAATAATTTCGTCCTCGAAATTAAAATAACGCATAATTTGTTAAATCCTTCACATTCGTACATAAGGTACGTCAATCGCAATCTCTTCCAAAAATTTAAATAACAAAATCTATTCAAATCTATCGCGATCACTTCAAAATTAAGATAACCACTGTTTAAATCAAAATTCAACCTGTCGTAATCTTTTCTCGATTTTTTTTGTAAATAATCAACATTCAAATCTAACTCAAGTCTATATGACATCCCACATCAAAATTTATATCACAATTTCCAACTATCATAATCTTCTCTAGACTTTGAACAATAAACAATTCTAATCAAATCTTATTCCTATTCTCAAATCAAGAATTTTGTACTCTTCAAATATTTAAACTCAATTTACATCCTCAATATTTCAAATAGGTGACCTAACAATCAAAATTGAACTTTTAATTCAAATCATCAAATTGTAAAATTTAAATCTAATTAACCAATTGTTCAAGTCTAAAATTCTATATCTGTCCTCAAAATTTAAATCGATGATTCATCCTTCAATATTCAAAATTTAAATCATGTGCTCAAAGTATAAAATTTTGGTCCGCAATATCAAGATTTTAAAATTCGTTAAATCCTCATTATCTTAATCCTTCTTTTAAAAATTTTCAAAATTAAAATGACTTGAATCTCCCAATCTAATCTTACTTGATCACAATCTAAAAGAAATTCCTCTCAAGTTGGCAATGCACTGCTTCCCAACTTAGAATTTACCAATATATCACAGAAGGCTATATACTTTAAGAAAAATATTCCTTAATTTATTTACTCATGTCATTCAATCCTCAAAACTTCAACGCCGATTATATCATATATGATATATCCTTAATTACGAAAGAATAATTCGCAAGTATGTGATCGGCCTATGGGGTATATCTAGTACTCTCTGTGTATCAAACTTATACCAAGCACGAGGTTTCGTCTTTCCAAAATAAGGGAAGACGGAGATCAATAATAAAGAGTTCAAGGGCGAGGTAATAGAATAGAAGTATCGGGATCAAGGCGTTTAAAGAATTCAAATGGGAATTGTTAAAGTAGTTGTGGATTGAAATCCTATTTTGGTAATTACTATTCATATGCTCGTATTAGTACAGTTATGTAGCCGATACGATACGCTCAGATATGACTAGGACAAGTATATTCGTCTACCAATAACTACATATCTCAATCCATGTAAAGTAGTATTACGAAGGGCGAATCAAGCACACTAAGGTTAGCTAGACCTTAATACACTGATTCTGAAATGTATTAGTAGGCGCCCCCAATAATACATATCTCATGATCAAGCTCGATAAAAGAGTAAGCTTGCAAAACTAGGCTATAATAGCAGCATAAGTCAAGGTAGTGCAGCAAATATAAGTACGCTAGATGATGATGAAAGGAGGTACAAATTAATTCAAGTTCACAAAACAAAACAACTAAGCAACAATAATAAAAGACTCTACAATCCCTACAGTTATCATACAACCTCCTTGTCTATGTCATTAGTCGACCAAATGTGGGCAATGACCTCTAACTTCTATTGTCTGAATAACCACTGTCATCTTATGCTCGTATACAATTAATGTTGTTCAATCACACCTCAATAATAGCTCAAAAGACTATGTGATACTAGGTTGTGAGGTATACTACCCAACTTAAAACAATAAACTAATACTGTGACAGTCTTAAGGGTACCGTAGAAGCTCCTGTTAAGGTCTTCGAGAAGGGGTCTTGGTACTTGTTAGGGTATCCTCTTATATTACATAGGTCATGGTCGTCTTAACTCTTAGTCATAGTGCAAGTGTCAATAGTAAGAATGGAACAGTTACTGGCCTCAAGGGAAAGTGAATATAACTCGTATTGAGGTGTGGTACAAGTTACGTAATTTAAAACTAAGGGAAAAGCACCAGGTCTCAATCTACAAGAATAACTTAACTATCAAGTTCTAACTACTAAGCACAAAATTTCAAAATTCAAGATTACAACTATAATCCTAGCAAACTATATGTCCTTAACAAAGAAATAAATTACTTGGCCTACTATCAGAAGTGTCAGGTGGCACGAGTTGAAAGATAAAGAAAAGAAGAACGTAATTTTGGTCGTCGCACAATTAGCGAACGCTATGGTCGTAGGGGAACAATATATGAAAATAGAGGGGCTCTAGATAGCATCATGGTTTTCCAAGGGAAAGGGGTATGCTAGTCTCTGTGTTTGAGGTATGATTAGGAAAATATTCTATGCATTGCTCTTGGCTTCAAAGGTACAGTCTGCTTATCTCAAGACAAGAATCTAAATTTATGATTCTCCAATACTCATCTAACGACGTGGGTTAGGTTCAGTCCTAATATTCACTTTGGTTTTCTATTGGTTTCGCAATGCTAGGGGCAACCATAATGGTAAACTTCTAACTAACTCTAGTAGTGTCTATACTACTCTCAAGTCCTCATAACACATCAGGGGGTAATGGTAAACCAATTCTAGAGATAAGGAATTCTAGGGTTCACTAGTTATCCTAAACTTAGTGGTGTATCAGCACTCTAGTTGTACTCTTAATTGGAAAGTTACCCTACTTACCATCTAACAACAGGAACTTCTATATTCTAGGAGAGACTATACTAAAGGAACTATTATGGGAGTACAGGAATCAAGCAGGATGCAATTATTCAAATAGAATAGATTAGAAGAAAGATGAGTCATAGTCAATTGTGAATGAGATCCTATACTCTAGTCCTAGGTCCAGGCTTGTTCGGTACAGTAACATAACCGAGACAATATGCTCTCGACCAGCAAGGGCCACCACAAAAACATGTCACGCCCCAGTCCCAAAAGTACATAGGACTAGGAACACGTAAGCATGCCAGCCGTATGGATATGGCAACTCCAATATATGGAAACCAAAATCCACACGTACGCTGTAATAAGAATATCAATCCACAAGTGGTATAAAATGTATCACAAGTCACAGGGTATAATCTAAATCTCATCCGCGAAAATCAGATATAAATAATAACCAGCATCTATATAACTAGATCTCAACATAAATATCTAAGGATAGTTGGATGGAAACAAATCCAATACCAACTCGAATGGAAAAGTACAACACAAAAAATACAATATAGGAATACCAGCTAACGACCATGGGCTCGAAGAGAAGACATCCTCGCAACACAAGTAATCATCCAAATCTGCGCTCCTACAATTACTCAAGAACAGATACACCTGACAGAGGACCAGGTTCTCAGAGGGACGTAACAAGATACAGAAAATACGAGCCAATTTGAATACAGTAAACATGCATCATATTTGAAAATAGATAAGTACGCTGTACAGGACAATCTATATGAATGCAAATGAGGACAACTTTTCGACGTATGGGCAAGGGTAGGCTACTCGAACTAATCCTCACAACCTCACGCTCGTCAGTGGACATCATCAGCCGACATACCGCGGGGGTAGCGACCCTCGGACTCCATCAATCGACATACCGCGGGGGTAGCGACCATCGGAAACGACCCACCATAGTGCGTGCTAGTGACTACGGTGTTACCAGAGTGGTTAAAAGCCCATACGTCTAATGATTGTCTTCTATGAACTAAGTGCCATGTGTGTGTCAACATATCTAATACATAGTAATGACGGAAAGAAAACTACACATGCAAGAATAAACAGAAATTCAATAAATATACAGAAATATACTAAGCATGCAAAATACTGTAAGCAATTTGTCAAGGTATCTTGCCTGGGGTCCTGCTGCTGGTATGAATCAGAGTCCAAGTCACAGTCCAAATAGCCTATGTATTACAAATTTATCATGTCAAAAGATAATTTATTTTAATTTATTTAATTCTGAAATAATTACTCTAAAATCCTATTTTAATCTTATTATTCTGATTTTTATGTTAATTCCTAAATTTTGTCCAAAGAAACTGAATTTTATCAACTCGAGACTCATGACACGCAAATCGAGGCGATCTGTTGACCAAAAAGTCAACCGACACAAACTCAACTTTCATGCATAATTTTCTGTAGATTTCAGCATCAAAAATATGCTGGAATTTACGGCACGTCCGAATTCAAATTCGTTTGGAAATTATGGCACATACAAATTTTGTATTGTGCACCGATGGTTAAATTCTAACCTAGAAGTTCTACAGAATTAACAGTATATAAATACTTCGAATTAAATTCTGGAAAAAACATATGTCAATGATCTCGACATTAGCTTTCCGAAACTTTAAATGGTTCATGATTCTGATTCCTGGTTCTCCCGAAATCGCAAAAATATTGAAACACGTCTATTTTCGGACATGCTGTGCTCTACGAATTTTTCAGAATTTAATACTCATAATTTCGTAAAATAAATTATATAATCAGAAAGCTAACCTCAATATATTTCTAACGCAAGAAACTAGGCCTCGTTTGGAGTCCGGAGCTATGCGCAATGGCTTGTGGAAGATGAAGGAACCCTAGATGACAATTCTCCAAAATCTCTCTCTCTATGATAATGGGATAATTAGGGTTATATATATATATATATATATATATATATATATATATATATATATATATATATATATATAGGGATGTACCTGCGGCTGAATGGATATTTATAGGCTGACACGTGTCAGAATCTGATTGGATGGTTTTTGTTATATTATTTGTTTTTGATTTACCTTTATCAAAACATTATTTAAGTCATTTTAAATCTAAATAACTCCAAATAAATATTAAAAATAATCATAAAAATCTAGAAAAATTACATAAAATATATTTTGAACCTATAAACCCTAGAAAAATATTTGGGATAATTTTATATTCATAAGTTTACTACTATAATTAGGAGAAGCTCTAAACATTAGTTTTTTCCATTTAACTAAAAATAAATACTAACATTATTCCAAAAATTCTGAAATAATTCCAGAAAATATATAATAATATTATAAACCCTAGAAAATAATGTGGGTCCATTCTATACTCCTGGGCTTGCACAATAAATTCTACAAGTCCTAAAAATTAGTTATTAGTCTAAATAACTCCAAATAAATACTAAAAGTATTCAGAAAATTCCCAGAAAATTCTAGAAAATATATTTGACTATTTAGAACCTAAAATAAAATTTTGGAATATTTTTAATTAAGTTTGAACATAAAATAAATTCTTCAAAGTCCTAGAAAATTAGTGTTACTAGTTTTTAATTAACTAAAATTTATGAAAAAATCTCAATAATCTAAAATAGCCTAAAAATAATTCTAAATAAATATTTATATAAGTAAATATACTAAAAAAATTTATTTTCTAATTAACTAAGAGAATACTCTAAATAAATTCAACATCTATAATAAATATAATAATATAAAATATACACAAAATACCTATTTTGGGTGAGGGAGTTTACAATCTACCCAACTTAAAACAATTTCGTCCTCGAAATTAAAATAAGGCATAATTTGTTAAATCCTTCACATTCGTACATATGGTACGTCAATCGCAATCTCTTCCAAAAATTTAAATAACAAAATCTATTCAAATCTATCGCGATCACTTCAAAATTAAGATAACCACTGTTTAAATCAAAATTCAACCTGTCGTAATCTCTTCTCGGATTTTTTTAAATAATCAACATTCAAATCTAACTCAAGTCTATATGACATCCCACATCAAAATTTATATCACCATTTCCAACTATCATAATCTCCTATAGACTTTGAACAATAAACAATTCTAATCAAATCTTATTCCTATTCTCAAATTAAGAATTTTGTACTCTTCAAATATTTAAACTCAATTTACATCCTCAATATTTCAAATAGGTGACCCAACAATCAAAATTGAACTTTTAATTCAAATCATCAAATTATAAAATTTAAATCTAATTCACCAATTGTTCAAGTCTAAAATTCTATATTTATCCTCAAAATTTAAATCGATGATTCATCCTTCAATATTCAAAATTTAAATCATGTGCTCAAAGTATAAATATTTGATCCGCAATATCAAGATTTTAAAATTCATTAAATCCTCATTATCTTAATCCTTCTTTTAAAATTTTCCAAAATTAAAATGACTTGAATCTCCCAATCTAATCTTACTTGATCACAATCTAAAAGAAATTCCTCTCAAGTTGGCAATGCACTGCTTCCCAACTTAGAATTTACCCATCTATCACAGAAGGCTATATACTTTAAGAAAAATATTTCTTAATTTATTTACTCATGTCATTCAATCCTCAAAACTTCAACGCCGATTATATCATATATGATATGTCCTTAATTACGAAAGAATAATCCTCAAGTATGTGATCGGCCTATGTGGTATATCTAGTACTCTCTGTGTATCAAACTTATACCAAGCACGAGGTTTCGTCTTTCCGAAATAAGGGAAGACGGAGATAAATAATAAAGAGTTCAAGGGCGAGGTAATAGAATAGAAGTATCGGGATCAAGGCGTTTAAAGAATTCAAATGGGAATTGTTAAAGTAGTTGTGGATTGAAATCTTATTTTGGTAATTCCTATTCACATGCTCGTATTAGTACAGTTATGCAGCCGATACGATACGCTCAGACATGACTAGGACAAGTATATTCGTCTACCAATCACTACATATCTCAATCCACGTAAAGTAGTATTACGAAGGGCGAATTAAGCGCACTAAGGTTAGCTAGACCTTAATACACTGATTCTGAAATGTATTAGTAGGCGTCCCCAATAATACATATCTCATGATCAAGCTCGATAAAAGAGTAAGCTTGCAAAACTAGGCTATAATAGCAGCATAAGTCAAGGTTGTGCAGAAAATATAAGTACGCTAGATGATGATGAAAGGAGGTACAAATTAATTCAAGTTCACGAAACAAAATAACTAAGCAACAATAATAAAAGACTCTATAATCCCTACAGTTATTATACAACCTCCTTGTCTATGTCGCTAGTCGACCAAATGTGGGCAAGGACCTCTAACTTCTATTGTCTGAATAACCACTGTCGTCTTATGCTAGTATACAATTAATGTTGTTCAATCACACCTCAATAATAGATCAAAAGACTATGTGATACTAGGTTGTGTGGTATACTACCCAACTTAAAATAATAAACTAATACTGTGACAGTCTTAAGGGTACCGTAGAAGCTCCTGTTAAGGTCTTCGAGAAGGGGTCTTGGTACTTGTTAGGGTATCCTCTTATATTACATAGGTCATAGTCGTCTTAACTCTTAGTCATAGTGCAAGTGTCAATAGTAAGAATGGAACAGTTACTGGCCTCAAGGGAAAGGGAATATAACTCGTATTGAGGTGTGGTACAAGTTACGTAATTTAAAACTAAGGGATAAGCACCAGGTCTCAATCTACAAGAATAACTTAACTATCAAGTTCTAACTACTAAGCACAAAATTTCAAAATTCAAGATTACAACTATAATCCTAGCAAACTATATGTCCTTAACAAAGAAATAAATTACTTGGCCTACTATCAGAAGTGTCAGGTGGCACGAGTTGAAAGATAAAGAAAAGAAGAACGTAATTTTGGTCGTCGCACAATTAGCGAACGCTATGGTCGCAGGGGAATAATATATGAAAATATAGGGGCTCTAGATAGCATCATGGTTTTCCAAGGGAAAGGGGTATGCTAGTCTCTGTGTTTGAGGTATGATTAGGAAAATATTCTATGCATTGCTCTTGGCTTTCTAAGGTACTGTCTGCTTATCTCAAGACAAGAATCTAAATTTATGGTTCTCCAATACTCATCTAACGGCGTGGGTTAGGTTCAGTCCTAATATTCACTTTGGTTTTCTATTAGTTTCTCAATGCTAGGGGCAACCATAATGGTAAACTTCTAACTAACTCTAGTAGTGTCTATACTACTCTCAAGTCCTCATAACACATCAGGGGGTAATGGTAAACCAATTCTAGAGATAAGGAATTCTAGGGTTCACTAGACATCCTAAACTTAGTGGTGTGTCAGCACTCTAGTTGTACTCTTAATAGGAAGGTTACCCTACTTACCATCTAACAACAGGAACTTCTATATTCGAGGAGAGAATATACTAAAGGAACTATTATAGGAGTACAGGAATCAAGCATGATACAATTATTCAAATAGAATAGATTAGAAGAAAGATGAGTCATAGTCAATTGTGGATGAGATCCTATACTCTAGTCCTAGGTGCAGGCTTGTTCGGTACAGTAACGTAACCGAGACAATATGCTCTCGACCTGCATGGGCTACCACAAAAACATGTCACGTCCCAGTCCCAAAAGTACATAGGACTAGGAACACGTAAGCATGCTAGTCGCATGGATATGGCAACTCCAATATATGGAAACCAAAATCCACACGTACGCTGTAATATGAATATCAATCCACAAGTGGTATAAAATGTATCACAACTCACAGGGTATAATCTAAATCTCATCCGCGAAAATCAGATATAAATAATAACCAGCATCTATATAACTAGATCTCAACATAAATATCTAAGGATTATAGTTGGATGGAAACAAATCCACTACCAACTCGAATGAAAAAGTACAACAAAAAAAATACAATATAGGAATACCAGCTAACGACCATGGGCTCGAAGAGAAGACATCCTCGCAACACAAGTAATCATCCAAATCTGCGCTCCTGCAATTACTCAAGAACAAATACACCTGGCAGAGGACCAGGTCCTCAGAGGGACGTAACAAGATACAGAAAATACGAGCCAATTTGAATACAGTAAACATGCATCATATTTGAAAATAGATAAGTACGCTGTACATGATAATCTATATGAATGCAAATGAGGACAACTTTTCGACGTATGGGCAAGGGTAGGCTACTCGATCTAATCCTCACAACCTCACGCTCGTCAGTGGACATCATCAACCGACATACCGCGGGGGTAGCGACCCTCGGACTCCATCAATCGACATACCGCGAGGGTAGCGACCATCGGACACGACCCACCATAGTGCGTGCTAGTGACTACAGTGTTACCAGAGTGGTTAAAAGCCCATACGCCTAATGATTGTCCTCTATGAACTAAGTGCCATGTGTGTGTCAACATATCTAATACATAATAATGACTGAAAGAAAACTACACATCAAGAATAAACAGAAATGCAATAAATATACAAAAATATACTAAGCATGCAAAATACTGTAAGCAATTTGGCAAGGTATCTTGCCTGGGGTCCTGCTGCTAGTATGAATCAGAGTCCAAGTTACAGTCCAAATAGCCTATGTATTACAAATTTATCACGTCAAAAGATAATTTATTTTAATTTATTTAATTCTGGAATAATTACTCTAAAATCCTATTTTAATCTTATTATTTTGATTTTTATGTTAATTCCTAAATTTTGTCCAAAGAAACTGAATTTTATCAACTCGAGACTCATGACACGCAAATCGAGGCGATCTGTTGACCAAAAAGTCAACCGACACAAACTCAACTTTCATGCATGATTTTCTGTAGATTTCAGCGTCAAAAATATGCTGGACTTTATGGCTCGTCCGAATTCAAATTCGTTTGTGAATTATGGCATATACAAATTTTGTATTGTGCACCGATGGTTAAATTCTAACATAGAAGTTCTACAGAATTAACAATATATAAATACTTCGAATTAAATTCTGGAAAAAACATATGTCAATGATCTCGACATTAGGTTTCCGAAACTTTAAACGGTTCATGATTCTGATTCCTGGTTCTCCCGAAATCGCAAAAATATTGAAACACGTCTATTTTCGGACATGCTGTGCTCTACGAATTTTCCAGAATTTAATACTCATAATTTCGTAAAATAAATTATATAATCAGAAAGCTAACCTCAATATATTTCTAACGTAAGAAACTAGGCCTCGTTTGGAGTCCGGAGCTATGCGCAATGGCTTGTGGAAGATGAAGGAACCCTAGATGGCAATTCTCCAAAATCTCTCTCTCTAAGATAATGGGATAATTAGGGTTATAATATATATATATATATATATATATATATATATATATATATATATATATATATATATATATATATATATATATATATAGGGATGTACCTGTGGCTGAATGGATATTTATAGGCTGACACGTGTCAGAATCTGATTGGATGGTTTTTGTTATATTATTTGTTTTTGATTTGTTTTTATCAAAACATTATTTAAGTCATTTTAAATCTAAATAACTCCAAATAAATATTAAAAATAATCATAAAAATTTGAAAAAATTACATAAAGTATATTTTGAACCTATAAACCCTAGAAAAATATTTGGGATAATTTTATATTCATAAGTTTACTACTATAATTAGTAGAAGCTCTAAACATTAGTTTTATCCATTTAACTAAAAATAAATACTAACATTATTCCAAACATTCTGAAATAATTCCAGAAAATATATAATAATATTATAAACCCTAAAAAATAACGTGGGTCCATTCTATATTCCTGGGCTTGCACAATAAATTCTACAAGTCCTACAAATTAGTTATTAGTCTAAATAACTTCCAATAAATACTAAAAGTATTCAGAAAATTTCCAGAAAATTCTAGAAAATATATTTGACTATTTAGAACCTAAAATAAAATTTTGGAATATTTTTAATTAAGTTTGAACATAAAATAAATTCTTCAAAGTCCTAGAAAATTAGTGTTACTAGTTTTTAATTAACTAAAATTTATGAAAAAATCTCAATAATCTAAAATAGCCTAAAAATAATTCTAAATAAATATTTATATAAGTAAATATACTAAAAAAATTTATTTTCTAATTAACTAAGAGAATACTCTAAATAAATTCAACATCTATAATAAATATAATAATATAAAATATACACAAAATACCTATTTTGGGTGAGGGAGTTTACACATGCTGTTTGTCTTCTACGGAGCGGAAACAGCTCACATCCGCCTGTGTAAAACTAGGCAGCGTATTCCTTCGTATGTTTAAAAGTGGTTTACACAAAGGAAATGGCAGTAAATGACAGCCTGGGTTGCAGTGCCGCGCCATCATTATACCCTTCGCTTGGGTAGTCGTGCAGTACTCTTTGTCAGGAGTCCAGACGTCAGGTTCATTGCATGCTCTGACAGGTTCATTTCGAAGAACACGAAGCGTTCCTCGTACTCTTCAATGCTGTATTGAAAGCGGGTGAGTTTTACGCTATGAAGGCGATGTAGCACCTCTTTTACGCTGAAGCAGCCTGGTCACATTGCACTACGCGGATGGTCCTTGAGCTTATATTTTTACGCTGTGCTCAGCGGAAAAGCTCTTTTCAAGTTGATGGCTCTGAGGTCATCTTTTTACGCTGCCCTGTATGAACATGCTGCGTATAGCTTATCCAGCGTATTTTTCATGCTTCTACACCTGTGTCGTAATTTGTCATGGTTTGATCCACTATACTAGTCGGGGGATAGGGGAAGTGTTAACAAGTTATGTGATCATCCCCCTCACATGTACATGCATCATACCAAAACTTACCCCTCATGTATGGTTAGCCAGACCTTATTACATGCTTCATAGCTTGTTATATATGATTGAGCCTGACCTTATTACAAACATCATAGCTAACCTTACGTCACGTACGGTTAGCCTGACCTTACTACATGTATCATATCTAATCATTAAAAGCAAGCCTGATCAAGATCCCAAGCCGATCATATAACAAACTAATATTTCAAACACATAGCTAGTTTATTCCATTTCTATATTCCAGTTTATACCTGCTACTACTATCATTTACCTGCCTACTAACTGCTTATTATTTTTCTGTGATATGATATATGTTCTCACCTTCCTTCCATTTCTAGTATAGTTTTCCATCATTTATTATCTTTACTTACTGTTTTATAATCTTTATCAATTTAATTGGAACTGTTGTTAATTTATGTGCTTCGTTACAATCCTGACTGGATAAGATTTTTCAGTGTTGACTTTGGAGTGATGCTATAGTCAGGTTTTGCATTATGGACCTAGAGAAGACCTATATAGGCTAGTATTTCTCTATCTCAGATTCATGTTTGACATTATTTCTCTTAGATTGTTGTTTAGATTATTTCTTCCTTGTTCATTTCTTCCTTTATATTATTGTGATTGAGTACATGATAAAATTAGTTGTATTAGTATGATTCCATTGAGTTCTAGACGACATACTACTACCGATGATGTGGCGTAGGCTGGCTGTACTCACGTACTCGTGCCCCTATCATCCGGATGCGGGTCGTGGCATCAAGCAAATTTTACAGTCTACCCTCTGTTTAATCCTGAAGTCGTAGTCGAGATTCAGAAGTTCAGCAAACATGTGTGCCCTCTGAGATCCTCGATTCTAACAAAACACAATAATTCGATTAACTTTGATTATAACTTCCAGAAAACTGTTCTTTCTTGTAATCGCAGTTACACATAGACATAATAGATCACAAAAAAAGGAGAGAAAGGAGAAGATAGATCTCTTCTTGATAGGGTGATGAAAATTACCTTTGCACAAAGCAAGATTCATCCCACACGATATACTCCCAGGAACCAGCAAGTTCTCGAAGAACTTCTAGAACGCTCGTGTCACCTCCTTTCTGAACTCGCACGAACTTCTAGACTCCAATGGCGGCAGTAGCAGATCCTCTCTTTATCTCTCCTTTTTTTGAAGAAACTTCTCAAAGGGGCTACGAAAAAAGTATTTATATAGGATCCTGGCCGCCCATCAGTCACGTAAAGATAAGAATGAATTAAATTCAAATCCCACAAAATCAGATCCGAATTAATCATCCAAATCTTTCCATAACAGGCCAACCGAATTGCTTTAGCCAGTAGCATAACAGCGCAACTGGCCAACAGCCCAAGCACGCAACAGTACAGCAGCACATGGCTATGCATAGCTGTGTAATGCCTGTGTATATGCTCACCAGTGCCCTCTCTGCACCCTGCTCATGCACCCATGCATGCAACCACGCTAGCAACAACGCAAGCAACTCGCACATAAAACGAATGTACGAGCGCAACTAATGCGCAAAAGCGACATGCCATGCGCCAATATTGACTTGTTAAGTGCAATGTGCGCTAACAAAGCACCATTTTGCGCCCTTGAGCCCGAGTCTGAGTCGCTAAGCCTCTTTAGAGCTTAGCTCCTAAGAAATTTTTTTCAAGAGAATCACAAAAAGCATAAATTCTTCTTTTGAGGAATTAATCTTTTTTTCCCCTAAGAAAATACCCCACATGGCACCTATGTGCCGTACCATACCCCATGTGCATATCTCAACACATGCAAAGCTTTATATTGAGATACCCACTTGGTGGTGTAGCCAATGTGGGACTAAACTTCTTAGTCCAAAGTCAAAAATACCAACAATCTTCCACATATCTCAATATATGGGTTAAACGTTCCCCATAGTGACTGCCCGTCATGCATTAGGATATATGTCGTTTCGACTTTAATCTTCTCGCATGGGTCAAATAACAGTATGATACAAGAATAGACTAAGCCTTGAATTTTGTACCATATTGATAATTCTTCCCACTCACACAATAACATCAGCTATGCTTCCGGTTGCACATTAAAGGCCATGTGCATGCCTGGTTTTGATGTATGTATATTGGGCGTCTACAAGCTTACCCTCAAGAGACGGCCTATATCTCTTTCTATACTTTCTAGGTGAGTTCTTTTAAAGAGCCATGGCATGAAGCCTTGCACTTCCTTGTGGTGCTATGCAGCTATGACATGGCCTAAAGACGAGGCTCCACGTCATCGTGGTATCATCCACTGTAGCATGAGATCCCAGCCTCTTTGTAATGCCATACTACCCAGCATTAAGCATTGTGCTTTCGTGCAATGTCAAACCTCTGTGACATGGCTCGTGTATCCAATGCTTTACATCTTTTAACTCTTGCTGGTGTCACACTACTATAACATGAGGTCACCAGCCTCTTTGTAGTGCTTCCTATCACTCTTTATTCTATAACATTAGGCTACCTGCCTATGTGCGATGCTATGCCTCTGTGACATAGCCTGCGAAGTCGAGATATTGTCATATCAAGTAAACCTTATAGTGGTGTCATACCACTATAGCATTGAGTCCTTACACTCCTTTGTAGTGATGTCCTACCCATGCTTCCTGTAAAGCATGCCAGACATTCAAAATGCCTGAGAACGCATTAAGGCGTCTAAGCCATCTTCCCACAGGGCATGTTCTATATAAAGAACAAATATTAGACAACAATGGTTATGGGTCTGTAACCCCTTAATGTCTCAAAGGAATACCCATTGTTCCTGATATTCTCCCAGTTATTGATACTTCTTTGAACTAATAAAATAAAACTTTATGGTAGAATTATAAATACACAATATCAGAATGTCTTCAAGCCCATTTTAACTGTTATGTCCTTGACCAGCTGACGCTTGAGATCTTTGGTGAACGGATTAGCCAGGTTCTCCTGGCTCTGAACATCAATCACGGCAATGACTCCATTCTTGATCAGATATTTGACTACCCTATGCTTGAGTCCCACAGTCCTCTTCTTATCGTTGAAGAGATTATTTGATTCCACTGCTGCAGTCGCCTAGTTGTCGAAGTATATCGGTACCATCAGAATTTGTGCACCAACCAATAAAAGATCATACGTGAGCTACCGAAGCTATTCTACTTCTTCCGCTACAACTACCAGTGCATAGAACTTAGATTTTATCGAGGAATAAGAAAATATTGTCTGCTTCTTCGACTTCCACGATATAGCAGCTCCACCCATGGAGAAGACGTAACCTCTTGTGGAACTTTCGCTCTCTACTTCTGAATACCGACTTGCATCACTGAAGCCTTCCACTACTGTCAGCTAACTGCTGTAGTGCAGTGCATACTTCTGAGTCCTCTTGAGATATCTGATGACTCTATTCACAGCTTTCTATTGCTCAACATCTGGATTGCTCTTGAACTGACTCAGCATCCCTACGAAAAAAGCTATGTCAGGCCTTGTGGCAATTGTTGCATACATCAAACTCCTGATGACGCTTGAATACTCCAGTCGCCTAACACTTTTTCTTTGATTTGGATTCAGTTTCTTGTCATACTTGTACGGAGTATGGATCCCTTGAAGATCCTGATATCCATATCATGTGAGTGTATTCTCGATATAATGAGACTGTGACAACGCCACTCCAGTGTCCGCCGGGATAATCTTTATTCCTATGATAACATCATCTTTCCGTAAGTCCTTCATTCTGAACTTGGATGAGAGGAACTTCTTTGTCTTAAAGGCTCGTGCTAGAACCGTGCCTAGCATCAGCATGTCATCCACGTACAAACAAACGATGACTCATCTCCCGTTAGCGAACTTTGTGTAAACACACTTATCCGTCTCGCATACCCTGTAGTTGTTTAATATTATACCTTTATCAAACTTCTCATGCCACAACTTAGGAGCTTGCTTTAGACCGTACAACGATTTTACCAACTATCACCAATACGTGCTTCATATCCTGAAGCATCAGTGACTTCTCCAAAGTCAGATTCAGTACCACCGCGCTGGTCCCAAGTACTTCATCTTGTACCTGGTTCGCCACCATAACCTTCTCAGATATAGGCTTGTAGGTGGTGAACAACTCCTCCTTTGAGCAAATATGGCTGGATACAACAATATCCACCTACCAGTTAGTGTCGACACCGGTAGTGACAACATGCACAATCATAGCAACCATGTTAGGCTCACCTTGCTCTTTCTGTTTGGCTTGGATCTGTAGTCTTTCCTGTAGTGGTCCTTCTTGCCATAGTTGAAACAAGTCATATCTGACTCAGGCTTTTGATTGAATAAAGCCGACTTTACCTTCAGAAGGTTGACGTCCTTTTCTTGTGGTGAGAATACTTTTGCTTCAACTTAAAGTCACCTGCATGCACCAAATTAGCTTTTGCCAACTGCCTGGATAGTGTGTTCACTTTGTTTTGATCCCTCAACTCATCTTCTGTATGGATATTGTGTAGTAGTTGATTAAGGCTGACCTCCATCTTCTTTCAGTTCATGTCCGAGATGAAGTTGCTCCATCCAGGCAGGAGCTTGGCAAAAATACCTCATACGACGAAAGCGTCAACCATGGGAATGACGTCATCCTCAAGTTTTTGACGTAACTTAAAAAATTTCTTGACTTGAGACAATATTGTCTTGTCCTCCTCAAATTGCATCTTTCAAACCTTTTCAGTCACATGGATCTTATTGCGGTTCTCATCCACCTTGTAATGCTTTTCCAATGACTCCCAGATGACCTTAGCATGGTCCGTCTTGTTGTATGACTCAGATAGAGTATCCTCCATGGAGTTCATAATCAGCAATTTACAGATATTATTGTCTCTCCTTCATTTATTCTGCTTAGGAGTTGGATTAGAAATCGTCCGAACAGTAGCATCATGACCCTCAGAAAAAATAGACTCAGGATCTATTAATACGTAGTCAACATTTACGAGTTAAAGATTCAGGCTGACCTTTCTCTTCCAGATATTGTAATGCTCCCCGTCAAATTTCTTAAGTTTGTTAAAACTTGTGTCGAGAAGGTTTGCACATTTATTCTCCATCTTTCTTTGGATCTAGCTTTGAGATTGTTATTCCCGAGGCTTAATCAAAAGATGGAAGAACGGGCCAGGAATAGAGGTTCAACCAAACTTTACAATCTACCCACTATTTAATCTTAAAGTCATTGTCGATATTCAGAAGTTATAGAAAACAAGTTTGCCCTCTGAGATCCTCGATTCCAACAAAACACAATAATCTGATTAACTTTGATTACAACTTCCAAAAGACTGTTCTTTCTTATAGTCTCAGTTTCATATGGAAAGACCATATCATAAAAAAAAAGAGAAAGGAGAATATATATCTCAACTTGTTGGGGGTGATAAAGATTATATTTGCTCAAAACAAGATTTTTCCCACATGATCTGCTCCTAGGAACTACTAAGTTCTCAAAGAACTTCTGGAATGCCCACGTAACCTCCTTTCTGGACTCGCATGAACTCTTGGACTCCAATGGCTACAGCAGCAGAACCTCTCTTCGTCTTTTTTTTTGAATTAAGTTCTAAAAGGGGCTACGGAGGGAGTATTTATAGAGGAACCTGGCCGCCCATCAGTTACGTAAAGATAGGAATGAATTAAATTCAAATCCCACAAAGATTGGATCTGAATTAATTATCCAAATCTTTCCATAACAACCTAACCGAATTGCTTTAGCCAGCAGCAAATCGGCCTAGCAGCACATGCGCACAGTAGTACAAGCATGTGCATAGCTGCACAATGCCCGCACAGCGCCCACTTTAGACCCTGCTCATGTGCCCCCGCATGCAGTTAGGCATAAAATAGGTGCATGTGCGCAACTAATGCGCACATGCGCTGATACTAAGTGGAAAGTGCACCAACAAAGCACCACTTTGCGCCCTTGAGCCGGTGTCCGAGTACTAGTCTGAGTCGTTAAGCCCCTTTGGGGCTTAGCTCCTAAGGACATTTTTCCAAGAGAATGACAAAAAACATAAATGCTTCTTATGAGGAGTTAATCATTTTTCCTTCTTAGAAAATAACCCAATATTGCACCCATGTGCCCCACCATACCCCATGTGCACACCTCAACACAAGCAAAACTTTATATTGAGATATCCATTTGGTGGTATAGCCAATGTGGGACTAAATTTCTTAGTCTAAAGGCTAAAACACCAACATAATATGCCTTTCATGAATATGTTATTAGTTTGTTAACAAAATTTTAGATCTATTGCATTAGCGATATGGGATAAATTATTCTTCCCTCATCTATTATCCTGTTTGATCGAATAAATTCATAGGAAAATATATGACCTATATTTTGTGAGACTTAAGTGCTGGTAAAAATAGAGTATATCAAAGGAATATTTAATATCATAAATATTTTTGTTTAGAATTTTATAAATTAGTTGTCAGTTCTTATAAATTTTTGAAAGCCAAAAACTAGTTACAAAAAGCAAGAAAATATGTTCAAAACCTAAAAATAAGTGACTTGGATCAATCCCACTTTTTGTTAGGAGTGGTTATTTGTAAATTAATGTACTTATGTATAACATATGTATGATTGTATTTAGGATTGGTAGATATTTACGATAATTATAGATCGAGGTTTGTGGCTAGACTTGGATAGAGATCGGGCTCACAAACTCAATATGCTTGGATGGATTCTAGGAAAGTGTACCTTTGTAAAAGCATAAAAAATCTCAAAACCCTCTATATGCCTTAGTCTTTATGCGTCGAAGAAGCACAAAGATTAGGTGACGCAGGACATCTTTGATGCATTGTCACTTCAGTCAAGTTAGAGCATTTATGACTCTTTACATCAATAATGCTCTGAACGTCTCGATTCTGACGATAACAGTTGGCGTTAGTGCCCACGTCACCGTGATAATTACTTTTGTCACTATGCAGTCGTACAATGCCATGTGTATGTATGATAAAGCTCTCCATGCGTCTCTGGACCCAAGCGTCCCAGATTCCATGCATTTTATGCGTCATTGGCCCCATGTATCCTAGACTCCATGTGTCCCATGCGTCTATGGCCCCATTCTTCCCAGACTCCATGAGTCAAATGCGTCTCTGGCCCATGCGTTCCAGACACCATGCGTCCCAAGCATCGCAGACTCTATACGTCCAATATGGTAGTTCTCCTCTAGCTAAAACTTTTTTGTTGCAAGTAAGGAGTTCTCTACAACTAAGTGCAGGCAATGTGTCAAGTCGACTAAGTCATGCACACCAAGGACAAGAATCAACCATATTTTCAATAACAGTAGATCCCAACAAATACTCCATGTGGAAATTCTTTCATCACATGCGTCCACGGTTGCAACTGCATCTTATTGAGGATGGACACATGGTAGCTCCAGTATCTATGCGCATATAGCACATGTGCGCATAGGCCCGTCAGCATGACTGCTATAAATAGTAGGGTTGCATACCCACATACGTACACAGATATAGGAGAGAGACTTCAAGAAAGCTTTCTCATTCTCTAGTCGGACCGTCATCAGAGTAAAGGAGCCGTTGTAGTGCTCGATCTTTATCATCATACTACCTATAATCAAAAAATATTGTACTTAGATTTTATATTTATGACTTCTTTGTACTCTTTTATTTGTTATAAAACAAATATTGTTCTACTTTGAATCAATAACAAACAAGGTGGCGACTCTGCTGGGACGTCCTTCTCCTTTGATGAGAAGGTAGTAACGTAGTCCGAAGCGACGAAGTTGGGCTTAACCCAGAAAATGCTAGTGGTAAGCTTCGACCAACAAGCTTTCAAAAAAATTATTTCTGAGGGCAGCACGAGTCCTTCACCAAGTCTAGCAAAGCCTAAGATGACCTGCAAGACTTTGGTCACAAAGGCCAGTATGTCCCATCCAAATGCGGAGCATGCGCTCCCTTTCTCTCTACTTGATCGTCAGACGCAGGTGACACATCCACCCAGGATGTCCCTGTTCATGTGGCAGCCACGTCAGAGAAGAATACCACTGTCACGCCCTAGTCCCAAAATATGTAGGACCAGGAATACGTGACACGCCAGCTACGCATTCGACTAGACTCTGGTCTGACTCGAATACGTATAAGCTGTAATATATAGGGCACTATCTAGATATTCCATAAATGTAAACCTCTATGTCTCAATCCATAATGTACAGCAGTATACAAGAAAGAGCTATATGTGCTAGAGTCGGCCGCCCAATAACACACTAACTCGAATAGACTCGAGAAGAAGTATGAGTCTATAAAAAACTAGGCTACAACAGCAGATGAAATAAACAATGTAAAATAACCATAATGCCGGTAGATATAATGTGAGTACCTGGTACCATGCCCGCAAGACATGCAACTCCAACAGCAACTCCAAATGCTCCGTAATCACCTATGCTGCAAAACTGGCAGGGAACCAGGTCCTCAGAGGGACGTAAAAAGATACAAAAATACAACAAGCCAAGTAAACAGAAAGTACAAGTGCAACAACAGGGTACTCTATCATAACCAAACAAGTGTGACACAGTTTAAAGACAACGTTCGACGCGTGGGCTTTCTAAAATAAAACCGTAGCTCCGGATACGGAAACACACGGCACGTACCGCAGCTCCGGGCAAAGATTCACACGGGTGATACAACTACACTAGATACAGGATCACTACAGAAACAATACATATATATATATATATATAAGCGCGTGCAGAGTAGCCCAAATGTCTAGTAACTGTCTTCCCCATCCCAAGCGGTCAACGATTGTGCGTTGGACCTGAACCTCTAACTTCAGTCTCGACTCACGGAAGTAACTCAACAGACGCGACCCTAAGGTCGTCCCAGTCTCTGGTCATAATGTCAGTATCAGGATACAGGAATCTGGCACGATCACAATGTATGAGTGTGTCCTAGGGTGTCGATGTACTCAGGTACGTGCATCGAGGTACTACAAAGCATCTAACAATTATTCTAAGACGTTACGACGAACGTCAGCACCCGGTTATGATCCGGACGCGAGGTATCGAACGTCAACATAAATACGTGCACAATGTACATAACGAAATAATAAATATCTGTAAACTGAAATACAGGATGGCAAGGTACACTTGCCTGCGTCCGGCTGGTGGTGACGGGGATCCGGTACAACTTCCAAGTCCGTGGGTCCCTTAGTACTGATCTACATCATCGGCAATGCTATCGGCATCATGTTTTACATGACTTGATGAGTATGGAATTCACAATAGATTCTGGTGCTGGAAGAGAACCTACTGAAAGTGAAAGCGGTACAGATTGACGATGGATTTTGATTTCATCCAGGACCTCAAATAAGGACTGGGCCGTGTATTTGATTCTTCAGCCACTAAAAGTGAATCACAAGGGCATTTACCATTTGGATGGAGTCCCGATGGACCAAATGTAGTTCGCCTACTGTCACTGTCATAGCCACCAAGAAGTCGTTCTCTTATCTCAGATCTAGATTGCTATCTCCGTCCATTTGTTCCTTGACTTCTTCGGTGCAGGTACAATGAATCATGATCAAACCTACTTCCAAAAAGATCGTCACTAATATCAAGTAGCAATCTATCATGAGAACCTAGATCACTTCCATCCTCAGTTGACGAGAAGATTGATGGAGAACCATAATTTCTCCTAGTAGTGCGCCTTGAAAAGGGCATCCCAGAACAGTCTTCTTCTATTCCTTCTTGCCTCGCTGTTACTTATCTCCCCAGAGCCACTAGGTAAAGCATTGGAAGATATACTGACAACATCAACATGAAGCAACATGAAGTACACTGCCACTCCTTTCTCCTAATGTGAGGAGCTCTGTTGCAGATGAGGTTGCTGCAAGGAGGGGTTCATCCTCCAACAAATTAAGAGATGAGATTGAAGCAGCAGAGGCAGGATTAGGACACACACTATGGACCTCCAAAATTTCATCCGAAGGATCCTTGATTGTCGAAGTCACGTCTGCAAGAGCATCTCCTGGTTCCAGCTGAGAGATATTAGTTGAGAACCTCACGGAAGATGTATGGGAAACAGATCCCGCTGTGGAAACATCAACAACCATCACCGGAATGACAGTAGCAGCAGTGGTGGTCAATAATGGTTCTAGATGATCAAATTTTTGAAGAACTGCTGGCCATATCACAAGTCCTTTTTGAGCCGGTAATGCCCAAACCAGAACATGCACTTGCTACACAAGGAACAAGCTCTTTCCTTTCAGACAAGCACTTCCCGGAATGGCTGGTTTTAGCATCACTTGGCAGTGTTGGGCAACCCTTAAATCCATCATTACTGCTTAGGTAGACATCATATGTCCATTTGTCGTGCTGGAAGAGTTGTTTTATGAAGAAATGCTCAATGAAGATTCCTTCATTGAATAGTGGAGACTACCATTTGCAACTGAATCATGTGGCCTACCTGGTATCACCAAACTTTCTGATGCCTGGTCTTTCATCTGAGGTGGAGCAGCGGAGGAGGAGGAGGAGACGTCGCCGCAGAGGAAGGAGGCGAGGCCGAGCTTGGGGCGGTTGTTGGACCTCGAACGAGGTGGCCGGACCGCCATGCGGCTGCTTCCAGACCCCATTTGGAAATTTTCGTGGAGGAGGAAGGGGAAGGAAGGAGATAGAGAGAGGGGGTGAGGTTTCCAATGTTTCCTTGGGATTAGGGCCTGCATTGGGAAGAGGAGGAAAATGATACTTTATAGGGGTTGGTGTGGGGGAATGGAGGGTTGTGATGCTCCTAATTTAAATGGATGGCTTGGATATGTCATGAAAAAATTTGTGCGCTCACAAAGGAGAGGGGAGTGTGGTTAGACCGGTCATGGGTGGGGGCTTCTCCATTTGGGTTTAAACCAAAGAGGTGATGACACCTAGATTAATAAATTGCAACTAAGCCCCTTAAATTCGAGAAATTGCACGGACACATAAAATGATGCAAAAATAGTGGAGAAAATTGTGTTTGATGATTTGCATTGTGAGGGGGTGTTGGGGGTTTGGCACGGTTTAATTAAATGGCCATCGGGATTAATTAAGGATTAAAATAGGATTAAGAAAAATTGGTAGCCTCGATTTAAATAGGATTTAAAGTGTCCCACGCTTTTAAATTAAATGGGGGCACTTGAGGTCAAAATCCGAAAATGACGTAAAGGTCAAAAATGGTGGGGGCTTGGAGTCAGTCTTGGACCCTTTAGTTGGTCCGGCTCAACGGGTTAAGTTGGTATCTCAAAATTGAGGGTAACGACACAGGTGTCCGATACGGAATTAAATATGGGTTACGATTTTCGGAAAGTTGCACAATTAATTTAGAGCACAATTAAAAACTGATTTTAAGTGACGAAAAAGTCCAGTGCCTAATTTTGTGGGTCAAGTCAGAAGTATAATAGCCCGATGGAATTTATGGGCTGATACTGGGCTCCGATTAATTTAGCAATGATAGGGCGCGCCAAGGGTTTAATTAAATGAACTAAAATAACAGACAGACTCAACTCTACTCTAAACCTCAACATCTGCTACCAAAACCAAAATTTTCCAAATCCAACCATGACTATCCACAGAATAAATCGAGGGGGTTTACAACCACACAACACTTGAGCTCTGGCAGAGAAAAATACTACGATGCCAGAACCTTGGGAGCTAATGCACAGTCCAAGCACTGACAGTGAGGGTCGTAAAAGAAGAACCATGCGACACCAAACTCCAAGCGTAGGAAGGTAGTTGTATGGGCCCAGACGGCAACAGAGACTCTGTCTTCGACAAAATCTTATGCAGCGCTGACTCCATGCGCCATGCTAAAAAGGAAGAAAGCTTAAACCTGGACACCTCATACTATGCGTCCATGCATGCTAAGATAAGAAAGTCTAGGGAATTGTGAGCTCGCCAAGCTTGAGCCACTGCTCTGGCGACTGATCGTCAACATGCGCCATTAATTATAATGCGTTCCCCTGACGAAAAGCTATACAAGACCGACCCATGCGCCAAGCCCGCAGCGGCATGCAAACAGGGTCAGGCTGAGAAGTCTTCCACTTATGACTTGGGGTAAGTTCTTGTACGAACCCCAGGTTAGAGAGCAAAAACAACACCTACACACCCGGTACTCGGTCTACCCGTGCTCATAAGGATGGTGCAAAGGTAAATCATCTATCGCCAGACTTGCGTGACGTGATCAATCACAAGCATAAAGCAAGGAAGGCAACTACGGCATTTGAGATGTCCCCTCATGGGCATTGCTCTGCCAACATCATCATCAACTGCTGCTGTGCTAAAGTAGTAGTACTAGCAAATAAGAAGTCGACATTTCAACAACTACAACCAAGAGCACCCATCCGGCAGTATCCCCAAAAATAGGTACAAATACCAGAAGTGGAGGAGTTGCCCTTCGCCTCATGTTGCTCCACTTGAAAGTCTCCTTCTACGAGGGAGGTCGAAAGTCCAGCACCTCCAACCCTCCACTCTCAACCAGCATCTTGAGGAGCCGGAAGCAAGCAGCGGTACCGACAGAAGGAGTTTTTTTGGGTATCCGCTCGAAGGAAAAACTATCATCAACTGGGGGTGGTAATTCCTTGAAACCCAGGATCACTCCGCCAACTGGGGGTAGCAATCCTCTTGAACTCTACAGCAATCTGTCTTTCCAAGAAGATAGTGATTCTCAAGGAACAGACGCTAAGATTCTTAGGGGGTAGAAACCCTTATCAAATTGAAGCACCTTCTAATGTTGGGGGTAGTATTCCCTCCGAATCTGAGGAAGATGCTACACTGCCAACTTTTTCCGAGGACTACTCAATGCAAGAGTCTTAGGCAGAAAGTAAGAGATCTACTGTCCCGTCTGTCTCTCCCAATGTAAGGACATTATACATAGTTGGGGAGGATAATGAAGGCACCAATGATCGAAAGTACCTTGAGACCCATGAGGCTATGATGCAGACCATGAGTGCCTCGATGTAGTCTCTGGCACAGATGGTGCTAGAACTAAGGGCAAGCCTGGTCCTACAACCACCAAGGACTCCTACGCAAGCAAGCCAGGATCCTGGGAACAACAGGGATTCAAATGCAATAGCTCCACCGCTAATGGCCACCATACTCTGCCAGGATCTTCTGCTCCTTTTACAGTAGATGAGGCCTGAAAAGCAATGTGGGAAGTACGAGAACTTCGAGCCTGCCTGGACTCAATGGGCAGTTGTGACATACTACGCTAGCTTGGAATACGACAACCATATCCTCTAGAGTAAAAAAATATGCCGTACTTGTCACGCCCCGGTCCCGCAGGGCCGTTCGTCCTCGCTTTGGTCCCTACGGAACCGATCGTCCTCGCACGGGCGTGATGCCGTGCAAGCCTAAAGGGCGCTTGCACAAGGCCAAAGCTTTGAAGCAAGGGCAAGTAAGTGATTCGTTATCTGAAGCAGCGGCACATAATATTGCAGAAAAGTGAAGAACACAATGGCACATGAAACAAGCTCTTTTATTGATATTCACAAATGTTACAAGCGGCGCATGGCCGAGGTTACAATTCGCTCAAGCACTCTTCTTTCGATTACAATGATACCGTTCCATACATTATGTCCCTCTATTTGAAAGCAGCTCAAAGCAGGCACAAACTCGATGCAGCTCCAGGCATCGTCTCCAGATTTCCGGTTCCTTGGGATGAGGCACGGCTATCGCTTCCACGGACGAACGGGCACCTGAGAACAAGCAGACTGTTGGTGGGTCAGCACTTTATGCAAGTACTGGTGAGATAAAACAACTGAACAGAAGCTACACCCCCTGAAACCCACACTAAGTAATCATGTGGCAAAACATTGCATTACTAGTGATCTTGCTAGTTTTACCTAAGTTTATTTCATGCAGTTCAGAACTATAGTCAGATTACATCCTTGAAAACATAACTTGAAAACGGTTTGCATATCGAAACTATAAGCATACGAATCGGGACAGTGCTCTATCGTGTAGTGCGCAGCATGTATTGTGCAACACAAGTCTAACTCTTAGGGGCAAAGCTTATTTAGCAGACTGAGCATAACGAATTGAGGCAAACATAACAAGCACACAAGTTTTAACTATAAATCAGAGGTCGGTCCCCGAGAAACTCAGGATCGGTAGCGGTAATCCAGCTAACCAATGACTCACATTCTGATCCTATTAGCAGCTGTGACTCATGGCTGCACATTACTGCCGAAGCAGTCGTAACCAAGGTTCAGCTCTGCACTAATAGTCATTGTCCGACCGATGCGAATGCATGCAACACTATCAGATAAATTCTACGATGCAGACAAAATGAACATGCGTGCTCATGCATAAACTCATATTTCTTACCCCATAGCCGAACGGTTATCCCTGCAGCAGACACACAAGTTAGTCACAATATGCACCTTATGAACAAACTTATGAATCCATCTTCTGGTGTCACAATGATAGGTATGCAAGAAGGTAAACCTAGCATGCGCCCTATCTATATGACGGTCCTGAGAAACTCATTGATGGACAACAACAACACCCCCCTAGATCCTTTCGGAACGGAACATCAGGGTGCTCTACAATCCCTTCCGGACCGACCGATTCCCAGTGCCCCAGGAATCGACCGAGAGACTATTACCTTGTGCACAAGTTGTCCGAGACCAATGCAACAATCACATTCACATTCACAAGCACATAACAATCTAATAGCCACACCCCCCTGGAACCCGAAGGCACGGAACATCAGGGCGGACTATTAGACATATACTCTTCTTCTTATTCAAGCAAACACATCTTTTCACATATCTAATAGCACACCCCCCTGGAACCCGAAGGCACGGAACATCAGGGTGCACTATTAGTCTATGCATATACGGATCAAAGGCAGCAGTTCGATATAGCAAAATAGACAAGCAAAACATACTTTTTGACAAGCACGATTGATTCTTATTTAACATGCAAAAACTATTTTCTTTCTTTCTTAGCATATTCAGGGAACATATTTCAGGCATTTCGTTACTTATCTTCTTAGCCTGGCAAAGGTTCGTTCGATAGCTGTGTCGGTGTTTCTAAGCATACTACATTTCTTATTCTCTTTAGCATAGCAATGGTTCTATCTTATTCTGACAAGTATTCATATTCTCTTATTAGGCAGCAGATTCGTTTCGATGACAAGCTATGTGAGTTCTCTTATTAGCATACTGAGTCGGTTCTATCATTCTCTTACGAAAACATTCTTCTTAAGCAAACAAGCATTCAAAAACTCAGATTCATTATTAAGTCATGCAAGAATCAGAGAATGCAGTTCTGCCCACTCACCTTGATTAATCGGTCGGGAACTCTCCGAGAAGACTTCCGTTCGAGCAAGCAAGTCGATCCCACTTGTACATAGCGCCGACGCGGAGCGGGGCGCTACATACTTACCCACCAACAAAAAGTTTCGTCCTCGAAACTTCAAGGATAAACTTATCGAAAACACAGAGCAGCGATAGTCCTCATCCCTCACCATCCCAAATCAAAACTCAGCAATCTTCTCGAATCACAAATCACATCTCAAACAATGAAAACCAAATCTAGAAAACTTTTGCCGGCACTTTAAGAATATTTACGGACTCACTGTATGGAACGTTCATTGCATCTCACATCAGGCACATCTCAGAGTTGGAAGCAACGGATTGGGCAAAGAATCGAGTCGTTCTGATACCATTATGTCACGCCCCGGTCCCGCAGGGCCGTTCGTCCTCGCTTTGGTCCCTACGGAATCGATCGTCCTCGCACGGGCGTGATGCCGTGCAAGCCTAAAGGGCGCTTGCACAAGGCCAAAGCTTTGAAGCAAGGGCAAGTAAGTGATTCGTTATCTGAAGCAGCGGCACATAATATTGCAGAAAAGTGAAGAACACAATGGCACATGAAACAAGCTCTTTTATTGATATTCACAAATGTTACAAGCGGCGCATGGCCGAGGTTACAATTCGCTCAAGCACTCTTCTTTCGATTACAATGATACCGTTCCATACATTATGTCCCTCTATTTGAAAGCAGCTCAAAGCAGGCACAAACTCGATGCTGCTCCAGGCATCGTCTCCAGATTTCTGGTTCCTTGGGATAAGGCACGGCTATCGCTTCCACGGACGAACGGGCACCTGAGAACAAGCAGACTGTTGGTGGGTCAGCACTTTATGCAAGTACTGGTGAGATAAAACAACTGAACAGAAGCTACACCCCCTGAAACCCACACTAAGTAATCATGTGGCAAAACATTGCATTACTAGTGATCTTGCTAGTTTTACCTAAGTTCATTTCATGCAGTTCAGAATTATAGTCAGATTACATCCTTGAAAACATAACTTGAAAATGGTTTGCATATCGAAACTATAAGCATACGAATCGGGACAGTGCTCTATCGTGTAGTGCGCAGCATGTATTGTGCAACACAAGTCTAACTCTTAGGGGCAAAGCTTATTTAGCAGACTGAGCATAACGAATTGAGGCAAACATAACAAGCACACAAGTTTTAACTATAAATCAGAGGTCGGTCCCCGAGAAACTCAGGATCGGTAGCGGTAATCCAGCTAACCAATGACTCACATTCTGATCCTATTAGCAGCTGTGACTCATGGCTGCACATTACTGCCGAAGCAGTCGTAACCAAGGTTCAGCTCTGCACTAATAGTCATTGTCCGACCGATGCGAATGCATGCAACACTATCAGATAAATTCTACGATGCAGACAAAATGAACATGCGTGCTCATGCATAAACTCATATTTCTTACCCCATAGCCGAACGGTTATCCCTGCAGCAGACACACAAGTTAGTCACAATATGCACCTTATGAACAAACTTATGAATCCATCTTCTGGTGTCACAATGATAGGTATGCAAGAAGGTAAACCTAGCATGCGCCCTATCTATATGACGATCCTGAGAAACTCATTGATGGACAACAACAACACCCCCCTAGATCCTTTCGGAACGGAACATCAGGGTGCTCTACAATCCCTTCCGGACCGACCGATTCCCAGTGCCCCAGGAATCGACCGAGAGACTATTACCTTGTGCACAAGTTGTCCGAGACCAATGCAACAATCACATTCACATTCACAAGCACATAACAATCTAATAGCCACACCCCCCTGGAACCCGAAGGCACGGAACATCAGGGCGGACTATTAGACTATACTCTTCTTCTTATTCAAGCAAACACATCTTTTCACATATCTAATAGCACACCCCCCTGGAACCCGAAGGCACGGAACATCAGGGTGCACTATTAGTCTATGCATATACGAATCAAAGGCAGCAGTTCGATATAGCAAAATAGACAAGCAAAACATACTTTTTGACAAGCACGATTGATTCTTATTTAACATGCAAAAACTATTTTCTTTCTTTCTTAGCATATTCAGGGAACATATTTCAGGCATTTCGTTACTTATCTTCTTAGCCTGGCAAAGGTTCGTTCGATAGCTGTGTCGGTGTTTCTAAGCATACTACATTTCTTATTCTCTTTAGCATAGCAATGGTTCTATCTTATTCTGACAAGTATTCATATTCTCTTATTAGGCAGCAGATTCGTTTCGATGACAAGCTATGTGAGTTCTCTTATTAGCATACTGAGTCGGTTCTATCATTCTCTTACGAAAACATTCTTCTTAAGCAAACAAGCATTCAAAAACTCAGATTCATTATTAAGTCGTGCAAGAATCAGAGAATGCAGTTCTGCCCACTCACCTTGATTAATCGGTCGGGAACTCTCCGAGAAGACTTCCGTTCGAGCAAGCAAGTCGATCCCACTTGTACATAGCGCCGACGCGGAGCGGGGCGCTACAGTACTCGCCCAAGTACAAGTCCTTCACCATCACCCTATTTAACGGGAAGACATTGTCTCATCAATACATGAGTTATTTCGAGATGGGATACATCTACCTCGAAACAACGCTCTTCTCGCCAATCGTTTTATCGGGGTATTGTTTGGGGTGGCCTTTGACTGGTTTTGTTGTCTCCCAAACAGTTGTATCTCGTCATTTGAGGATCTGAAGCCCTTCTCCCTTGCCCAATTCTATGACGGAGGGAATGACATGATGATGTCCTCTCTGATGGACATCACTTAGAGAGAAAAAATGCCTGTACGGGAATACATAGAACGATACAGGCAAGCTGCGCTAAGACTACCTCCTAGCAATCCTGAGTCTATACTAATGGATACATGTTGGAGGAACCTACTTCCGGCGGTGAGACTCTGGATATGTGCCACTCAATTCAAAGATTTGACAACATTTATCATAAGTGTCGTCTCCGCTGAGAAGAATGTGAAGGATGTCCGAATTCTGGGAATATAGATCTCCGTTGCTGATGACAGAGAAAATTGCACATACAACAACAACAATAGTGTGTAGGATCGAATAAGCACCTCTATAGGTGGGTGAATAGAGTGCGTGTATATGTAGCAAAATAAAAAATCACCCAATAAAAATTAACAAAGTTAGCTAACAATCTAAATATAAAATAACATTAAAAAGAGAGAGAGATCAGTAGTCGCAAACACAACTATGTATATTGGTTTCCCTATGAAAGGATTATTGCAGGCCTGAGAACTCTAGCTCGGAGTTGAAATCTACTATCAAGTGAAATACAAGCTTTGATCTGAAGGCTTGCAACTTCGTACAAAAACGAGCTTTGTTCCGAAGGGATAAAATTATTCTCGAATTGTTGAACTTTTTGACAAGCCCTTTTTACAACTCTTGAAAACTTCGAACCAAGACCGTACTGGCACTTAAGGCTTAGGAGTTGCAGAAATTTTAGGATTGAAAAGTGTAAAGGCTCTTGTACTGAGGGAATAGAGAAAATAATTGAAAGTGAATTGAGTGAATAAGAATGGTTAAATCCTTCTCTATTTATAGTGCTTTTGCAAACCGGGTTCGGGGCAAATTCGGATACCAAACATTCAGATTTTTAAATGTTGGAGCCAAGTCTGCAAGAAGAACTGGTTGCAAGAGTTTACTGGGTCTAAGAAACGAGTTTAGGCCAAACTCGTACCGAGTTCCTTTTCCAAAAATCCAGTCAAATTAGATTGGGTTGGGTTGGTTTAGGCTAACTCAATTTTGGAAAAATAGGATAGGTTATTTTTAAAACTCAATAATATTTTGGCTAAAAATAATCTGGGTTTAGAAAATATTTTGGGTTGCCTCTAAATGCCAAGTGAGACTTAATTTATATATTTTCTATACTAAATAAATAGAAAAAATATATTGACTCGATACTGAAAATAAGTCGTATTCCCATTCTTTGACACTATAGTTGTAGCCGAAGTACGTCAATATCGTCGGTTCTCGTAGGTTATATCAAGTCCAAGTTTAGACGATTATCAAAAATAGGTTTGACCATGACCAATGGGCAACAGTTTTCTCCATTTTGATAATTTACAAACTCTAACTGATATAACAGAGAATGAAACTCAAAATCTGAATATGGTATTACTTTTACTTTTGTAGAAAGCTTAAATGCTGAGCAGATATCAGTATTACTCTCCCCTTGTTATTTGATCAAAATAGCAAAAGCTCCCCCGTAATTGTAGTGTAGATGTCAAAAACCAAACAACAAGCGTGAAGTAACATAGATATTACATTAAACAAGCATTAAATAAGCATTGAAATTGAATTTCACAGTTTTAGAAATATTCATAGTAGAAGCATAATAAATATTTCAAAAGCAGCTTTAAACATAAACTGAAGTCTCAAACTACAACATAAAATGAAGGTGCTATATCAACTTAAAAGAAATATGCAAAAGATAATAAAGTAGAGCAATTCAAAGAGCTCATATAGCTAAAACGATAGCATAAGAATCTACAACACTCGTCATCTCCAGTCGTCGGGTCTCCAGTCTCAGCAGACCGGTATGGATCATAGAAGGCAGCAGCTAGATCCTAGTAAGGCTAAACAAATGGGTCAACTACCCGATATCCGTCTTGTGAAGGATCACGAACTATAGTACATGGTCCATAGGGATCTGAGAGAAGGAGTACTGCCTGTCCGCTAAGGAGTTGGACATCGTCTGGAAACAGAGAGTGGTCCGATAGTATGTCTGTCTATGACGGTCATCCTCAAGAGCACGACACTCAAGTCCTAATCTACGACGCTCATCCTCAGCTCTGATGTGATCTCGCATCAAATTCCGGAGCTCGTCCAAGGTGGCATGTGGCTCGAAAGAAATAACAGGGTCAGGGTGAAGTTTGTCAGCAGCAGGTGGAGGAGGAGGCAGTGCTGCTAGAGGAACAGGGTCAGAACGTCGAGCATCAAAGAGATAGTCTTGCTCAGCAAGATAGGTACAATCCTTAAGAGAGATTTAAAAATGTTCAAAGATAATAGGCAAGTACATAGTGTACACAAGGTTATGTTTGTTCTTGTGGGAACAAATCATCATCTGATTCATAGTCTTTGGAAAGCTAAATTTAACTCCAAAGTGGATGTGATACATATCACACAACTCTAGGTTTGTTATTTCATCAGTAGAGGTCTGTTTAGGCAGAATTGTTGAAAAGATAATACGATGTAAGTCATAGAACCATATGTTCAAGTGTTTTGCCTTAATTGACCACGAGGACGGGGTTTGGGTAAACAAACAAAGTTCTTAAAAGAGTTTAGATTCGTGCCGTCAGTGAATTTGAAAAATGTGATAGGTACAAGGGGTTCTCCTTCGTTAGGAATGTGAAGAATTTTTCCTAAGTATTCAGCATCAAATTCAATATCTAACCCGACAATACGAGATTTAACATAATCATCAACTGAGGAGATATTGTAGTAAAATATGCATACATCATTAATAAATACTAGAAATCTAGTAGTCACTATGTCATCTGATCCTAACGCATGAAAAATATCCAAATAATTAAGAAACAAAGTAAAATTAATGGAACTACTAGCACAGACGGTGCGGTCGATAAAGTCACTGAACCATTTATGGATTAATCTAATGAAGCAAAAATTAATCCATTAAATTCTCCGTCGTCTAGCAAGACTAGACTAAACATAGATTGAGAAACATTATCCTGATTGCAAGATGAGGCTTCTCCTACTTTTTTCTTCTTAGCCATGAAAATAATTGAAAGGAGGAGAAATAGGAGTTATACCTTCAATCAAATGATGAACAGTGTTAGAGAATGATGAAAGGAACCAAAATCCAAATTTTTAGTTCCTGAAATTGTACGAGAAAGGAGATCCGAAGGGGTTAGGATTTGAGAAATCTAAGGATTTGAAAGGTTTTCAGCCGCTGGGAGGTGTTGGAACCGATTGAAAAGATTATGCTGGGTATATAAAAGAGAGTGGGGCCCATAACATAAAACAAAACCGAGGCCATCCGAATATGGACCGAGTTTGGGCCGAGTTCAGTTCGAACTCTGTTTGAACTTTAGTAGAGTTCTGATGTTTCAATTTTAATCTAGTTATGGTTCACTTTCTTTTATATACAAGTCAACATTTTTAATCAATCAATTAATAATTTATGAATTTCAATAATAATGACTAACAATATTTAATAAATATTTTTCTCGTTATGTATTAATCATCTCAGATTAGCTGTAGGGGTCGTATCCCAGTTAGCGGTGGTATAAAGATGCTTAAGTACCATATTGCTTAGGCTTTTATGCCTTTTTGACAGAATGACCCTTTAGGCTTGTCTCTAAAATAATTTTTACATATAGGATCAAGATTTAAGAAAATACATATTAATTATATATTATTTATATCCAAATTTTTTAATTCATGACGTATAAAGTTGAATCGATCTGATGCTAATGGTTTAGTAAATATATCAGCTAATTGATGCTCTGTGTCAACAAATTCAAGGCATATATCACCGTGAGCTTGATGATCTCTTAAAAAATGGTGTCTAATCTGAATATGTTTGGTACGTGAGTGACATATGAGATTCTTAGTAAGATTGATCGTGCTAGTGTTATCACAATATATAGGAATTTTGGTGTAGTAAAGATTGTAGTCTTCAAAGGTTTGCTTCATCCATAAAATTTGAGCACAATAACGTCCTGCAGTGATATACTTAGCCTCAGTAGTTGACAACGCTACAGAATTTTGTTTCTTACTAAACTATGAGACTAAAGTTTTTTCTAGGAAATGACACGTACCGCTGGTTCTCTTTTGATCAACTTTGCATCCGACAAAATCGGTATCCGAATAACCAGTAAGGTTAAACGACGTAGTTTTGGGTACCATAAACCAACAGTCGAAGTGCCTTTAAGGTATCAAAAGATACTTTTAACTTCGCACAAGTATGATTTCCTAGGATTTGCTTGGAATCTTGCATATAAGAAAATACTATACATTATATTAGGATGACTAGCAGTTAAATAAAGTAGACTACCAATCATACATCGATACTTATGTGTGTCGACTGGTTTGCCATGTTCATCAATGTCAAGCTTGGTAGAAGTTTTTATAGGAGTCCCAATTGGTTTTGTATTTTCTATTTCAAACTTCTTGAATAAGTCGTTAGTGTACTTAGCTTGGTTGATGAATGTCCATTGTGAATTTTGTTTGATTTGAAGTCCTAGAAAAAAGTTTAGCACTTCCATCATACTCATTTCGAATCTACTCTACATACACTTAGCAAATTCTTTGAATAAAATCTTATTAGTTGAACCAAAAATAATATCATCAACATAAATTTGTACTAATAGAAGATCATTATCTAATAATTTAATAAATATTATCTTGTCCACCTTTTCTTTTGAAAATCTATTTTCTAGTAGAAAAGAACTAAGGCGCTCATACCAAGCACGGGATACTTGTTTGAGTCCATAATGAGCTTTTTGTAGCTTGAAAATGTGATTCAGAAATTTAAAATCTTCAAAACTAGGTGGTTGTGCAACATAAACCTCTTCTTCAATAAAACTGTTTAAAAATGCACTTTTTATATTCATTTGAAATAGTTTGAAATCATGAAAACAAGCAAAATCAAATAACATACGAATAGATTCGAGAGTCGCAACTGGGGAATAAGTCTCATCGTAGTCAATACCTTCTTCTTGGTTATAACCTTGAGCTACGAGTCGAGTCGTGTTACGAGTAACTAAACCATTCTTATTAAGTTTATTTCGGAATATCCATCTAGTACCAATGACCGGGTGATCACTAGGATTGGGAACAAGTTCTCAAACTTGATTCTGTTCAAATTGGTTCAATTTCTCTTGCATAGCAAAAATCTAAAATTCATCATAAAAAGCTTCTTCTATAATTTTATGTTCTACTTGTGAAATGAATGCAACACTAACGACTATATCTCTAGTAGAAGAGCGAGTACTTACGCCTTTAGTTATATCACCTATTACAAGATTTTCTGGGTGGTCAGTCATGAATCTCATGTTCTTTGGCAGACTTTTCATGTAGCTAGTACTGGGTGCAGTTTCTGCTAGTGCTTTGCTAATGATTACATCTTGATCTTCGCTGTCATGTACTGCTTGATAATTTAAATCATCAAAAATAACGTTAATTAATTCTTCAATAATCATAAAAATTTTATTAAAAATTCTATATCCCTTACTTTTGGCAGCATATCCTACAAAGATACCCTCAACTGCTTTAGCATCAAACTTACCTAAGTTATCTTTGGTATTAAGAATAAAGCATCTACAACCAAAAACTTTTACATAGTTAACAGATAGTGTTCTACCAAACCATAATTCATAGGGAGTCTTTTTCGATTTAGGTCGAATCAGAACCCTATTAAAGCATAACACAATGTATTTACAACTTCAGCCCAAAATTATTTTAGAAGGTTAAATTGATTAAGCATTACTCTAAACATCTCTCTTAGAGTTCTATTCTTTCGCTCAACAACACCATTTTGTTTGGGAGTTCCAAGACAGAAAAATTCTTGAAAAAATCATTTGAATCACAAAAGTTTTAAAAATCAGCATTTTTGAATTCTCCACCATGATCACTTCGAATTCGAGTATCATGAAGCCTTTTTCGTTTTGTACCTTTTTATAAAATTTTACAAATTCAAAAAATGCATCACTTTTATTTTAGAAGAAAGAAAACCCATGTAAATCTTGAGAAATAATCAACAATCACAAAGGCATATAATTTACCGCTAAGACTGGCGATTCTACATGGTGGCAATTCTACTTGGTCCAAATAAATCTATATCAATAAGCTGCAAAGGTCGAGAAGTACTTACAATGTTAATTGATTTAAAGGAGGATTTCTTAGGTTTGTTTTTTTCACATTCACTAACATACCATATCCTTCTTAAAAATAATTAATGGTAAGCCTCTCACAAGATTTTTAGTATATAGTCTTACAATTGTGTCCATATTGGCGTGCCCTAGACGTATGTGCCATAGCCAGATTTCATCTTTGTTGGCGTATAGGCATCTACCTGCGTGGTTAGTCTCTTCCGAAAGATAAAATACATAAATATTATCTTTTCTTATTCCTTAAAAAACTGTTTTATCAGTTGATCCTTTAATTATAGCGAATTCATCTTTTACGAAATTGATACCATAACCTTGATCAGTGTAACCTCCGTATCCTGAAATTCTAGCTTAAATGATGTTATTATGTTATTTTGGGGTTATTGGGATTTTTTCATAATTTTTGGTTAATTAAAAACTAGTAATACTAATTTTTTAGGACTTTCAAGAATTTATTTTAGGTTCGAACATAATTAAAAATATTACAAACTTTTAGTTTAGGTTCAAAATAATCAAATATATTTTCTAGAATTTTCTGAGGATTTTCTGATTATTTTTAGCATTTATTTTAAGTTAATTATGCAAAACTGAATTAAAAATTATTTTCTGAAAATAAAAACCGATAAAAGAAATTACCCTGCCCAGTCAGCCCACAAGGGCCCGTCTCAGCCTTTCGTAGCAAACAGGGCGGGGCCCGCCTGTCAGCGACTCACGGGCGTGGGTGCGGGTGCAACCTGTCCAAGCCGAGCCGAGCCGAGTCCGAATTCGACTCGGACTCAACTGAGCCGAGCCGAGTCCGAGTCTGCCGAGCGGACAATAGTGGATTGCTGCCACGTGTCGCACTCCGAGTCGCGGCTGTTTCTTTCTCCTCTATATATATAGTATTAAGGTAATAATTTTTTAGGGTTTTTCTTTTAGCCGGTTTTGAGGAGTTGTCGTCTAGGGTTCCTTCATTTTTCCGAAGCTATTACTCATAGCTCCGGACTCCAAACACATCCTAGTTTCTTGCGTTATAACCGTATTGAGGTTAATTTTCTGAATATATAATTTGTTTCATGAAATTCTGAATATTAAATTCTAGAAAATTCGTAGAGCACAGTATATCAGAAAATAGATGCATCTTGGTGTTTTCGTGATTGTGGAAGAACTAAGAATCAGAATCATGAACCATTTAAAGTTTCAGAAACCTAATGTCGAGATCATAGATATATGTTTTTTCCAGAATTTAATTCGAAATATTTCTATGCTGTTAATTATGCATGACTTTTAGGTTAGCAATCAACCACCTTTGTACAATACGATTTTGTATGTGCAATAATTTCCAAACGAATTTGAATCCGGATGAGCCATAAATTCCAGCATATTTTTTATGCTGAAATCTACAAGAAATCAAGCATGAAAGTCGAGTTTGTATATCATTGACTTTTTGGTTAACAGATTGCCTCGATTTGCGTGCCATGAGTTTCGAGTTGATAAATTTTAGTTTCTTTGGACAAAATTTTGGAATTAACCTAAAAATCAGAATAATAAAATTAAAATAAAATTTTAGAGTAATTTTTCCAGAATTAAACAAATTAAAATAACTTATCTCTTGACATGGTAATATATCATACGCATGATTTGGACTCTGAATTGGGACCTGATCCAACCACAGCTAAGGACCACAGACGAGTATATTTCCGTGATTACTTTCAATGCTTGATATTCTCTATAATGCATGCTTAGTATTGATTATTTGATTCTTGACACTTGTTATACGGATTAGTATGATAGATTCTTATTATGAGATATACGACTGTTTTGGATTATTGTTATTTCTTCGTGACTGGTTCGGAATCCATGTTGTACTCGTGGGGAGGGTAAATACATAGTGGATGTGTGAACTATCATTTCTATTCCATGGTCTTATTGGAATAATATCAGCCATGTACGACATGTGTGGTTGCCAGATTTTACCCTTAGCCGTTCACATGTCAACAAAGTATTTCAAATCACATAGAGTAGTTGTTCCTATTTGTTCTTCCATACATTGCAGTTATTTCACTACCAGAAAAAGTCAAATTAGCGACGTCAAAAAACGTCGCTAAATGAGAAAAAAATGTCGCTAATTATGTTTAGCGACGTATTTAGCGACGTTTTACAGAAGTCGGAAATCAACACGTCGCTGAAAGGAAAAACGTCGCTAAACGTCGCTATACCGACGTTTTTTAGCGACTTAATTGTGTCGCTAAATTAGCGACATTTAGCGACGCAGCGTCACTAATTAGCGACGTAGCAAACGTCGCTACTTAGCGACGTATATAGCGACGTGACAGCGACGTCTTTAATGACCTGGCAGTACTGCCATGTCAGCAATTTGCGACGTACAGCGACGTATTTAGCGACATATTTAGCGACGTATTTAGCGACGTTTATTAACGTCGCTAATTAGCGACGTATTTAGCGACGTGTATAAACGTCGCTAAACGTCGCTAAACGTCGCTAAATACGTCGCTAAATTAAGAAAAAAAAATAATGAAAACTTACGACTGACTTGTAACCTATATGAGTTAGGCATTGGATCTAAAATAATGAAAAGATTAATATTCGCTAAATTTAACAAAAGATTACAAGGCTTCATATAGGCATTGGATCTAAAATGAGTTAGGTGTATGTGTATGTTACATGTTTGTTTTCATTTATCACTTTTGATTTTACTTTGACTTTTAATGTAACAAACAACAACATTATGCAAAAAAAAAGCTATTAGACTTCAATCAAATTGAATCAAGCAAGCATACCTCCCTCAAAATCTTCTTGTCCCCTCTTCCGCTAAGTTCACAAATTCTTGATATAGAACAGCAACAAGTCTATAGATCTAGCCCTAATGTGTTGCAGCCTAACTTCAATATCTAACTCATGCTTCCAAACTAACAGCCTAAGGAAGGAAGCATAGACCCAAGTTATTCATTCTGTGATGGTGCTGAGCCATAAGATTAAGATATAGAAAGTATAAAACAATGTCAATTTTCTAATGTAGGTATTACTAATAAATTATCTTTATGCTTGGATGCCGTAAGTAAATGCCATAAGTAAATGAAGAAAAGCCAACTTGATTTCATAGTACAATGGAAACCTTAAAAAGTAGAATAAAAATTTAATTGGAATAGAGATTGTGAGAAATTTAGTTCCTATGCAAGAAGTAATATGATGTAAGGCATTGAAGACATTGCAGAAAATAAACAATGTTACCATATATAAAAGAAACTGATATTGTATCTTCCATGATTCTTAGAACTTCAGACATTCTATGTAACACTATATATCTAGTAAGTATGGACACTCCAAAAGTAGGTGTTGCCTCTATGCTATTGTGTCGAATACATATTGAAAACATACATAAACACTCCAAAATATGCATAAGAAAATTCTCTTGTGACTTAACCCAATCCTTAGAATTTGTTGACAGCAAACTAGAGTAACAAAGATTCTATTAAACCTGAAGACTTGATGATTAAAAATATGAAAATAAAGAAATGGATAAGTACCAAAGATTCTATTCAACCTGAAGAGTTATTCTTTCCATACCTCAAGCACTCTAGTAGAGAATCTATGGTGCTTTTTATGTTGCTGGGTGCTCTGGACATGGTTAGTGACTGGATTTGCAAGGAACTTAAGCTCCATGCAGTACGATGCCCTCACGATCTCCGCACCTTTGAAAGCGTAGTCGAGGCTCGGGTTCCTGCCATCGAACAGATTCGAAGACAACCCATTGTTGTAGAAGCCGTTGACGAGATTTGAGAAATGAGCGAATATATGAACTGACAGATTGCAAATAGGTTAAGTTATGGATTACAAAAAAATCAGTAAATGAACTGACAAATTCCATGACTGGCTTTTAGCATAATATTACTGCTCCATGTTGGTATCAACTTTCCTAGTGAATTCTATCAGCAAGAAACGATATTCCCATAAATTTTACAACATGGAAGTCCAAAATATTAGATCCAAAGTATAATTAGAGCAAACTCAGCCCAAAAAATTATGTCCACACCAAATGAGCACATCATGACTTAAATAATTAAGTGATTCAATTTATGATGCCAATTCTAATAAAATATAAAGTTAATAGATTCTCAAAGAAATAGAGAACCCCCAAATCAGATTATGAGCAGTATAAATTGAATAGATCATAACTCTAACACATGGGGAGAAAATTATCTCGAGAGTTCGAAACCCCCAAATCAGATTATGATGCCTAGCATCCCTTCCTTACCTGGCTCTGCACCGCCACCATGTGCACCGACAACACAATATAAAGAAACCCTAAATTTTCTAAAAATAAATAAATAAAATATAGATCTGACTGGCAAAGTTTGTAGATAGAGAGAGAGAAAGAGAGAGACAGATAATTTGCCGATCTTGGCAGGGCGGTAGATGAGGACTCCTCCATGAGCAAACTCAGCCCAAAAAATTATGTCCACACCAAATGAGGAGAGAGAGAGAGAGAGTTAGGGTTTACCTAGAGGAGGAGGAGGAGGAGGAGGGGGAAGGATGCTGCCGGAGGGGGGAGGACGCGGCGGAGGGGGGTCGCCGGGAGGGAGGAGGGGGCGCCGGAGGGGGAGGACGCAACCGAGGGGGGTCGTCGGAGGGAGGAAGGAGGAGCCGGAGCGGGAGAGATCGAAGCGTGCGCGCGGGTTTGAAATTTGGGAGAGGGAAAGGGAGAGATCGAAGGAAATGGGGGGAATCAGCCCTAAGTAAAAAATTTAGCGACGTTTTAGCGACGCCAATAATGACGTCGCTAATTTAGAATTTCGCGACATTTTTAGCGACCCCAATAATGACGTCGCTAATTTAGAATTTAGAGACATTTTTAGCGACGCCAATAAGGACGTCGCTAATTTAGCGACGTCTTAAACGTCGCTAATGACGTCGCTAAATGACCAAAAATATATACGTCGCTAAAAATGTCGCTAAACGTCGCTAAATAAAATATATTAGCGACGTTTAGCGACCTAAATTGAACTTATAGCGACTAATCTTTTAAAAACTGAATAAAAGTCGCTAAACGTCGCTAAATGTCGCCAATTAGTGACGTCTAGCGACATTTTTACATGGAGTCGCTAAATTAGCGACGTTTTTATATGGAGTCGCTAAAAAACGTCGCTAATCCCGCTTATTCTAGTAGTGTTTTCTATGTTGCTTGGAGATATTGTACTACAACTTCTCCATGACAGGACTTAAGTATTTAGTTATTCTGATTTCTTATTGTGATTTCAGTTTTGTTGTTATCATATATTCTTTACTATTTATTGTCTTATTGCTTCTACCATGTATTGGAACTACTTTTACTGTGATATACTCATTCTTTTCCTGACTGGATAACCATATTTTAGTTGACTACAATGAGGATGTGATCCCTACACATTATGGACTATATTTTAGCGATATAGCTGAGCCTGATCTTGCCCTTCAGGAGGATCAGGGAGAGTTAGCAGCTCAGATACCATCTACATTGGAGTAGTTTAGTAGAGTAGTTGGTTCTGTTATTTTTGGACTGGATTATTCTCCGGCAAATTTTTCTAAAGTATTTTGAATATTGTTCTTTGGATATTTAGTAATTTTTTGAGACTTCTTGGACCCGCATCGAGACTATTATTTCATTATTATCTATGGTGTATTCTTTTAAATTAGTGCCTGTGATTGAGTATAGTGTGGAGATGTATATATGTTGTGAGTCGTAGATTAGACTTGTGGCTTATTGTACAACGTTTTACTACCGACATTGCGGCGTAGGCTAGACGTACTCATGACTCATGTCCAAATCCAGGGTGCGGGTCGTGACACATTTTTATGGTGGCCCATACATGTCAGGTTTTGCACAAGGTTGCAAACTCGTTGTGGTACTCAAGTAGATATACGACTGCGAGCATGCCATAGGATATACATACTAGAAATAGGAAAATACTTACTTACAACTAGAGATCACATATGCTCAACTTGCTAACCCTTATTAATTCCTTTCGAGCAATCGAACCTCTTTCATAGTTGATTGTCCTTCTTGAATACTACCTTATCTTGTGCCATATCAATTGAATTTGTGTTGTTTTCAACCTTTCAGAATGCCACCATGACTAGAGCGCGCGGTTCCAGAGCCAATAATGCTCTACCCACACCACTCGCATCTCATAGCTTCATATATGTATCCTTTATGCTTAAGCATAGTTTAGTAACAAAACCCTTGAGTAGGATTTGCATGATCATGACTGGTGGAGGTATTATCCAAGTCAGTGATACTTGCAAGTGGCGTCGTGTTACTTTTGGGGCCATGATTTGGATGCTAGCTTACTCGTAATGCCACTTCTGAGTTTTGACATTATCCTCGAAATGGTTTGGTTGAGTATGCACTATGCTAGCACAGACTATCGTGGGGGACATGTACTGTTCCGCCCTCCAGGAGAGCCATAATTTGAGTTTGTTAGGGAAGCCATGGTAGTAGAGAAGGACTTGCCACACCCTATTATTGCCGAGTTTCTAGATGTATTTCCTGAGGAGCTACCAGGATTGCCCCCGGACAGAGATCTTGAATTTTCTATTGACTTAGTGCCAGGGGCAGCCGGTGTCGCAACTGGTCTACATGATCAACAACAATGAGCTGGCAGAACTGAAGAAGCAGGTTGATGATTTGCTAGACAAGGGTTTCATTAGATCGAATTTCTCGTCTTGGGGAGTCCCGGTCTTATTTGTACCAAAGAAAGATGGGTCGGTGCGAATATGCATTGATTACAGGGCTCTGAACAACCTCACCATCAAAAACAAATACTCGCTACCAAGGATAGACGATCTTTTCGATCAGTTGAGCGGTGCGAGGGTATTTTTGAAGATTAATTTAGGATTGGCTGGGTATTACAGAAAATTTGTGAAGGATTTTTCTTGGATCGTAAAGCCCTTGACTAGACTCACTAGGAAGGATGTACAGTTCGTGTGGACCGAAGAATGTTAGGCTACATTTAATGAGCTAAAGAAGAGGTTGACCACAGCGCATATATTTACGGTGCCATTAGGGACGGGTGGATTTGTCATTTATGGTGATGCATCAGGGAAGTGCTTGGGATGTGTCACGCCACAGTCCCAAAATATATAGGACTAGGAATATGTAACCATGCCAGCTGTATGAATATGGCACTCCAATATATGGAAACCATATCACACGTACGCTGTAATATGAATAACAATTCACCAGTGGTATAAACCATCATAAATCACAGGGTATAATCTAATCTCATCCACAAAAAATTAAATATAATGAATAACCAATATCTATAACCATATCTCAATATGAAGTATCTAAAGATGACAGTCGGATGGAAACAAATCCACTGCCGAACTAGAATGAGGAATAAACAAGCCAAATAATATAAATACAACCTCTAACAATCACGAGCCTCGAAGAGTAGATCTCTCGCAATATAAGTATCCAGTCCAGATCTGGGCTCCTGCAAATACTCATGAACAATACACCTGGAAAGGGACCAGGTCCTCAGAGGGACATAACAAGATACATAAAAGCATGCCATAAAGTAAATACTGTAAAAAACCTCAAGGGTGACCTAACCATCTAAGTGAAATACAAGTTGAGGACCACTTTGAGGGTATGGGGAAAGTGTAGGCTAGACATATGCTGACGTAATTCACCAATCATGACAACTTGCTAGTATATGCCACATATGCCCCCATAGGAGGGCGCTCAGTAATAACGTCCATCTTCGAAGAGCATGGCAGCAGTATAGTGTCATGACCCGCACCCGATATAGGGGTACGAGAGCGTGGGTACGTCCAGCCTACGCCGCAGCATCGGCGGTAGAACGCTGTCTAGGTCATGTAACTATCTAATCAATCTCACATGAATATCCAACTCCATAAGGAGACATGTATATCACAATATAATGCTGAAAATACTCAATCACATAAGCTAAAGCACGATGAGATGTCGAAGCAAGCAATGAAATACAAGGCAAGTCTAACGACAAAATAACCATACCTGCAATCAATAACATCCAATCCCCATGTGTGTCGGAAACAAGTCCACTATGTCACGGTCTGGAAAAATATATCCAGTCAGGATTGGAACGAAATACACCTCTAACAGCAGTTCCACATATATTGATAAATCTATAATACAGTATAAAGAAATACAGACAGATGTAAAAACTGGCAAGAAGGAATACTGACGAGCATGGATATACTGGAAACAGAAATACTGGAATAAGGAATACTGGAGCATATAATGTACATCTTGAAATGAAATAGAAATCCAAGTACACGCTAGAATAATGAACTGGTATGTAAAGGTGTACAAGAACAAAACTAGAACATGTGGGGATGCTAGATCAATACACTAGAGATACATGTGAAGAATCATCTAACTAAGTGTGTAAAATATCAACATATCAAGTGATCGGCTTGGGACTGAAGAAACTCATTACATTGGTTAGCAATCATTTCTGAGGTCAGGCTAATCCATCCGGATAGCTATGATGCGAGTAATAGTCAAGCTAACCATATGTAACAGTGATGAAGCATGTAATGGTAAGGCTGCACCGACGTGAGGCATGGGTGAGTTATGATGCATGTAAGGTTGGATATGATCACATAAGCTACTAATATTTCCCCGTTTTCCTCCAGCTAGCACGATGGATTCCCGATCACGACTCCTCGTGAGGTCTCAATGATACCAACTCGTGTAAAAAAAAGTGTCAAGAGTCATGTATGCTATACAATAAGAGTTATAGAAATAATCAACATAAGGGAAACTGTCAGAGAATGTACTCGTCTTGGGTCCTTAGCTGGTGAAAACCAATGTCCTGCTCCTGAAGTCTCGCAGGACGATCCAATAGTCCTATACACATATAATAAAATAATACAATATTGCATCAGACATTACACTAATCACACAAATCAAATATACTGAACGCGGGACTACGCTAGGTATGATACTGGTCAACTAGGGTCAGTGTGCGTAAAGTTGCACGGGCGTCGCATCTGTAATTGCTGTGCAATCCGACAGACGATCAAAAATGGTACGGGGCTCGCCAGTACGTCAGCGTACGTGTGGCAGTCAACTAACATCTCACAGGGTCACAAGGTCATGTGTAAAGACGGGGTATCCGTATTTACACTCGGTCATCTAGTACCTATATACATTATACATATTACACATAATATATATACCATTTAAATACGTACATAAAATATATATAAGTGTATATCAATAATTTCGTACAAAATAGGTATAAGTGTGTATATAGCATATATACATTTTTATATTTAAAATACACATACCATATTATATATATATACAACTAATATTTAATACGTATACCAGGAATATATATATATATATATATATATATATATATATATATATATATATATATATATATATATATATATATATATATATATCTACCAAAATAATACATATACTATATACAGATATATATACATACCAAATTATGTTTATATATATATACTAATATAATAATTTACATATATCATATATATATATACAGATATATTAATATACATACATGAATACGTATATATAAAATAAAGAAATAAATGATATATTTATATGTATATATATCTATATATATACATATACGCGTATAAATACGAATATATGTACACACATACACACATACACATACACATATATGCACCTACACACCTACACATATACGCATATACGCATATACACACACATATACATACATGTATATATATGAATATATATACACGTATACATATATACTATACATACGTACATTATACTAATCTATATACACTATACATTACACTATGCATTAAGGAGGGAAGAAGGAGAGGGAGAAGCTCACGGTGGTGATAGGGTGGTGGTGGTGCCGGAGTGCAGTTGACCGAGGAGGGCTGCGTGGCAGTCGGCGGGGTTAGGCCGGGCTGCATGGCCGGGGAAGAAGAGGGGAGAAGCAGCAGGGAGTCGGGAGGTGGTGGAATAGTTCTGGTGGTGGTGATAGGTGATGAGGATGGTGGTGGTAGTAGTTCCGGTGGTGGTGAACGGAGGAGGGAAGTGGTCATGGTGGTCGAGCGGGGCTGCGCCGGAGTCGGGATGCAGGTGGAGTGAGCTCGGGAAGAGGTGGCTCGCCGGACGGGAGATGAGCAGGGTGGCCGCTGAACTCAGGCCAGAGTGGTTCATTGGCTGCTCGAGGGGAGTTGGGAATGCAGGTGGATGTCGATGATGGTGGCCGGAGCTGAGGAGCTAAGAGGGCTGTGGGTGGTCGAGCCGATGGGAGGAGGAGTTGGCTGGAGAAGAAGAGATGGGGTGGTTCGGGTTGGCCGAGATGCTGGCCGGATGGGAGATGGCGAGTCGGGTTGGTGGAGAAGAACATGGGTCACTCCGGTGTGGAGGTCAGGGCTGGCCGGCAGCGGGGTCAGGGCTCCGCCGGGTCATGATGATTCTGATGGTGGTGGTGATTGAGTAAGGCTGACCGGAGGCCGCCTGGATGAAGCTCGGGCCGGGGGAGCTGACCGGAGCTGTGAGGTCGGGGGAGTTCACGGTGGTGGTGTGGAGTTGATGATGATGGCGAGGGTGGCTGCCGGAGTATCGAGGCGGTGGGTGGAGGAAAATCTCGTCGTGGAGTCGAGGGAAGGGGAGTGGCTGACCGTGCCGGAGCAGGGAGTCGGCTCGCCGGAGTAGCAGGCTGGGGTGGTTGGAGGTTGAAGGAGGGTGGTGGTTTTGTTTTGGTGTTGGTGATGGTGGTGTGATTTTGTGAAGAAAAATATATAGAGAGGGTTGGGTTTTTGTATGTGGGAGAAGTGAGGTGACTCCCTAGAAATTAGGGCCGGCCAAACCTAGGGATGGGGTTGCTTTGGGAAAGGGGTTGAGGGAACATATAAGGGGTTGTGTGGTGGGGATGGCTCCATTTGAAATGGAAGGCCTAGATTCAACATGGGAAAAATGCAAACAAAAGAAAGGAGGAGAGAGGGTGTTGGGTTGACTAGTCAAAGATAGGGGGTTGGTTTCTTCATTTGGGTTAAACCAATAGGATGGTGACACCTAATTAAAATTTTGCAATTAAGTCCCCAACAATTTAGAAAATTGCACAGCAGTGGGTTTCTGGATTTAATTAATTAAAATTAGATACACTTGGCGTTCTAAAATTAATTAGAAGTACATGGGGCCAAAATTGGGTCGGATCACAAATACCATTAGTGAAGACGACTCAGAACAGAATATTACCCTAATTTGGGTTGCACGAGAAATGGGTCAAGATTGCCTCCAATTTCGATTGGAACGCACAACGATACAAAGTTGGAATTTATATAGAATTAAATAACCGTCAGCGACTTATATTGTGCGGCTAAAATGAAGCACCAGAGAGCATAATTGTGAGTTGCAAAAAGGTCAGAATGGAAGGCGGGCATGTCCAGGGCAAGGTTGTCAAATTTGTTGGAAGGCAAAAGCCAGGGTAACGCTCCAAATATCGAAGCAACGGCAATGCGCAACAATTAAATAAATTACGGTAAATAATTACTACCTCCAACAATTAAATTCTAAATAAAACAATTAACTACATAATCCCATAATCCGGACATGTGTTCGTCTACTGGGCTTGTAGGTCAAGTCTACTAGCTCCACATTAAGAACAACGTAAATATATAATATATTTAATACACACCACACAATTATTTATTCTAAATACACCTGTCATGAAATCATTTAATATAAATACCATAATATTAATAATATATAAAAAGTCAAAAATATCCCTGTTTTCAGAATGTGGTAGTGACAAGTCTACCCTCCTTAAAAGAATTTCGTCCTCAAAATTTAAAATCCTTATAGTAATGTTTATTCATCATATTATTTTCCATCAATAGTTAAATTCACCAACCCACAAAATCCTGAAATAATCCACCCTATCATTTCACAAATTTCAAAAATTCTAAAATTTTTGTATTCCTGAAAATCCTCAAATTTAATCATCGAATTCCATTCGTATCGTAATCTCCTCAGAATCTGATGTTAGTAATTAAAACCCGAAATTTGATATATAATCCTCTAATTTAATCCAAACAATGCACCTTTTTATATTTAAGAAATTTCCATCTAAAATGACTAATCCATGAATCCAAATAAAATTTTTAAAATCTCGTCCAAAAAGTTTGTGTTTAAACACTAATCCATTTATCATCTTACTCCTCAATTTTGAGCAAATCACTAGATACAAATTTTTACTATCCAATCCTTTTATTGAAGTCCAGTCAATGCATGTTTATAGAATTCAAATCCTCATCCCAAAATTTAAAATCGAACACTAATCCATTAGTGATCTCAATCCTCGATTTTTTTTCCACACCAGAAACAATAATGTAATAGTTATGAAATTTTTAATACCACATTCAGTATAAGTTCATGACTTGCAGGCCAATGAACATAATGATAATCTCCTTAATTTTCTCAAGTTTTTAATGATAAATCTCAATCATTTCATAATCTTCATAAAATCAATGTTTTAACAAGATCGTTAGTTCTCTCATATCAAGTTCTCAACTTTTTGTTTAATTTTTTTTTTATCCTCGAATTTTAAGGCGCATTATCTCTTTCTGTCAAACCACATCCTCTTCATTGATTCTTTACTTACAGTCAATCCTCAACAATCAAGTCTAAGGGAATCCTACCTACAGTCACACAACACGCAATACAACACGTATTCTAGATAAATACGCAATCCAGATGAAACATGCATGGTCATAGTCACTTTTGTCGTGGTATTAAGGTCTCTGTCGGTGTGTACTACTAGCTATATTCTAACAAGACAATCATGCATACGAACTACAGTACTAGGGAAATCAGTCAATCAATCAAATAGAAAGGAACAGTAGGAAGAACAGAACATAGTCTTCTAACCCATTACTTGGATATCTTCATCCTCTAATATACACTTAACTCTGGCACATTTACTAACTAATTCCTATTCTTATACACTGATATTCATATCAGCTAATCATTAGTCCACAAGACATCTATGAATACATACTCATTGCATATACCTGTCTATTGATACCTAAATCTGATACCAAGAATCTTTAATATACCCATGGTTTAATAATGCATCCAAGGTTTGATACTCCTATCCCTTTAGGTACCTCTGTTCTACTACAAGTACACCCACTGCTAGTTCTCTTTCCTACTACAATTGTTCATACTAGTTGTTCTTATCACTCAAGTGCACACCGAGTGCAACACACCATACTAAGTACTGCTCTCTCTAATACAACTCTAGATGGACACCCAAGTCAGTCTGCAGTGTCATCTCAATCATGCTCAAGTCAACAGATCCTTACACATGTATATCATCTACTCATATACTAATTTATATTTCTTATCCACCATAAAATTTTATCCTCATAATAAAAACATCAAAATTTAACTTTTTGAACAATTTAAAATAAAAAGTGTATACTTTCCTCAAGGGTCAAATATTCAATATTGAAATCGATTTTGATCACTTCCCAAAATCCTTATAGCTTTGACTATGTTTATTAAATTGAATTTGAACCCTCAAAAATTTAATGACATAAATCTCAACTCCTCAATAATTCTTAAAAATTAAAAATTCATTTCCACTCTTCAATTTATAAATTTAAATCCACTAGCGTACATATAAACACTCACAGTCTCTAATACTCAAGGTGCACACAAATACACTAATTATCTACAATCTCAACTGTGTACAGAAATTTGTACTGTCTGAATTACTTGCACTATTACTCCCAATAATTTAAGTTATCATCACACGTATTTCCTCCAATGATTTTCTATCTATATTAATTGACACACCAATCTAATTATCATCACACGAAGTACTTAATGTTATTAGCACTATTCTCAAGAATCCTTGATATAAAATCACTAGCACTATTGTTATGGTAATACTAGTTCCATCATTAGATTACCTCGTCACATTGACTAGAACTTATAATCACTTGCACTTTCTATAATTTATATGTTTTACTTCACTCTCAAAGGCAGGCATATGGTTCCACATCTCGATTTATTTATATGTATCTTCTCTTAAATCTTTTACAGCCTGTTACACTAGTCTGTGATACACTTCATACCTTGCATGATCCATCTTGATATATTTTTCTACCCATGGCACACTATTAGGATTTTCTAATACTCATACTTAGCATAATGTATTCTTATTCTCTCACACTTTCTTATACACTTATGGGTATCCTCCTACTATGGCACACTCATTAATTTCCTTTATGCATATGCACTTCTTTACTTTTGACACACCCAAGTATCACCCATTAAATTGAATATCATGCTCCATTAATCTTCAACACAATTCTTTGATGCTTAATTATTACATATAACCACCAACTACATGAATTCATGACTATCCGGAACTGGCATGCTGACTCTGATACTAACTCTTGGAACCATCACTGATACTCTTTTCTCCTTCTTCTACTAATAGTACCAATACTAACCATAATAACATATATTATAGAACTATTGCTACGAGGTACTATGCTATGGGTTAACTCTAGATTGATTCCTTCTGCTCACATGTTTAACTAAGAAGCACTTACAACTAACAAGTCACACTCAGTCAACACTAACACAAGACACAGACAAAATTGTAAGTCACTAATTATCATACTAACAAGGAATCCTCAAGGAAAATAAGCATCAAAAGGAATCGGATCAAGGACTGAAGGTATCTTTACTGCTAGTAATGAAATAAAACGATGGAACAAAGTCATGTGATAACGAAAATAGGTAAGCCTCGAGATGATACTTTAAGAACTAATTTAAGATACAACCTGATAATCATACACGTTTGTCCGAAATTATGACATTCAGAATCCTCGCCACGCCAATAAGAATAGGTACGATAAACGACAGGTTCCGTAACTAAGGTATGCAACTCTATAATTATGTCATCTAGAATCTTTGCCACGCCAACCGGTATGGCTGCGAGAGACTCTAAATTTCATAACTAAGTATGTACATCCAAGTCAGGTTCCTACGTTCTCGTCACGACTAATATGGCTGCGATAAACTCTAAGTTCCATAACCAAAGTAGACGTTTTACCTTTCTCACTGTTCTCATCAATATATGTCATCAGATGATACCGTAAATTTTAGCCCGTAAAATTTATCTCGATATAAAAATCAAAACTCAACAACGACACCAAGAGTTTAAATTTAATAACTGGTCAACAAGAATCAAACTCAACAATTATACCAAGATTTTAATTTAATAATTGCTCAACAAGAATCAAGTTCAATAACAACAAGCGAGAGCGGACGGAAACAAGGAAAAAGATTTAAATTGGAAATTGTAATAAGATTCTCAAGGGGTCGTCCCACGAATCACTCAAGAATTTGTGATTGAGTACTCTCTCTCAGCCTAGTATCCTATGTCCTACATCTTATCGCAGGCATGCGGCAGTACAACTAATATGTCGCACTACCACGACATCGCACAACTTGCAAAGTCTGACCTGCATGGGCCACCACTAAAAACGTGTCACGACCCGCACCCGGTGTAGGGATGCAAGTTGGAAACAACGCCCAGCCTATGCCGCAGCATCGGCGGTAGAACGCTGTCTTGGTCAACTATACTATCTAATTATCTCACTATAAAGCATAAACCTCCAATAATATCTCAACTCCAAGATGAGAGTATAATCAACTTAGTTCAACACAATACTCAATCACATTACTATGGCACGAGAAGATATCAAAGAAGTCTAACATAACTATGCATTTAATATAACAACAACAAATAGAAATAATATTCAAACAAAAATATATGCCGGAAACAAATCCGGTACCAAAATGCTAAAGAGAACTAACTATGCTAACTAGTGAATCCGGCTAAATCTCTCGACAGTCACTCCAGAACTAGTGGGACCAAGTCTGCACCATCTATAGGGTGAGGTCCGTAGTATGTCGGACAGCAATCTCCCGGATCCTCTGAAAAAATATTTTCCAGTCAGGAATGGAGCGAAGTACAACCCAATAGCAGTTCCAATTAATTGACAAAAACTATAAAGCAGTAGAATAGAAGATGCTATCTACGATGAGGATATAACTGATAATCAAGAACAATGAGAGAATAGGCAATACTAACAACAGAATATAATCAATGCGTACAAGAATAAAGGAATGAACTATAATGTCAGAATAGAACAAGGTAATCAATGAACTGAATAATAGAATCTACAATAACTATGTGATTTGAGATACTAACTAAATATGTGATCGACCTGGGAGATTCAATGATTATACTAAGGAGCTAACTCAACCATACGTAAATTGCATGGTTAGTTAGTAGCCAATGATTACACTACTAGCCGATAGTTTCTTGATCACATATTTAATTGGTATTTCCCCCGCCCCGACTAATATGATGGATCGAATCATGACACGTCACTAGCCAATGTATCCAATGTTTAATCTACAATATTCAATGTTATCCAATACCAACAAGGACAGTATCTGATACCATCTCCATAATCATGGTAACATCCCATGACTGACGATCCAATAACAATACCAATCCGTGTACCATCGTGTCAAAAATCATAAGTAACATTTCTAAATACTTGAATTATAGTGGTATTCAAATAATAGAAACTATCAGAGAATGTACTCGCCTGTGGTCCAGAGCAAATGATGAAAAATGATGTCTGAACTGGTGTCACAGACCTATATATGAAATATTGCATTAATACAAGTTTTTGGGAAGAGAAATAAATTAAACTAGTCAACTTTCTAGGTCATAAAGTCATTTCTAAGTCAAAAGTCAAACTAGGTCAACTCTAAGTCAACTATGGTCAACTATAGTCAAATTATGGTCAACTATCTATTTCAAGGTTGCATGAGTCTAACTCAAAGATATTGGGCTCACACACTATGAATCTAGGCCATACAAGCTACATCTTAGGATACTAAGATACCGTATCTCAGGATACGCAAACAAGGGATAAATATAACACATACGTACATATCAAACAATATTATATATATATATTCCTAATTACAAATGCTAAATGGATACCTTGGTTTCGAACCAACTTGGTATCGCAATACTAAACCTCTATCTTGATATCCAAACCCAATACCTTGATTATCCTTCAATACCTTGATACTTACCTTGGCATCTCAAGGTAAATGCCAAAATCTCATATATATACTAACTACCCAACAATAATTACATATATCAATCCAATATAACTCTAGTATGTACTAATAGAAAAATACTAACAACCAACTACACACTAACTATTAATACATATATACGTACATACATACCTACAAATATATAATATATAAAAGATACTCATAACAATTGATAACTAAAATATACTAAATATTCTAATAAATTTATATGCTACAACTAAATATATACATATATAGTATACTATAATACAAATAGCAATTATGAACATATTTATATATATATTAATTAATATATATATATACATATATATATATATATATTAATATCTAATATATTAAAAACTGTCAAACTGTCGCTAAATACCCTGTCCACTGTCACAGAAAGCTGCTGTGTATATCGGCCATATCACTCCGGAGAACGTGGTGGCAATGTAGTATATATCGTCCATATCGCTCCAAAGAACGTGGCAGCAGTATAGTATATATCGTCCATATCACTCCGTCGAGTGTGACAGCAGTGTAAAGGAAGTGGATGTCCCGTACGCCTACTAGTAGTCCTCCCCGCCCAATGATCTAAGCATGTTGTATCCACAACACGCCTTAGCTACTACGCCACAGCGTCGTAACTCTGGCTCATAGTCTATCGTTAGAACAGTAGTCCAACCTTCAACCAAACAAGGACAAGGATGGGACCATCGTACCACGATAGTCTATGCTCCGCCTACAAATAATGGCTAAGTCTTCTAACATGCATCATTATTAGTAGTTATACCCTATCCGTCGCACGCCTACACGTACAGGTGGCCAACCACATACGCAGGACCGTGCCCTACATGAGACTCACAACATGTGTAAGAAATGTGTCAAGGCCTGGGAGTCATACCAATAACTCCACAACTTTAGGTGGGTCTACTAGACACTAGGTCAGACAAAAGTCCTAACGTCAACGCATTTGTTGACTGCACCCGAGTCTCTCTCGGACGTGCATAGTTTTATAATATAAACATGGAAATAATAAATACAGAATTTAAATAGTACAACAAGGCAAGGTATACTTGTCTAGCAAGAGAGCTGCAGAGTGTAATATCCAGATGTCAAACACCAAGAGTCAGAAACTACGTCCTCAGAATGAAAGTCCCCAGATGCTGAAATGAACATCACCAACGTTCCTAGAATAAGCAAAATAGCTAGAAAGCACTTCCCTTTCGTCCAATTTGGATACAGGGGCAAAACTGTAATTTCGGGTCAAAGCGGGCTCCACATATGGGCCACTTTATACCGAAAAGCGTGCCAAGGATAAAGGTATCTAAATGGGACAAGTTATAGGTCAAACAAACTCTAAATATCAATACGAACTCAACGGTATGTCCAGATGTGGATTCCGGTGAGCCGAACACAAATTCACCGAAAAAGTCAACCGTGGGGCCCGCCAATTGGAGACTTGGTCAACTGTCTCAGAATTGCGTGAAAATTGGGTCACAGGACCAGCGCGTTACCACGAGTCCAGTGGTGCAAGTTTTGTCAAAATCTGACGAGCGTGCACAAAATACGCACAGCTTTCGCAAAAGTTACGATACGGGGTTTGTCCGCGGATACGGGCTGATTTCGACGCGCACACGCATCCGAATCAGTTTCTGCGAACTCTCACGTGTCCGTGTACGCTGCGCGCACCGTTTGGTACACTTGGTACACAGCGGGGTGGTCCCGTTTGGTGGGGCGCGCTCCGTTTCACAACTTTTAGAAATTTGGAAAAAGTGTATTTTCGGGATTTTCTACCTAATTTATTTTAACATACAACAGTTAATAAATTAAAGTATTTGACAGAAATAAACTAGGTCAAGTGGTCTTCGCATACCAACAAGAAAAACTAGATTCGGATATCTGTGGTGGGAGATACGAATCCGAGAACAGGGGTGGTTGCAACAGAATTTCTAGAATTTAGAAAGTGGTCATTTTCTTCTACTCGGATGCTGTTTTCGCCTAGGGTTACGCGCTGTTCGAGGTCAACTAAAATACAAATATTGAAGAGGGTTAAGTGAGAATTATACCGGTGAAGACGGGATCGAGTTTGGTTGAGTGAGGCGACGAAAAACAACACTTGAACACCGGTACTCTGCTGTGTATTTCCTGTCGCGGCGTGCCGTGGTCGCGGACGTCGTGCAGGCGGCCTAGGGCTGGAGGACTCCGGCGATTGGCGGCAGGGCTGGGGCTCGACGTTCAGATGGGAAGGAGGAGATGAATAGGGTTACGGTTTGTGAAGGGATATATATATATATATATATATATATATATATATATATATATATATATATATATATATATATATAGAGAGAGAGAGAGAGAAGATATATAGGTCGGGGGGGGGAGAGTCTTCCGCGTGCGGGTTAATAATACTGCGGCTGCTGGCTGCTGCTTCTTATTCTTACTTTTCTTTCTTTCTTTCTTTCCTTCTTACTTTTGCTATTGTTGTTTCTAATTCATGGTTTGGGGTTTGGGGCTAAGGGTTTGGGTTTTGGGTTTGGATCCATTAAGGATCCAAACCCATTATCCTTTCTTTTCTTTTCCTTTTTTTTGTATTCTAATTAACTAATATATACATATATATATAATTATATATATATATATATATATATATATATATATATATATATATATATATATATATATATACCTATAAAATTCTAGAAAATTATTTTTGTACACACCATTAAGCTAGCAAATGCCCAAAGGGTCTCCTACATGGAATAAATTAGGAAATTTTTATAATGGCTTCAAATATTCTCTAGATGCACAAACACCTCAAATAAAAATTAAATAAAAATCTATTTTCTCTATTTAGCTCATAATTACTATATTTAAATTAATAATTAATAAAAAAATACGGATTTTTAGGATTAGGGGTCTTACATGATGTGTTCTAGAGCATAACAAGAAGGTGGTGGCATATACTTCTAGATAGTTACGGCCACAGAAGAGAAACTATCCCAGTCACGACTTGGAATTAGCAGCAGTGATCTTTGCTCTAAAGCTTTGGAGACATTATCTTTACGGAGAGCGTGTGGAATATACAATGACCACAAGAGCTTGAAGTACGTCTTTACGCAAAAAGAGCTGAATATGAGGCATCGCAGGTGGCTAGAACTGATGAAGGATTTCGATATTTTACTACTGTATCATCCAGGGAAGGCTAACGTAGTTGCCGATGCCTTGAGCAGATATCCAATAGCGATGTACTTGACAACGGATCGCCACTTATTAGCAGACTTGGATAGCCTGGGCCTTGAGGTTATTATTCCAGGAGTGGAGACCGTAACCTCCGTATTCTAAATTTTTTGCTTAAATGTTGTTATTAGGTTAATTTGGGGCTATTGAATTTTTTTTACAATTTTTGGTTAATTAAAAACTAGTAACAGTAATTTTCTAGGGCTTTGAAAAATTTATTTTAGTGACAAACATTATTAAAAATGTCCCAAACTTTTATTTTAGGTTCTAAAATATCAAATATATTTTCTAGAATTTTTTGAGTATTTTTAGTATCTATTGGGAGTTATTTTGGCTAATAACTAACTTTTTGGACTTTTAGAATTTATTGTGCAAGCCCAGGAATATAGAATGGACCCACGTAAGTTTTTAGTGTTTCTAATATTATTATATATTTTTGAAATTATTTCAGAATTTTTGGAATATTTTTAATATTTATTTTTAGTTAAATAGGTAAAACTAATTTTTAGAGCTTCTCCTAATTATAATAGGAAACTTATGAACATAAAATTGCCCCAAGTATTTTTTAGGGTTTTTGGGTTCAAAATATATTTTCTATAATTTTTTCAGATTTTTATGATTAATTTTAATATTTATTTTGAGTTATTTAGATTTAAAGTGACTTAAATAATGTTTTGAAAAAGGCAAATAAAAAAAATAATATAAACAATACCATCCAATAAGATTCTGACACGTGTCAGCCTATCACTTTTCATTCAGCCGCATGTCAGCCAACATCTATATATATATATATATATATATATATATATATATATATATATATAAACGCGGCCTAGTTTTTTGTGTTAGAACCGTATTGAGGTTAGTTTTCTGAATATATAAAGTTTTTCACGAAATTTTGAATGTTAAATTCTAGAAAATTCGTAGAGCACAACATGTCCGAAAATAGACGCGTCTCGGTATTTTTGCGATTCTGGGAGAACCAGAACCAGAATCATGAACCGTTTAAAGTTTCGGAAAGGAAATGTCGAGATAATTAACATATGGTTTTTCCAAAATTTAAATCAAAATATTTCTATGCTGTTAATTCTATTGAACTTTTAGGTTAGCAATCAACCACTGTTGCACAATATGGTTTTGGTATGTGCAATAATTTTCAAACGAATTTAAATTCGGATGAGCCATAAATTTCAGAATATTGGTGATGCTGAAATATACAGGAAATCATGCATGAAAGTCTAGTTTGTATTGGTTGACTTTTTGGTCAACAAATCGTCTCGATTTGCGTACCATGAGTCTCGAGTTGATAAAATTCAGTTTCTTTGGACAAAATTTAGGAATTAACCTAAAAATAAGAATAATAAAATTAAAATAGGATTTTAGAGTAATTTTTTCCAGAATTAAATAAATTAAATAAAATATCTTTTGACATGGTTAATTCGTAATACATAGGCTATTTGGACTTTGACTTGGATTCCGACACGTAACCAGCTAAGGACCACAGGCGAGTACATTCTCTGATAGTTTTTATTATTTAATATTTTCTATGATGTTTGTTTATAGTATTGTTTACCTGATTTCTGTCATGATGGATACACGGATTGGTATTGTATGGATTCATTTTTGTGAGATACATATTTTCAGGCCTATTGACTTTTTCTAGACTAATGAATTACTCGACTAATGTATTTTCTGGCCTGTTGACATCTTCTGGACTATTGAGATTATTCATGTCTGGACTTGGATCCATGAGTACTAGTCGGACAGAAAAATACCTAAGAGACGTGTGAACTACCCTTTCCATCTCATGGTCTTTCTAGAATAATAGTAGCTACACACGACACGTGTGGTTTGTCGGATTTTACCCCCTAGTCGTTCACATGTTGTAGAAGCATAAAAAATACGCCGGATGGCTATACGCAGCATATTGATGCAGAGCAGCGTAAACAGAGGCCTTCAGAGCCATCAAGCGTGCAACAGAGCTTTTTTCGCTAAACACCGCGTAAAATATAAGCTCAAAGGACCATCCGCGTAAGGCAGTACGTCCAAGCCGCTTCAGCGTAAAACATGGTGCTTCATCGACTCCTGGGCGTAAAACCCATCCTCTTTCAACGCAGCATTGAGGTGTACAAGAGACGCTTCGTATTCTCCGAAGTGAACCTGTCAGATCCTGCAATGAACCTGACGTCTGGACTTCTGGCAAAGGGATACTGCTCGACCACCCAGACGACGGCTATAATGATGGCACGGCACTGCGACCCAGGCTGTCATTTACAGCCATCTCCTTTGCGTAAACTGCTTTTACGAGCACGAAGGGATACGCTGCCTTATTTTACACAGGCAGACTTGAGCTGTTTACGCTCTGCAGTAGACAAACCGCCTGCCACATCAAAAGCTGCACTTCATACGGGGCTCGAGGCACGCCTCTACGACCAATGTACAGAGCGATGACAGTTGCTCAAGGTACGTCTCTACGTCTAATGCACAGAGCGATGACAGTTTCTCAAGGCACGTCTCTACGACTGATGCGCAGAAGGGGTTGCAGACCTTCAAAAACACGCCTCCGCATTTAATGCACAGGATGGTGGCAAATCTCGGCATTTAATGCAAAAGTTTTGATTATATCTTCAAAAGTCGTAATTCCGGCTAAGACGTCCACATCAGCACTCTGGCACGGTACGTAGCGGCTTCTACGTCCATTCAGCTCCTGTGCTCACTCGGCTTCTACGCCCATTCAGCTCCTGTGCTCACTCGGCTTCTACGTCCATTCGGCTTCTACGCCCACTCGGCCTCTATGACCACTCGGCTTCTACGCCCACTCGGCCTCTATGACCACTCGGCTTCTATGCCCACTCGGCCTCTATGACCGCTCGGCTTCTACGCCCACTCGGTCTCTATGACCGCTCGGCTTCTACGTCTATTCGGCTTCTATGCCTGCTTGGCTTCTACGCCATGGTGACAGACATTGGCTTCTACGCCCACCTCTTCTACACAAGGGATACCTACCTACGTGGCTTCTACGCCGTGATCTTCGTAGCGATTATACGCGTTGTCCCTTAGTTGGACCCGCATCACACGCTCATTCAAAGGATCATCTATACGCAGGCATTGGTTATTTTAACCATTGTGTAAAATGGTGCTGTACTTTTCATTCCTCGATTTCTACACCGACGGAGTGGTCACTGTCACCAAAACTCTATAAATAGAGACCTCTATCAACAGAGGAAAAGGTCGACAAATTGAGAGGTCGGAAATTGGTCAAGAAAACCAATATCAGATCCAAGGTCGAAGAAATCAAAGGTCGAACTTCCAAGAAAGATCGAACCAGAGGTCAAGAGAGAGAGAGAGAAAGATAGAAGAATCCGGAGCTCAGACAAAGAGTAGGGATCGACGACTTTGGCATCGTGCATCCACCCTCTTTTGCAACCTTCGAAGCTGCTTCCTATCTTCTACGACACTTCTTCATCATCGTGTGGTCCAAGGGCTAAAGTGATCGACTGCAGATCAGACACCTATAGCAATATTTACCCAGATTAAATAAATTGTACTCCCATATCCTCGTATAGGATCAAATTGTACAAGTTTGTTTGTAAACCAAAGAAGGCGGGTTTCGTATAAACCCCATCTTGTATACATTTTCATTCTTTCATTTTCTACCACAAAAAAGATGGCGACTCTGCTGGGGACATCTTTCTCTTCTGATGAGGAAGTAATTGCTCAACACGATGCGGTATCTGTAGGAACCGTGAAGAAGACACTGGTCGTCCAATTCGACCAGTCTGCCTACGAAGACATGCTTCGAACCGGGGGTAGCTCTCACCTTCTCTCCGTCTAAGACAACAGGAAGTTGCGCAAGGTCTGGATGCCCAAGACATCCTCTACCATTCCTGTGGACTCTCCGATCTCTCCGACCTCTCCGACCAATGAGGTTGTAGCGTTGCTCCCTCCGTGCCCTGCACATAAAATTCAGTCTCCCGCTACGCGCGGTACAGACAAAACTTCGGGCAAAGCCTCAGCGCTAACCCAGAAGTATCCACTGCGCTCTACGCGTAGAAACCAGTCTCCCGCTACGCGCGGTACAGACAAAACTTTGGGCAAAGCCTCAGCGCTAACCCAGAAGTATCTACTGCGCTCTACGCGTAGAAACCAGTCTTCCACTACGCGCGGTACAGACAAAACTTTTGATGATGCCTCAGCGCCAAATCGGAAGTACAAATCACGCTCCGTACGCAAGACAACATCTGACCTCTACTGGGAACCAGATGAGCTCTGTGATTTCCGCAAGGAAAAGCAAGCAGCAGAGTACTCAACTTCTCGGCCTTTACACCAGCGAGGGAGCAATCTGTCTACCCTCCGGATTACGCGAGAAGCCGACGGCCGACTGGGGACCTCTTCAGCTTTATGCCAGTCTGAGCAAATCTCCAAATTAAGCCAGGCGAAGTCCCACGGCGTAAAGCAAGCTCAGGTTGTGGAAAGACACCCAATTCGGGGATTATCCGCCACCCAGATGGCCAACCTGTTGTACACAGGTGGCACAGGGAAAACCATGGTGCCCAATCTCCGCATGCCCACTGATGGGAACAGAAGGAACAAGCCGTCGTCTTCTTCTTCTACTCCTCCTGACTTGCGCAAATATCTAATCCAGAAGCATAAGGAGAGGGGACCTTCCAACATGTCTATTATGCCCCCTAGCGAGCAATATTGTAATAGTCATAAGATTGTGATTGACTGCTGCTGTTCTAAAGCAAAACGGTCGGTTTTTGACCGGTTGAGCTACTCTCTGTCTTTCCAGGAAGAAGAGCCCGCGCATGCATCCGTGAACATGGCTTCACACATACCTAGAGGAGGGTCGAACCCAAGACGTCATCCCTCTAGGCCTCCGAGCCGAAGGAGATTCGAAGACCTCCTCTGAAACACTGAAGCTGGGGTGTTCCAAAACACCCGTGCAAGGTCACAGCAACCAGCTTCGTACTCGTCTGATTTCGACGCTGGGGGTCGCCAGTCTCCCGGATCAGATGCTGAGAGTATAGAGTCGACTTCTACAGCGACCTATACTAATCCTTCAATGATACCCAGGGAAATGGGAGTTTATGCCGTTAAGATGAACGTGAGGAAGCTTCACCGTCAGGAAACGCGAAACAACGCATCATTGTACTGGAGACATCTCTGAAACAAATGCAATCCATAATGGAGAACATGCACCAGATGATGCTAACTCAGCACGCAACTGCCATGGCTCAAACATCGGTCCCGCCAACTCAGATACGTGTGGGGGTGGACTTACCACTATCCAACCCGAGCCAAGAACCTGCTCTAGATCAAGAGTCAGCAGTTCCTCCACTTCCTCATTCGGAGAATATATTACCTCCCGTTGGAGTCACGATACAACCAACTCCGCACTACACCGTAGTCCCGCTTCCAACTGAAAATCCGATGCAGGCAGTATAGGAGTTAAAAGCCTAGTTTGACGCCTTGAAGCACAAAGATCAGCTCAAGAAACTGGGAATCAACCAGCCTTACCCAGCTATCTGGGAAGAGGTCCCTTTCCCTCCGAGGTACAAACCCCAGACTATGGCTCTGTTCGAGGGAAAAACATCACCAAGTCAGTACATGAACTATTTCAGTATGATGACGGTGTTGCTACAAGGGAACGACGCCCTCCTCACTCGGGTGTTTAAAGGCTGCCTCTCAGGAGTAGCCTATCAGTGGTACCGTAGCTTGGCGGACAACTGCATTACTTCCTTCGAAGACTTCAAAGCTTTATTCTTCACACGATTCTACGAGGGAGGAATGGACATGTCTATGTCCTCTCTCATCGAAGTCAAGCAGAGGGAAAAAGAGGACGTTCGTACCTTCATCGAACGTTTTCGTCAAGCCACCTTACAGATGCCTCCAGGAGTTCCAGACTCTGCGTTAGTAGACATTTGCAGGAAGAACCTCCTTCCCGTAGTCTCGGTGTTTACAGGACCATATCAGTTCAATGATTGGCCCTCGTTCATCATCTCGGCAGTAGCCGCCGAAGACAACAGTCGCAAGGCACGCGACAATGGCATCATGATCTCCGCCTCTGACAGAGGCAAAAGGTCATCTCCCAACAGCGACCATTCTCGCAGCTCCAAAGGAAAAGAAGCTCTGGCGATCAATACGGCCAGGCAAAAGACTGCGGCAACAGCACAAGCGAGACCCGGGACCTCCAGGTCCGTCGAAGTCTACTCTTTCGACAACGACGATATCCCGAGTATATTTGAGTGTCTCGTCAAAAGTGGCAAGATCACCCTTCTGGAGCTAAGACAGCCCCAAGAAGTCGACAGTACTAACGACCCAAAATACTGCATCTTCCACAGATACGTGCACCACCCGACTAAGGCGTGTTACATACTGAAAAGGAAGATCCAGGGGTTAATCGATGCTAAGGCCATCACTCTGCATAATACCGAGAAGACGGTCACGGCCAACATGATCCCTCTACGGTTTGGCAATCTGCCTTCCCAAGAAGTCTCGGACGGTGTCACACCCATTTCCCGGACCACGATAAACATTGTCAATCTCCCTCCAGCTAGGGATCAAAATCATGACCTGGTACCCCTAACCACCCGACAGGGCGAGATTATGTGGGTTCATCCGGATTTGGTGTCAGAGCTCGAGGAGGAGACTAAAGCTATTAAGGCTACGTCTAGAAAGAGCTCCAAATGCAAACCATGCCATATGGTCGCAACTCCTTCGCCATCAGACGAAGACGAGGTATTTGCTGCAAACCGTTCAGGGAAAGCCTACCTCAACGACTACGGAGCAAGTCAGGAAGGTGCACCGGCGGATGCTTCAACTGCCAAACCTTCAACGACTACGACGGCGTATGCATTCAGGGAAAGCCTACCTCAACGACTACGGAGCAAGTCAGGAAGGTGCACCGGCGGACGCTTCAACTGCCAAACCTTCAACGACTACGACGACGTATGCGTTCAGGGAAAGCCTACCTCAACGACTATGACGGCGTATGCGGAGCACATCAGTCCGGCCCTAAGCTACAGGATCGTATCAGGAGAATGGGCTATTACTGGCCCACTATGATCGCAGACGCGATCAACTATGCAAGACAATGCAGAGCCTGTCAGGTTCATGCAGACTTCATACATCAACCGTCTGATTATCTATATCCTACGGTTGCATCATGGCCTTTCGAAGCATGGGGTATGGATATCATTGGTCCTATTCACCCGTCTTCTTGCAGAGGTCACCGGTTCATACTGGCCATCACGGATTACTTCTCCAAATGGGCAGAAGCGATCCCTCTTGCTGAGGTAAAGGCATCTAATGTAATCAGTTTCATCAAGCATCACGTCATTTATCGTTTTGGGATTCCCCGAAGGATAATCCATGACAATGGGCCTCAGTTCATCAGCCAAGCGTTTCATCGATTTTACGATAAAAATCGGATACATAATATTGCCTCTACGACATATTATCCAGCTGCTAATGGTTTGGCGGAAGCTTTCAACAAAACCATTATCAAACTCTTGAAGAAGTTCGTCTCTTCAAACAAAAGAGATTGGAATGAGAAGCTGGGCGAATGTCTCTGGACATACCGCACAACGGTGCGAACACCGACAGGTTGTACCCCATTTTCACTGGTCTACGGGAGCGAAGCAGTTCTCCCCATTGAAATCCAGATCCCGTCACTCAGGATAGCCGTGACTAATGAGCTGACTCAAGAAAAGAATGACCTGTTAAGGCTTCAAGAGCTAGAAGGATTAGACGAGAAACGCCTCCAAGCTTAACAGCGCATCGCGCTCTACCAAGCACGCATTTTCAGAGCTTTCAATCATAAAGTAAAGGAAAGAGTGTTCAAAGTCGGCAAGCTAGTTTTAGCCGTAAGAAGGCCGATGATTCTTACTCACAGGAGTAAAGGCAAATTCCAGCCCAAGTGGGAAGGCCCTTATGTGATCGAGACAACGTTCTCAAACGGCGCTTACAGGTTAGCCCAGCCCAATGGAGACCTGTTAATGGCTCCTATAAAAGGTAAATTCCTGAAAAGGTACTACGCTTAACCTCCTCTGCTCAAGTGGAATATAGCAAGAATCTCAATTCTGACAAAACTACTTCCAAAACGAAACTAGTCGGGTCATATTCTATCATGTCCGTATGACCTCTGAATAGATATGTCCTGCTAAAAGTTTATCGAGAGTCTATCACGTCCATACTACCTCTGATATCACTCTCGTCCAAACCTGTCATTTACATTCTGAAATGATGGGTCCACAAAGTCAGAAAAGATTCGCTTTATTTATTCTCAAAAAGAGCAGAATTACATCTGGGAAGCAAAAAGAAGAAAGGGTACATCATTGTGGGGGAGCGGTCAGATCGCGAATCAGCTGTACCAGTGCAGCTATCCTCTCATCCCTGAAAACCAAGGCATCAGCGCGGGCCCGCTCTAGCCGTGCCTCGAAATTGTTCATAAAGGAAAGTTCGTCCCTTGCCTGAAGAGAGCCAGCACGGGCAGCTTCTGCACGCTCCAGATCCCGTCATGCTGTGCTCAGTCGACCAGTCGATACATCTAGACCTGCCAACGACTGAGAAGCCCACTCCTCTGCTAGAGCGAGTTTTTCCTTCAACTTGTGGGCCCTCGCTACGTTCCCTTCATGCTCGGATTGGCACTTCGTCTGAAGAGCAAGAGCCTCCTCCATGACAGCTTTTCTTTCATCCATCTCCAGCTTATGTGCTTTGATGGAGTTATCTAGGCTTTCCAGCTGTTTAGTAAGCCGCGCAGTCATGAGGTCGTATCTGGCCTGGACCTCAGCTTCAAGGCTGCCCCGAGCCAGCTGCAAGTATTCGTTAATAGGTTGCTCCAACCCATTAACCATCGCCTCCAGGGCGTCAGCTACCCCAGAATCACCGAACTCCCTTCCTTCAGGATAATGGGGTCCGGAGATAGGAAATGTCACGTGGGACAGATCCTCCAGATAGTTTGAGTGCAGCATCCCGGCAGCGGAACCCATCACCTCGGTCAGTGGAGACTCATGCAAGTTAACTGCAAAAGTGCAAGGAAAACACGTCATTACAAATCTTGTAATATAAAGACCAAGAAACGACAGTCTGCGCTCTACGCCAAGACTGTACAAAATTTGGTCATTTTACGCCGGAAGTCACATCCAGAAGCGTAATTGACGGTATACAATCCGTGCTTTACGCTAGACTGCCAAAATTCTAGTTATTACGCCGGAGGTCCCATCCACAAGCGTAAAACTAAAATTTTATAGTATACACCAAGTTTTCTGCAGTCAGAGCTTTTACGCTCAAAACTGCAAAAATATAGAGTTTTTACACTAGCACATTAGAAATGTGGGCATAAAAGATGAAAACGTCTCCTTGCGTCATCTTCCTCAAAGAGGCTATCAGCACAGAAGACGACCTAGCGCGGTCACGTTCAACGTGTGCGAAGGATTTTTCATCATCCCAAAGGCTATACCTCTAAGGCCGGGTGCGCTACTCGTCGGCAGGATGCTTCGATCAGAAGAAAGTTCACCTTGCCCGACCGAAGACTCTCTCGCCGGGGCAGAAGAACCAGAAGAAGAGCCTATACTCTTTCCCTTAGTGGAGGGGGTTTATTTCGGCGCCATTTCTGAAAACTCGAAGTGCTCGGAGAAAGAACGAGGGGAAAAACTCAAACAGTCGAAGGCTCTCTTTCGCAGAAGACGGATAAAAAGTTTTTCTCTCAAAAGCTTGGGATATATATAGAGTTCGGGTCGACTCCTCGAATCCTCGGACGGGCTCCTCGAAACCCCAACCAAATCTCACAATTAATATTTGGTTATGATTGGGTACTACGTCAGCCCACTACTCTCGAAAGGCGGACAGTCAGCAAATTCGAAGAGTTTTTCGTGCAAAAGCAGGTCAACGGTTTCTATGCTAAGGAGCTTTCTACGCTCGACAGCAACAGATCTACGGTTTTACGCTCGCAAGCTATAAGTCTATGGTTTTACGCCCGGATGCCTTTGTGCTCGGTAGCTTTTATGCTCGAGAGGCTACAAACCTACGACTTTACGCTCAGCAGATACCAAATCGATGATCTCACGCTCGGTGGCGTTTAGTTTACGCTCGGAGGCAACAGATCCACAACCTTACGCTCGGAAGATTTCTTTTTCACAGGCTACAAATCTACAGTTCTACGCTAAGGAGCTTTCTACGCTCGACAGCTACAGATCTACGGTTTTACGCTCGCAAGCTATCAGTCAATGGTTTTATGCCCGGATGCCTTTGTGCTCGGTAGCTTTTACGCTCGAGAGGCTACAAACCAACGACTTCACGCTCAACAGCTACGAATCTACGATTTTACGCTCGGTGGCTTTCTACGCTCAATAGGCTACGAACTCAGGATTTTCAGCTCATCTACACTACGGATCTCTGACTTTCCGCATATCCGAACAGTTCTCAAGGCGGTCGATTACAGGAGTTCACACAGAAGATACTCCTTCTCGACCTCAAAATATCCCAAGTACCCGAAACATACAGAGTTTAAACATTGAGAAATTACTCTTCTTGGGTCCATTGGAGGTTCATCCAGACTCCGGTCCGAATATTTCATCTATCAAGGTGGCAACTCAGTTTGACAGCCATTTCTCGACCCTGTTCCAAGGGATTTCTCGAGAAGTCATTCTTGAAGATGAAGTCTGAAACAAGAATTCTGTTCATCAGAAGTAAAAACAACAGTTCAGAGCTCTACGCGGTTCCTCAGTCCTAGCAGCAGGACAGTTCTAAATGTTCAAAATGCTCAACAGCGTTCTATGGACTATTCGCTATGCGTAAAGGACAGGGCCTAAATACTCCTTATATCAGAGTCGGCGTAAAGAATCAGACGTGTCGAAGCTACACATATTCAGACTTCACAGCAACGTATGGCAAAACGATCATATGCACGGAAGAAAGACAATTTTTTTTAAAGATTAAAGTCATGATTACATATGAGGGAAATCCTGTCTACAAGGGGTTTTTCTTTATTTTCATGATTACATCTGAGGGAAACCCCGTCTACAAAGGGCTTCCTCATCATCGTCCGGAGATCGCACCGAAAAGTTGTTCTGACAGGTTCTCACGTTGGTGATGGTCTTCCTCTTCGTCCAAGAAGATGATCAGTGGCAAGAGGATACAAAACTGGGCATAGACCCATCCTCCAAAAGAAAGAAAGCAGGGTAATTCTGCTTCCCGACAGACCACCGCCACTCTAGCCGGTCTGTCTGCCTCTCGTCACCAGAGGTAACGGGAGAAGGTGCCACTCACAAGCAGCGTGGTGAAATACGATTCTTTGTCTCTCCCGAAGAACTACCATACAAAGTTGCTGATCATCCCGAGCAAGAGAGGCTAAGATATCCTTCCATGATCCATCGTTGCAGTGGACACTTGCTCGAAGATGCCGTCTTTTTTGGCTCCTTACACGCTGGAAGAACATGATCTCCTTCTTCCTTAGGTCGACCCGACGAACTCCGGCGATCATCTCTGTGTGGTGATAGAAATGTGGGAAGAACAGGTTAAGCCTTCGGCCTTTTTGTAGGCGAAAAGAGGTCACACCGGTCCCCAATAAATCTGCCATAAAGTCAGCATCGGCCGTTTCAACGCTCCATTCAGAAACGTTTCGAGTTACGAGGAGCGGTTCATGCTTCATTCAAAGCGTTCCAAATTCCGAGAAATTTGAAAGCTTTGAAGGGGGTCTTGTAGAAGCATAAAAAATACGCCGGATGGCTATACGCAGCATATTGATGCAGAGCAGCGTAAACAGAGGCCTTCAGAATCATCAAGCGTGCAACAGAACTTTTTTCGCTAAATACAGTGTGAAATATAAGCTCAAAGGACCATCCGCATAAGGCAGTACGTCCAAGCCGCTTCAGCGTAAAACAGGGTGCTTCATCGACTCCTGGGCGTAAAACCCATCCTCTTTCAACGCAGCATTGAGCTGTACAGGAGACGCTTCATATTCTCCGAAGTGAACCTGTCAGATCCTGCAATGAACCTGACGTCTGGACTTCTGACAAAGGGATACTGCTCGACTACCCAGACGACGGCTATAATAATGGCACGGCACTGCGACCCAGGCTGTCATTTACCGCCATCCCCTTTGCGTAAACTGCTTTTACGAGCACGAAGGGATACGCTGCCTTATTTTACACAGGCAGACATGAGATGTTTAAGCTCTGCAGTAGACAAACCGTCTGCCACATCAAAAGCTGCACTTCATACGGGGTTCGAGGCACGCCTCTACGACCAATGTACAGAGCGATGACAATTGCTCAAGGCACGTCTCTACGTCTAATGCACAGAGCGATGACAGTTTCTCAAGGCATGTCTCTGCGACTGATGCGCAGAAGGGGTTGTAGACCTTTTCAAAACACGCCTCTGCATTTAATGCACAGGATGGTGGCAAATCTCAAAATTTAATGCAAGAGATTTGATTATATCTTCAAAAGCCGTAATTCTGGCTAAGACGTCCACATCAGCACTCTAGCACGGTACGCAACGGCTTCTACGCCCATTCAGCTCATATGTTTACTCGGCTTCTATGCCCATTCGGCTTCTACGCCCACTCGGCCTCTATGACCACTCGGCTTCTACGTCCACTCGGCCTCTATGACCACTCGGCTTCTACGCCCACTCGGCCTCTATGACCACTCGGCTTCTATGCCCACTCGGCCTCTATGACCGCTCGGCTTCTACGCCCACTCGGCCTCTATGACCGCTCGGCTTCTACGCCTATTCGGCTTCTATGCCTGCTTGGCTTCTACGCCATGGTGACAGACATTGGCTTCTATGTCCACCTCTTCTACGCAAGGGATACCTACCTACGTGGCTTCTACGCCGTGATCTTCATAGCGATTATACGTGTTTTGTCCCTTAATTGGACCCGCGTCACACGCTCATTCAAAGGATCATCTATACGCAGGCATTGGTTATTTTAACCGTTGTGTAAAAGGGTGCTGTACTTTCCACTCCTCGGTTTCTACACCGACGGAGTGGTCACTGTCACCAAAACTCTATAAATAGAGACCTCTATCAACAGAGGAAAAGGTCGACAAATTGAGAGGTCAAAAATTGGTCAAGAAAACCAATATCAGATCCAAGGACGAAGAAATCAAAGGTCGAACTTCCAAGAAAGATCAAACCAGAGGTCAAGAGAGAGAGAGAGAGAGAGAGAGAAGAATCCGGAGCTCAGGCAAAGAGTAGGGATCGACGACTTTGGCATCGTGCATCCACCCTCTTTTGCAACCTTCGAAGCTGCTTCCTGTCTTCTACGACACTTCTTCATCATCGTATGGTCCAAGGGCTAAAGTGATCGACTGCAGATCAGACACCTATAGCAATATTTACCCAGATTAAATAAATTGTACTCCCACATCCTCGTATAGGATCAAATTGTACAAGTTTGTTTGTAAACCATAGAAGGCGGGTTTTGTGTAAACCCCATCTTGAATACATTTTTATTCTTTTGTTTTCCACCACAAACACATGTCAATTTGGTATTTCAAAGCACTATTTAGATGCAGTCATTCTGGATTAATATCTATACTTGCTGATTGTACACTTGCATGACACGTTTCCTAGTTTTTATATCTGTTTGTCTTTACATTCTTCTCTGTTCTTCTTTCTTGTCTTTCATTATTTTTTTGTTTAACTGTTCCTCTATGATGTACCCTATTCCATTATTATATGCTCATCAAGTATTTCATAACTATTTACTGTTGATAGTACATGTCAATTAACTGGAACTGCTATTGGATTGTACTCGTTCTATCCTGATTGTGTAAACATTTTTAGGTGATTTGCTATCTTGCTCATTGGATTTGGTTGGAGATCGAGATGCTTGTGGAGGCCAATATTAGAATTTAGATAGTTTAGCAACTTCTTTGGATTTGATGTTTAGCGGTTTATTCCCGAGTTATAATTTAATTGTAAATTGAGAATCTTGTAGAACTATGTAAATATTGTGAATGAGCAATAGATTTGAACTTGTGATTAAATATTATCTATTTGGATTGATGGACCATTGTTATCATAGACAGCGTACTACCGCCGATGCTGCGGCGTAGGCTGGGCTTGGCCACGTACTCGTATCCGGAAAGCGGGTGCGGGTCGTGACAAGTTTTTATGATGGTCCATGCAGGTCAGTCTTCGCAAGTTGTGTGATGTCATAGTTAGTACTTCAACTTAGTAGTACTAGCTGTGAGCCTGCGACTAGGAGATGCTCCTTCACAATTAGGATTGATTTGAATTTTGGAGAATGGCTAGGACTAGGTATACAATTGGAAGGCCTTATTTCAATTTTATTGCTTGGGTAGTTAAGGTGTTACATAAACTACGTGATTAAAATAGATATACATGTTGAAATTTTAGGTAAACTCTAGTAGATGAACTTGAGAAAATTAATGGATTATATATTATGATATTTTTATAAGTTGGTGTGATCAAAGTTAGGGGTAGACTACTCCATTGGTAAATTATTTCCTTAAGGTTACAAAATTATTGAAAATAAGAATTATTAAAACAATTCTGCTTTGAGGTTTAAATTTTTTTTGTAGCTTGATGATTATAATTTTCTTGCTAAAACATGGTTGAATTTTTTTTTTTAAAAAGAAAAAAGGAAAATAGTTTTAAATTAAATGATGATAAAGACAAGAAGTTGAAGATTTATGGAATTTTAGATTTTTGCAGATTATTATAGTGGATTTAAGTTTAAGTTTGAAGAATTTAAATTTTTAGTATTTGATTTAAAATTTTGAGTATGGGTTTATTACTTTGTGATTTTGTCGAATTTAAAAAAAAGATTAACATTAGAGCTATTGGACTACAAGATGTGAATTTAAATTTATAATTTGAAGATTGGAAATAAATTTCAAGTTTTGAGAATTTTGAGGAGTTGAGATTTTATGTATTTAAATTTTTTGAGGATTCAAGTTCAATTCAATAAACATAGTCAAAGCTATAAAGATTTTTGGAAGTGATTAAAATTTTATTTCAATATTTGAATATTTGACTTTTGAGGAAAGTATATACATTTTATTTTAATTGTTCGAGAAGTTAAATTTTGAGGATTTTATTTTGAGGATAAAATTTTATGGTAGGTAGAAGTTGTCATATTTGATTACAGACGAAAATAATAAATTGAGGATAATGTTGAATTTGTTTTTTTGAAATTGAGCATAATGTTGAAAGTTTTTAAAATTCAGGATAATCTCGAAAATTTTGAATTATAATTCAAGGAACTCAAGGATAATGTTGAGAATTTTGAGCATTATGAGTTCGATATAATATTGAAACTTTGATTATGGGTTTGGTTAGACCAAAGGTATACCAATATAAATATTTAACTTTATAACTTGTTGAATTCAACTTTTAAGGCCTTAATTTGAATTATAATTAGAGAAAATTTTTTGAGTGATATAAATTTTGAGGAATTTAAAAGGATTAATATTAGAGCTATTGGCATACAAGATATGGATTTAAACTTTATAATTTGAAATTTTGAAATTAAATTTCAAGTTTTTAGAAATTTGAGGAGTTGAGATTTTATGGATTTATAATTTTTGAGGATTAAAGAAAAATTCAATAAATATAGTCATAGCTATAAAGATTTCTGGAAGTGATTAAAATTTTATTTATTAATTAAATATTTAATTTATTTTAGGAAGGTATGATACATTTTATTTAATTTTTTGAAGAGTTAAAATTGGAGGATTTTATTTTAAGGATAAAATTATAAGGTGGGTAGAAGTTTTCATATTTTATTATTGACAAAAAAAAATTTGAGGATAATGTTGAAAGTTTTTGAAATTGAGGATAATCTTGAAAGTTTTGGGATATAATTCATGGAATTCAAGGATAATGTTGAGAATTTGAGTGTTAGGAGTTCAATATAATATTGAGATTTGGGTTGAGTTAGATCAAAAGAATAATAATACAAAGATTGATTTTATAACTTGTTGAATTCAACTTTTAAGGACTTAATTTGAAGTCAAAATTAATTTTTTTTTTGAGAGATATAATTGATTGAGTAGATTTGGAATTCAAATATTGAGGATGAGACTTTGAATTTTTTTAAAATTTATTCATGAAATATATATTAGTAGGATTTACTTTGAAGATTTGATTTAACTTTTAAATTTTTAGGATTGAATCATTAATCGATGTTCTAAGGATGGTCATTAATTTAAATACCAAGAATTCGTATACGGAATAGCAGTGAGGACAAAATAAATTATGGCTATGGGGACAAATCAAATTATTGTGAGAAATAACTTCAATATGAGATTCCAAATTTTTAGGATGGAATTTTTTAAAAAAACTTCAAGATTGGATTTAATTTTTTAGTTTGGATACGATATTAAATTTGAAGGATTTAATTATTAAATTTTTAAAGACAGTTATAAATGAGATTTAAATTTTAAGAAAATAATGTTAGATTATATTTAAGAGTTATGACTTTTGAATCTGGTTTAAGAGAAAAATTCTATTGGATTTTGAATTTGGAAGATAAATTCAAATTTTGAAGATTTACGTTAAAATTTCAAGTTATGAGGATGAAGTTAATTTTTAAGGACTTTGTTAAATAACAATAGTGGTTTGACTTCATGATTATATTTGTTTAAATTTTGATGGTGGTAGAAAAAAATTATTATTAAGAATTTTAAATTTCGAGGATAAATATTAATTTAAATAAAGAGTTAAGAATTTAAAAAGGGAGAATTGACGATTTTGTTAAATCACAAATTTTTATGAAGATTATGATATGATTGGATTTGTCATTAAATTTTGAAGAATTTTAGAAGATTATCATTATATTTATTTTACTACAAGATATAAATTTAAAATTTATATTTTGATTGTTGTATTTGAAGTTTTTGTAAGTATTATATTGTTTGACTATGATGTGGAAAAAGAATCGAGGAGTAAAGTGTTTGAAATTAAATTTTTGGGATGAGATTTTAAATTTCATAAATATGCCTTGATTGGATTTAAATTAGAGGAGTAAGCTCATTAATGGATTAGTGTTTGAATTCAAATTTTTGGGATGAGATTTTTAAATTTTATAAATATGCATTGATTGGATTTCAATTAGAGGATTGAATATTAAATTTTTGAGTATTTTGTTATTAACTTAATTTTTTGGAGAAGATTGTGATAAGAATGAAATTTGATTTTATATTTGAAGATTTTCAGGAATATGATATTTATAGAATTTTGAAAATATTATGAAATAACAATATGGATTTACTTCATGATTATATGGTTTGATGAATTTAAATTTTGATGGTCAAAAATAAAAATATTGAGGATTTTAAATTTCAAGGACGAAACTATTTTAAGGTGGGTAGACTTGTAACCTCCGTATCCTAAATTTTTTTCTTAAATGTTGTTATTAGGTTAATTTGGGACTTTTAAAAATTTTCGACAATTTTTGGTTAATTAGAAACTAGTAACAATAATTTTTTAGGGCTTTCAAGAATTTATTTTAGTGGCAAAAATAATTAAAAATATTTCAAACTTTTATTTTAGCTTCTAAATTATCAAATATATTTTCTAGAAATTTTTGAAATTTTTTTGAGTATTTTTAGTATTTATTGGGAGTTATTTAGGCTAATAATTAATTTTTTAGGAATTTTAGAATTTATTGTGCAAGTCCAGGAATATAGAATGGACCCACGTAATTTTTTAGTGTTTCTATTATTATATATTTTTCAAAATTATTTCAGAATTTTTGGAATATTTTTAATATTTATTTTTAGTTAAATAGGTAAAACTAATTTTTAGAGCTTCTCTTATTTATAATAGGAAACCTTTTAACATAAAATTGTCCCAAGTATTTTTCTATGATTTTTGGGTTCAAAATATATTTTCTGTAATTTTTTCAGATTTTTATGATTAATTTTAATATTAATTTTGAGTTTTTTACATTTAAAACGACTTAAATAATGTTTTGATAAAGACAAATAAAAAACAAATAATATAAACAATCCCATCCAACCAGATTCTGACACGTGTCAGCCTATCACTTTTCATTCAGCCGCATGTCTGCCAACATATATATATATATATATATATATATATATATATATATATATATATATATATTATAATAACCTTAATTATCTCATTATTTTAGAGAGAGAGATTTGAGGGAATGTCATCTAGGGTTTCCTTCATCTTCCAGAAGCCATTACTCATAGCTCCGGACTCCAAACGCGGCCCAGTTTCTTGCGTTAAAACTGTATTGAGGTTAGTTTTCTGAATATGTAAATTGTTTCATAAAATTTTGAATATTAAATTTTGGAAAATTTGTAGAGCACAACATGTCCGAAAATAGACGCGTCTCGGTGTTTTCGCAATTCTGGGAGAACCAGGAATCAGAATCACGAACCGTTTGAAGTTTTAGAAAAATGTCGAGATAATTGATATACGTTTTCCCCAGAATTTAAATCAAAATATTTTTGTTCTGTTAATTCTATAGAACTTTTAGGCTAGCAATCAACCACCAAAGCACAATATGGTTTTGGTATGTGCAATAATTTCCAAACGAATTTGAATTCAGATGAGCCATAAATTCTAGCATATTGGTGATGCTGAAATATACAGAAAATCATGCATGAAAGTCGAGTTTATATTGGTTGATTTTTTGGTCAACAGATTGTCTCGATTTGCGTGCCATGAGTCTCGAGTTGATAAAATTCAGTTTCTTTGGACAAAATTTAGGAATTAACTTAAAAATCAGAATAATAAAATTAAAATAGGATTTTAGAGTAATTTTTTTAGAGTTAAATAAATTAAATAAAATATCTTTTAACATGGTAAATTCGTATTTCATAGGCTATTTGGACTTTGACTTGGATTCCGACACGTACCAGCTAAGGACCACAAGCGAGTACATTCTCTGATAGTTTTCATTATTTAATATTTTCTATGATGCATGTTTATAGTATTGTTTACCTGATTCCTGACACGATGGATATACAGATTGGTATTTTATGGATTCATTTTCTTGAGATACATATTTTCAGGCCTATTGACTTTTTCTGGACTAATGAATTACTGGACTAATATATTTTTTGGCCTGTTGACATCTTCTGGACTATTGAGATTATTCGTGTCTGGACTTGGATCCATGAGTACTAGTCGGACAGAAAAATACCTAGGGGACGTGTGAACTACCATTTCTATCCCATGGTCTTTCTGGAATAATAGCCGCCACACACGACACGTGTGGTTTATCGGATATTACCCTGTAAAATCCCCTAATTTTAAATATTTTAATTATTTTAATTATTTAATTAATCATTGAATTTAATTACATTATTTCTTAGTTAATTAGAAAATAAAATTTAATTGAATTAATTACCTAGGTAAACACTCATCTAGAATTTATGGAACAAAACTATTATTATATTTTATTTTATTTTATTTAGGAAATCTTGTAGAAGAGTGATAGATCTTTTTAGAAATTATTTTTGAGTACAAATATTTTTCTTATCTATAACTCATATATGTATGTAAATAATATATAGTTATTAAATGTAAATAATAATAATAATAATAATAATAATAATAATAATAATAATAATAATAATAATAATAATAATAATAATAATAATGAAAATAGCCTCTGGCGTTCAAAAGACGACATGCTTTTTAGGCCCCTGAATCTCCGAGAGAATCATGCCAATCCCATTTTAGCCAGATAGCCCACGTGTTTGAAATTTGTTCTCAAAGTGCATTCACATAGATGGTTAGGCGACCCATTGGATATTTATTTTTTAGTACTTTATTTGCATGCTTCTATGTATCTTGTTACGTCCCTTTGAGGACCTGGTCCCTTTCCAAGTATAGACGAGCAGGATTATCCACATGAGTACGGACCCAGACCTGACGCTTCATACCGGACTAAGGAGGTTTTACCTTTAGAGTACCTTTGATTCATCGCAGCTGATGGATATTCTAGTTGCTATTTCCTTTATTGACATTTATCTTATATTAGAGTTTGATCTCTTCTCTCATTTAGTTTTTAGTATAGTCGATTGCTAGTAGATTTATTTCCACCCGACTATCATTCTTTGATACTTCATACTTGAGATTCAGTTATTTATTTTCTATTTCTTTATTTATGCTGTGGATGAGATATAGATTGCGTGTGACTTGTGTTGAGAGTATATTACCACTTGTGGATTGGATATTCATAATACATCGTACGTATGTATTATGGTTTCCATATATTGGAGTTGTCATATACATACAGCTGGCATGCTTATGTATTCCTAGTCCTACGTATTTTGGGACTGGGACATGGCATGTTGTCCTTCCAACCACATGCTCTAAGCATGTCATATCCATGACACTATGATACCTCTAATAACTGCCAAATCTTCTAGCATGCAAATTCTATCAGCGGCTATTCCCTATCACACGTCCCATACGTATTGATGATCACTCAATACGTAAGTCCATGATCTATATGAGACTCACAAATCGTATAAGAAATATGTCACGGCCAAATGAAATATAAGAATGCCTCATGATAATGGGGTGGTCTAATAAAACTAGGTCGCCATGCATAACATATAATAAAGACAAAATACGACGCAACCGTCGTTGCACCCAAGTTATTCTTGGACGCGCAGTTTATATAACAGTTAAAATATATGAACTAAATGACAGAAATAAAATGTATGCATCATATGGAATGTAAATCATAGTACAATGGCAAGGTATACTTGCTTGGCAAGAAAGCTGCGTAATATAAAGTCCAGGTGTCAAGCATAGAGGATCAGAAACTATAGCCTCCGAATAAACGTCTCTGGATGCTGAAATAAATATCACCAACGTTCCCAGATTAAGCGAGACAGCTAAAAAATACTACCCTTTCGTCCAATTTGGACACAGGGGCAAAACGGTAATTCCGGATTAAAGCGGGTCCATATATGGGCCATTTTGCACCGAAAAGCGTGTCAGAGGTAAAGATCTCTAAATGGGACAAATTATAGGTCAAACAAATTCTAAACGTCAATTCGAACTCAACAGTATGTCCAAATTTGGATTTCGGTGAGCCGATCACAAATTCGTCCTTAAAGTCAACCGTAGGGCCCGCGAATAAGCGGCATGGTCAACTATCTCAGAATCGCGTGAAACTTGGGTCACCGGACCAACGTGATACCAAGAATCCAATGGCGCAAGTTTCGTTGCATTCCGACGAGAGTACACAAAATGGCGAGGTGTTTTGCAAAAGTTGCGATACGGAGACTTTTTACGGATACAGGTTGATTACGACGCGCACACACGTTCGAATCAGCTTCCCCGAAAGCCCACACGTCAGGATATGCCATACGCGTCTTTCGGTGCAATTGGTACGCGATGAGGTATTCCCGTTTAGCGAGACGCACTCCGTATCACAAATTTTCAGTTTTAAAAAATCAAGTTTTTGGTCATTTTGGAAGTCGAATAATTTAACACATAACATGAATTAATAAGAACTATTAGAAGAAAAAAATTCTCGGTTATATAGAGAAGAAAAATCCTTTAATTAGTTTTTGAAAATATTAAACAGGTTGATGGCATATCGGGTGTGAACATGGGGGTTTGGGTTGAAGTTTCTGGACTGTTTTGGTCAGTTTTTCGGCCATTTTTTGGTCTATTTTTCGACCAATCCGGGATACAAAAACTTGTCCCGCTTGAATGAAAATCTTGGAGGGTTAGGTTGTGAACGTACACAAATAAACCGCTTGCAAAAATAATCAAAATTGAGGGAGATACATCACCTTGAAGAGGGGATAAAAACTGTACTGTACATGCGTGCGGTGCGCGGACGGCCTGCTGCGGCGCGGGGCGGCCCGTGGCGGCGGTGGTCGGCAGGAGGGGCGGTCCGTCGTCGGGGATGGGTTTAGTTTAGGAATTTACTTTAGTAATAGGTTAAGGAATAGGTTTAGTTTAGGGATTAAGTAGGGATTAGGTTTTAGTTTTTTATTTATTTTATTTACTATCATTATTATTATTTCTATTTTTATTATTATTATTATTATTATTATTAGTATTATTATTAGCTCTCGGATATTACCCCCTAACCGTTCACATGTCAACTTGGTATTTCAAAACACTAGTTAGATGCAGTCATTCTGGATTAATCTATACTTGCTGATTGTACACTTGAATGACTGGTTTCCTAGTTCATATATCTGTCTGTCTTTACATGCTTCTCTGTTCTTCTTTATTGTCTTTCATTATTTTTTTATTTAACTGTTCCTCTATGATGTACCCTATTCCATTATTATATGCTCATCAAGTATTTTATAACTATTTACTATTTAAAGTACTTGTCAATTAACTGGAACTGCTATTGGATTGTACTCGTTCCATCCTGACTGGATAATTATTTTTAGATGACTTGCTATCTAGCTCACTGGATTTGGTTGGAGATCGAGATGCTTGTGGAGGCCAATATTAAACTTAGATAGTTTAGCAACTTCTTTGGATTTTGATGTTTAGCGGGTTTGTTCCCGAGTTATGATTTAATTGTAAATTGAGAATCTTGTAAAACTATGTAAATATTGTGAATGAGTAATAGATTTGAACTTGTGATTAAATATTATCTATTTGGATTGATGGACTATTGTTATCATAGACAGCGTACTATCGTCGATGTTGCGGCATAGGCTGGGCTTGGCCACGTACTCGTATCCGAAAAGCGGGTGCGGGTCGTGACAGAGACATAGATGATGGGTATGCATATTCAGTCAGGGTTGATGGAGAAGATTCGAGAGACACAGTACCAGGGTGAGGGTCTGCGAAGCCTTAGAGCTCAAGTGCAGGCCGGATTGATGGATGACTTCTCTATTGCTGAGGATGGTTCACTAAGGCATGGGACTATGTTATGTGTGCCTAGTGGAGACCTGTGGGAAGAGATCATGTAGGAGGATCATTGTTCCCAGTATTTTATACATCCGGGAGCTAACAAGATGTATAAGGACCTGAAGGAACACATGTGGTGGTATGGGATGAAGCGAGAGGTAGCATATTTTGTCTCCAGATGTTTAGTGTGCCAACAGGTCAAAGCCGAGAGGCAGAGACCAGGAGGATTGCTACAACCACTACCGATTCCTGAGTGGAAATGGGAACATATCATGATGGATTTTGTTTTCGGACTTCCACGCACTCTAGGAGGGAAGGACGCGATTTGGGTCATTGTTGACAGGCTGACCAAATCTGCCCACTGTTTGTCTTTCAAAGTGGGATTATCCATGGAGAAGCTCGCCGATTTATATGAGGCAGATAGTCAGGCTGCATGGAGTTCCAGTAATCATCGTCTCCGATCAGGATAGCAGATTTATGTCCCAATTTTGGAGGAGTTTGCAAGCTAGCTTGGGTACCCAACTCAAATTTAGCACTGCTTACCACCCTCAGACGGATGGACAGTCAGAGAGGACTATTCAGACGCTCGAGGATATGATTCGGACATGTGTACTAGATTTTAGTGGCTCATGGGAGGATCATCTTCACCTGGTAGAGTTTGCATACAACAATAGCTATTAGGCCAATATCGAGATGTCTCATGTAGCGCCCCGTTCTCCCGGTGCGGAGAGCGCGGCTAAGAAACACAAGACGGTATCGTTCGATCGGGATAGATTGAATTAAGAACTCGTCCTCGTTATGGATTTGTTTCTTCGGAATCGATTCCCATATTCAGTGGACCGTGCCCCCGGGATCGACTTAGCGGCAGAGTCAGGAGGGACCTCTCCGCTGCTATCTTTTATTGCCTCGGTTTTCGATGTCGCTTGTTGCTTTCGTGCTTTGAGTTGGTTTTGTGATTTGCTTGTTTTCTTTGAATGGTTTCGATGGTTTTCATTGTTTTCGTTCATTGACTTGCACTTCAATTCCGAGATTGGAAGGAGAGGAAGAAGTATTAATCAAGCTGTTCGTGTGCAGGTGAACGAGCAGTAGGCGGCTTGCGAGCGGAGTCGTGAAGCGCCTCTTTCCTTCTCCCTTCCAAATCTAAGTGAGTGGCTACCAACCCGATTAGCTAGCCCTGCTTCCAAGCTTCACAGCTAATAATCCGCACTCTCCTTTGCCCCGATCAAACGATACCAAGTAATAATAAAAGAAACCAAGATAAAAAGAGAATAGACTTGGTTATATGCTTGTCAATCGAACCTGTGAACTGTTGCCTTATCGTATGTTTGTTCGTGCAAATGTTCTACGAATTATGCTAAGTATGACACACACCTTGTATTGTGCATAATTGTTCAGGGAGGCTATGCTAAATAAATCATGCATTACTACTTGTCGTGCACTCGTATACTTGCACTCGTGTTCTTGCAATCGTGTTGCCTCAACTGCATAAATCGTTAACGTGTTAATCGTGTACGATCATGGACAACTTGTGCACAAGGTATAGTTCTGCGGACGGTCGCTGGGGCACTGGCACCGATCCGATCCGGGCGGAACTCGTGTAATAGTCATTGTGTACGGGACAAGGTGGCTTGCAGCGCCTCGTGTACTATCGTTGCATGCTATCCTTGCCTCGGACTAGTCCACTATGGCAAACATGCCAGTGATCATCGTGTATATTTAAACCTGTTGTATACTAACTTGTGTCTTCGTGACAGGGAAGGCAAGGTAAGTATTGTGCAGGTAATTCAGCGGGCAGGTAAAAATCCACCGAACGGTGGCATGTTCATTTTAGTAAATTCTATATGCTGCTTACTTGTAAATGAACTAAGGCAAGATAGAAACCCACAAATATGCATGCTTTATTAAACAACGTATTGATTGGTATAGTCAGGCTAGCTCGCCTTCACCAGCATGTTTCGATATGTTGACCCTCGTTGAAACAGGTTCTCCGCACCAAGGCGAACCGAGCGAGGAGCCGAAGTCGTCTTCCCGATCCAGTCCAGCTGTTGGCACATCTTCACTGCGCCCCTCGAAGCATTTTGGAGTCAGGAGCCTGCAACTCTTCATACACAAATGCAGCTCCGTGGCAAAGCTATCCTCCAGCCAGGAGGTCCTTATCATTTTGAGTTTATAAAGGGATGTAATGTACAGGACTGCTATCTCATTTTGAGTCATCTCTTTTGTAAGCCGTTCGGCATATTAGCTAACTCGTTCAAGAGTTTGTAATAGATGTTCATTATCAATAAAGAGAACTTTTCTATTTCAAATCTGTGTTTCAATTTATCTGCGTACTCTGAATATGTGCTTGCTATGCAAATCATTAAAGCCTTGTGCGGGCGCAACCCCAGGCCCGCACGGCGGTCACGACTCGGGGGACGCCTCGGGGCGTGACATAGTGGTATCAGAGCACAGATTCAAGTTCCTTAGACTTCGTGCTGGAAAAGTTCCTTTAACGATCAAATTCCTGTGCGAACTCTTGAACTCGCTAGGCCAAAATGAGATACATTCATGCAATAAGTCCATAATATATTATGATCCTAATGTAATTTACCTTCTTTTGAAGGAGTGGCTCCAGCGCAATCTGCAGCGCAAATCCCGGACGAAATGCAAGGCCAAGGAAGTAGTTCGGGCACTTCGGGAAGTTCAGAGAGCCAGCGAGCCACGCCAAGCATCGATCCCGTTCAGCAAATATTGCGGATGTTGGGGGAAAACCAACAAAGGGACGAGGCTCGCCATGAACGGGCCGAGAAGCGAGCGAAAGAGAGTCAGCTCAAGTTTTAAGACAATATAGAAGCACGATTCTCAGTCCAACAAAAGCAGGTAGATACCCTACAGCAGATCGTTCAGACTTTGGCTACCAACCATTCCGCCGCAACAGCAACGACTCCGGTGGAACAGCCCGTGCTTGAAGTAGAGACACCGCAAATTCCAAGGGCGAGGGACGTGACTGCCTTCGACTTTGGCCACTTCAAGAAAGTCTGCAATATCCCATTCAACGGGACTGAGGACCCAGTCGTAGCTCTAGATTGGTTGGCCGAACTTGAAGATCACTTCGCTCTGCTAGAGGTCCCCGAAGAAAAGCGCGTCGCCTGCGCGCAACTACAGCTCCGCCTCAATGCGCACGATTGGTGGGACGTGCATCGATGATCTCTCCAATTTGATCACGGAGAGGAGGCGATCTCGTGGACGACTTTTTGTGCCGCGTTCGAAGAGGAGTATGTACCCCCTCCAGTCCAACGCCAGATGGAGAACGAGTTCGTGCAGCTGCGGCAAGGCAGCATGACAGTTAAAGAGTACTCCGCCGAGTTCAACCGACTTTCTAAATTCGCTAGGGCCTATTTACCTGATGCAGCGAGTCGAGCTAGAAGGTTTGAAGGTGGACTACGCCCTGTCATCCATTCGCACGTAGCCGTTCCTCAGTATCGGACAATGCGTGAAGTCATGAATCACGCCCTATCGCTCGTACCACATTATTCTCACGTTCCTGCCGGCGCTGTGCATACATCCAGTCACAAACGCCAAAGCGACAAGAGAGGAAATACTGCTTCAAAGCGCCCTAACAACGGAGGGCACAAAAGAGGGAACCCAGGGCCATCGTGTAATTTCTGTAAAAAGCGTGGGCACACAGCCAACAATTGTCGCTTGAGACTTGGGTTATGCCTCGCTTGTGGACGATCAGGCCATGCTATAAATTCCTGTCCGAACCTTCCTGATCGTCGTCCCCAATGTAATGCTCCCTAACGGTAGGTCCTATTCCTAAGTTTCGGGACGAAACTTCCAATTAGTTGGGTAGGATGTAGCGCCCCGTTCTCCCGGTGCGGAGAGCGCGGCTAAGAAACACAAGACGGTATCGTTCGATCGGGATAGATTGAATTAAGAACTCGTCCTCGTTATGGATTTATTTCTTCGGAATCGATTCCCATATTCAGTGGACCGTGCCCCCGGGATCGACTTAGCGGCAGAGTCAGGAGGGACCTCTCCGCTGCTATCTTTTATTGCCTCGGTTTTCGATGTCGCTTGTTGCTTTCGTGCTTTGAGTTGGTTTTGTGATTTGCTTGTTTTCTTTGAACGGTTTCGATGGTTTTTATTGTTTTCGTTCATTGACTTGTACTTCAATTCCGAGATTGGAAGGAGAGGAAGAAGTATTAATCAAGCTGTTCGTGTGCAGGTGAACGAGCAGTAGGCGGCTTGCGAGCGGAGTCGTGAAGCGCCTCTTTCCTTCTCCCTTCCAAATCTAAGTGAGTGGCTACCAACCCGATTAGCTAGCCCTGCTTCCAAGCTTCACAGCTAATAATCCGCACTCTCCTTTGCCCCGATCAAACGATACCAAGTAATAATAAAAGAAACCAAGATAAAAAGAGAATAGACTTGGTTATATGCTTGTCAATCGAACCCGTGAACTGTTGCCTTATCGTATGCTTGTTCGTGCAAATATTCTACGAATTATGCTAAGTATGACACACACCTTGTATTGTGCATAATTGTTCAGGGAGGCTATGCTAAATAAATTATGCATTACTACTTGTCGTGCACTCGTGTACTTGCACTCGTGTTCTTGCAATCGTGTTACCTCAACTGCATAAATCGTTAACGTGTTAATCGTGTACGATCATGGACAACTTGTGCATAAGGTATAGTTCTGTGGACGGTCGCTGGGGCACTGGCACCAATCCGATCCGGGCGGAACTCGTGTAATAGTCATCGTGTACGGGACAAGGTGGCTTGCAGCGCCTCGTGTACTATCGTTGCATGCTATCCTTGCCTCGGACTAGTCCACTATGGCAAACATGCCAGTGATCATCGTGTATATTTAAACCTGTTGCATACTAACTTGTGTCTTCGTGACAGGGAAGGCAAGGTAAGTATTGTGCAGGTAATTCAGCGGGCAGGTAAAAATCCACCGAACGGTGGCATGTTCATTTCAGTAAATTCTATATGCTGCTTACTTGTAAATGAACTAAGGCAAGATAGAAACCCACAAATACGCATGCTTCATTAAACAACGTGTTGATTGGTATAGTCAGGCTAGCTCGCCTTCACCAGCATGTTTCGATATGCTGACCCTCGTTGAAACAGGTTCTCCGCACCAAGGCAAACCGAGCGAGGAGCCGAAGTCGTCTTCCCGATCCAGTCCAGCTGTTGGCGCATCTTCACCGCGCCCCTCAAAGCATTTTGGAGTCAGGAGCCTGCAACTCTTCATACACAAATGCAGCTCCGTGGCAAAGCTATCCTCCAGCCAGGAGGTCCTTATCATTTTGAGTTTATAAAGGGATGTAATGTACATGACTGCTATCTTATTTTGAGTCATCTTTTTTGTAAGCCGTTCGGCATATTAGCTAACTCGTTCAAGAGTTTGTAATAGATGTTCATTATCAATAAAGAGAACTTTTCCATTTCAAATCTGTGTTTTAATTTATCTGCGTACTCTGAATATGTGCTTGCTATGCAAATCATTAAAGCCTTGTGCGGGCGCAACCCCAGGCCCGCACGGCGGTCACGACTCGGGGGACGCCTCGGGGCGTGACATCTCAATTCGAGGCTCTATACGATAGGAGATGTCGGACTCCATTATCTTGCGACGACGTAGGAGAGAGAGTACTTTCGGGACTAGAGATGGTAGTTGATGCTGCAGAAAAAGTACAGCAGATTAGAGAGACTTCGTATGGCTCAGGACAGACAGAAGAAGTGGGCCGATAGCCACAAGAGACCGCTAGAGTTTGAGGTATCCATTTATTTATTTAAATATCAATTACGTTATTAGATTATGCGTTAAGTTCTTGTTTTGGCATAGGTTGGCGACTTAGTGTTCTTGAGGATCTCTCCGACACGTGGTATGATTTGTTTCGGTGGAGGTGGAAAGTTTAGTCCAAGATTCATCGGACCTTTTAATGTTTTGGGGAAGGTCGGGGGAGTAGCCTATCGACTAGCCTTAACGCCTAAATTGGAAGGAGTACACAATGTGTTTCAAGTATCCCAGTTAAGGCGATACGTGGCAGATCATAGCCATGTATTAGATCATTCGGAGCTTGAGGTTGGACCAAGCCTCCGTTATCCGGAGCAGCCTATGGAGATCCTAGACCATAGAGATAAGGTGCTTCGTAACCAAGTAATTCCATTGGTTCGCATCGCTTGGAGGCATCACTCTCCCGGTGAATCCACTTGGGAGCGGGAAGATGAGATGCGAGAGCATTACCCCTATCTTTTTGCACCATGAGGTAATTTTTCTTCTTTTATTTGTTCTGCCTTAAATTTTGAGGACGATTTTTTTTTTTAGGAGGGTAGACTTTTAACCTCTGTATCCTGAAATTCTAGCTTAAATATTGTTATTAGGTTATTTTGGGGCTATTGGAATTTTTTCACAATTTTTGGTTAATTAAAAACTAGTAATACTAATTTTCTAGTCTTTGAAGAATTTAGGTCGAACATAATTAAAAACATCCTAAACTTTTATTTTAGGTTCAAAATAATCAAATATATTTTCTAGAATTTTTTGATAATTTTTTGATTATTTTTAGCATTTATTTTGAGTTAATTATGCAAAACTGAATTAAAAATTATTTTCTGAAAAAACCCATAAAAGAAATTATCTTGCCAAGTCAGCCAATAAGGGCCTGCTTGTCAGCCTTTCACAAAAAACAGGATGGGATCCGCCTGTCAGCGACTCACGGGCGTGGGTGCGGGTGCAACCGGTCCAAGCCGAGTCCGAATTCGACTCGGACTCAACCGAGCCAAGCCTGGCTAAACCTTGGTCGTTCGATCTGAGCGGATAGTAGCAGATTTCTGCCATGTGGCATACTATGAGTCATGGTTGTTTCTCTCTCCTTCATATATGTAGTATTAAGGTTATAATTTTTTAGGGTTTTTTTTTACCGATTTTGAGGAGTTGTCATCTAGGGTTCCTTCATTTTCCAGAAGCCATTACTTTTAGGTCCGGACTCCAAACGTATCCCATTTTATTGCATTAGAACCGTATTGAGGTTAGTTTTCTGAATGTAATTTGTTTCACAAAATTTTGAATATTATATTCTAGAAAATTTATAGAGGACTGTATGTCCAAAAATTAACGTGTCTCGGTATTTTCTCAATTTTGGGAGAACTAGGAATCAGAATCATGAAACGATTCAAGTTTCAGAAATTATTATAGAGATAATTGATATATGTTTTTTCCAGAATTTAATTTGAAATATTTTTATATTGTTATTTCTGTAGAACTTTTTGGTTAGCAATCAACCACCGTTGTATAATACGATTTTGTATGTGCAATAATTTCAAAACAAATTTGAATCCGGATAAGCCATAAATTCCAACATGTTTTTTATGCTAAAATCTACAGGAAATAATGCATGAAAGTCAAGTTTGTATACCTTGACTTTTCGGTCAACAGATCTCCTCGATTTGTGTGCCACGAGTCTCGAGTTGACAAAATTTAGTTTCTTTGGACAAAATTTAGGAATTATCCTAAAAATCAGAATAATAAAATTAAAATAGAATTTTAGAGTAATTTTTCCAGAATTAAATTTATTAAAATAACTTTTCTCTTGTCATGTAACATATCATATGTAGGATTTGGACCCTGAATTGGGACCTGATCCAACCACAACCAAGAACCACAGGCGAGTATATTTTCGTGATTACTTTCAGTGCTTGATAGTCTCTATAATGCATGCTTAGTATTGATTATTTGATTCTTGACACTTATTACACGGATTAGTATGATGGATTCTTATTATGAGATACGCGACTGTTCTGGATTATTGTTATTTCTTCGTCACTGGTTCGGAATCCATGTTGTACTCGTGGGGAGGAGAAATACTTAGTGGACGTGTGAACTACCCATTCCATCCCATGGTCTTACTGGAATAATAGTAGCCATGCACGACATGCGTGGTTGCCGAATTTTACCCTTAGTCGTTCATATGTCAACAAGGTATTTCAAATTATATAGAGTAGTTTTTCCTATCTATTCTTCCATACATTGCAGTTATTTTCTATGTTACTTGGAGATATTATAATACATCTTCGCCATGACAGGACTTCAGTATTTAGTTATTCTGGTTGCCTTATTGTGATTTCAATTTTGTTGCTATCAGATACCGTCTACAATGGAGTAGTTTAGTAGAGTAGTTGGTTCTGTTATTTTTGGACCAGATTCTTCTCCGGCAAAATTTTCTAAAGTATTTTGAATATTGTTCTTTGGATATTTAGTCATTTTTTGAGACACTTCTTGGACCCGCATCGAGACTATTATTTCATTATTATCTATGGTGTATTCTTTTAAATTAGTGCCTGTGATTGAGTATAGATGGAGATGTATATATGTTGTGTGTTGTAGATTATACTTGTAGTTTATTGTACAGCGTTCTACCGTCAACACTGCGACGTTGATTCGATCTTTTGATAACCCTTTTTTGGAAAACTACCATTTTCAAAACCTCGCTTATCCGATTGAATAAATCAGCCAGGCTGGACGTACTCATGATTCATGCCCAAATTCAGGGTACGGGTCGTGACAATCACCTAAGTGACTAATGTTGAGAAGGTTATGTTTCAATTCAGTAACAAGACAAACATCTTTAATTACTAGACAGGGAGACATACCAACATTACCGTTACCTATAATGTACCCTTTCAAGTTGTTGCCGAAGGAAACATATTCTTCTTTCTTCATTGACAATTTTGTGAATAGCGATGCGTCACCGGTCATGTGTCATGAGAAACTGCTGTCGAGGGTACATTTCCTTTTAGAATGGGAAGGAAGGTCCACCAATAAATAATTTACAGATGTAACCTGTGGTACCCATTTTATGAAGGATCCTAGTATTAGGGTTATATACTAAAAGCATCACTTTGTATTAACTATATTTTCTTATTTTTAAATGAGAATCATATGGGGAAATATTTGCATGTTGAATTTTTTATAATGTTAATGCAAGTGTCTGATATTCTATATTGTAGATAATATGGTGTGTGGTATCACACAGAAGATCATATTATCAGTTCCCTGTAGAATATATAAATAGTTCATAACCTAGATGGACTTGGACAAACCATTAGAAAGGTTGGGGTGTAATCTTGTATTTGTCTATATTGACTATAGGTTTACACTAGTACACTTTGTGTGTATTAAACATGACCACTTGAGGTTGTTCTCTTTGTAGTGACTACATAAGAGAACAAACACCTTTGTTATTATGGATGCTTATGCTCTTAATCCGGATATAATAACAGACATGAATATGCAGTGTGCATTACTTTGACTCATAAAAGAGTGAGATTCATTATGGGTCAATAACCTCTATGAATTAGGTAATAACATTGTGTATATGATGGACTGTTGATTATAAAAGGAATCCAAGTCCCGATACATCGGGTTGATGATGTCCCCTTAAGGAACTCATAAGGATTGTCATGTAAACCTTACAGGTAGATTATATTCAACATGACAAATAAAGTTGAGTGGTACTACTTAAGGATAAAAGATGTCGATTAATATAATTGTTAGTAACTTAATTTGATCGACGGACATTGGATATCTTAACATGGGGAGACAAACAAGCATATAATAAGAAAGAGCCCATAATCGTAATTTAGGATTAGCAAGGTAGTGCAACAATAGCTCTTTAGTGGACCGAGCTAATTTTAACTGGCCAGGGTTGTGTGTTCGAGATGTACATGGGATACTTAGATCCTTTAGGAGACCTAACCCTAATTTCTCCTTATGGTCCCTACCATAGCCTATATATATCCTATATTCTTTGGCCGTCAGGGTAATAAAAAAGTAAGCAGCTTTCTCTAAAAAAATTTTTCATATAAGGAGAGAAAGAGGGTCGGCCAAGGAGAAGAAAATGTTCGAAGATCGTCGCCCACACGACGTCCAATCCGAGAAAGGAATACGTGCAGAAGATCTTGGGGTCACTAACTAATCAAGGTTGCTAAAAATCTTCATCTTCTTCTCGTTACTTCAGGTATAATTTGTGAACCTTAGTTTTCGCGTTTGAAGGGTTAGATCACGTATTAAACTTGTTAATTTTCTATCGATCGATATGTACACCAATCTGCGGTCCTGGGGATCCCCAGTTCCATCAATTGGTATCAGATCTGGTATTGGATCTGCATATCGATTGATAAATCTATGTTGTCCAATAAAACTCATATTAAAAAAATAGTCGGTAGATGTAGATCTGTTCTAACTTGGTTTCGTAGGCATCTTAGATCCAACTATTATGTTCTGTGTGTATATTTTATTTTCGTAATTTAAACCCACGGTATGTCATGGTTGTTGTTGTTCATGGATGTAAATAAAATCATTAGGGTTGATCGTGCTTATTTATTTAATTTTCTTTAATCAAGATTATATGTAAACTCCTTTAGGAGTCATAGGATTGATGTAATTTTAAATTTTTGATCTATCGTGATGACAATGGTGGTTGTTTCTAATGCGGGACGAGATTATATTTTTTAACAGTCCGGAGGAAGACAAATAATTTTCGATGAAGAAAAAAGGTGGACAAACCTAAAAAAAAGTTGAGGAAGATTCTGGATTCGGCAAGATTCTGGATTCGGTAGTTTAGGAAGAAGCAAGATATATGACCATAATAGTTGGATATTCATTTTTTTATTATTATATCTGCTTATTATATTATACATGTTTATTATTATGTGGATGTTTTCTATAAACTAAGCCCGCATTAATAATGGACAACATGGACATACGTCAACTAGTAGAAAAACCCTTTTTATTAAATAACTAAGTGAGAGAGGGTATTTATTTAGTATAAATCTCATGGTCTCCATTACTGGTTTGTAGGTGATATAATTATAATTGCGTGTTGTCTTTAGTGCCTTCCTCCATATCGGATGAGCATAATTTCGGATCACCAGTACAGTCTTCTTTTGGGATAACTATAGAAAATTACCTAGTGTTTGTTTACTTCTCCATCTGAAGAAATACATTACGAAGTAATGAACTTAGTATTAAGTAATGGTGTACACTTAGAGACAAATAATGATATCCTCCCCATCAGAGTCACTGCTATTATTTCTAGGACCAAAGCAAAGGCCAACAAATTAGGTTGACATGATGGTAAAATTAATAGGAAAACCTCCTTGGACAAATACTGAATTAGTATACGTTCACACTATTGTGACATATTAAATTTATGGTGTTTAAGGTGTTGGTGAACTTTTTATTATTGTTTTGAGGGAATCAATATATTTTTTGTTGAAAACATTTTTCCCTACATAATTATTATTTATGTGATTCTCAGGATTTTAAAAATGGGTTCATTCGGTCCACTTATGGTTATTCTTAAAGAAAACAAACTTACTGGCCCTAATTACATTGACTGAAAATGTAACATGGATATTGTCTTAACTGCCAAAGAGTACAAATATGTACTCCATGAGGAATGTCCTCCTAAGCCAGATGCTAATTCTGATAAAGAGGTCAAAGAGGCTTATAAGAAGTGGATCAAGGGAGATGAGATGGAGTGGTGTTACATTCTAAAATCTATGTCAAATTTACTACAACATCTGCATCAGACTATGGCCACATCTTATGACATGATGTACAACCTAAAGGAACTCTTCGGACATCAGAGTAGGACAGTTAGGCAGTTTGCTATGAAGAGTTTGATGAATACGACAATGGCTGAAGGAACGCCAGTAAGGGATCATATTCTCAAGATGATGGTCCATTTGAATGAGATGGAAATCCTTGGAGCTAAAATTATCATGCCCCAGTATCGAAATTCAAAGACGGACCAGGCCAGCAACCCCGTATAAGGTACAATACATCGTACGGTGATCACGGCTGTATAAGACAAGGGGGTGCACACTACAATCAAGTCTCCTATGGTCAAGAACTTCTATGTCTCAACCATTCAAACAAGAAACAATAAGCATAAAGCTTATATGATAAGCAATAAGCTATCCCAAACACTTTTTTAAAATATTTTGGAGTCCAGCTGTGCAAAAATAAGAAGCTAAAAAAGTACCAAAAGTACATGATAGTGATTCAGCTGCAGTCTGGTTTAATACAATAATCTAAGGAAACTAATGTCCAAATGAGCCGGCTAAATGGTGTCGGTGGCAAAACACTCAAAAGAAGTAAATGTACAAGACGAGCAAAGAAGAAGTAAAACCCACCCGCTATCCTCTGCGACCATATTCCTAGTGCGAGCCATGAGTTGGGCAAAAGAACGCTAGATCCTCAGGTACTGGCTTATGACCTGGCCATGCAAAACCAGTGGGGTTAGACCCCAAATAGGAAGTACCACAAAGGAAACACAAAAAGGAGAAAACAAAAAAAAACCCAAGAAAAATAATAAAATATTACATAAGTTCAGTGTCGCAACTTAGGTCCATGACATATCTTAACGCTAAGGCTCAACCCTACAACCAAACAAGGACAATGGTTAAACCCACACACTATGATAGTCCATTTCCCTAGGCTACTAGTTGAAATAATACAATAAAAAATAATTCCATTTCTTATATCGGCCAATCATTTGTACGGCTTGCTATTTTGTGGAGTCTGAGGTTATCTCAGAATAATGCATAATAAGTATCATCAGATCATGCCAGTACCGAACATGAGCTAACCGAACCAATATAATAAAACAAGCACTTGTAGGATGCACCAGTCCCTCGTAGGGTCACTATGTTAAAAATATGATATTAGCAGTTCCAGTGTTCCTATATTAAAATAGTGGCTCGGCATAATAATAAGTCAGATACTGCACTCCACTATGACATATGATATACAGTATCTGTGGTGGCCAGCCCATAATGCACTTCGAATGAATCTCTGTAGGAAGGTTCATTGGCATGATCTCGGGATACCGTTTCCTCCAATATTACTACCACTTTTCGTTACCTAATTATCCCTAGGATGTATTTAAAATCTCAAGGCATGGTCACATAAGATTTTTTTTTAAGATGTCATATAAGGTACGGGCACGCTAGATACGAATCCATAGAAGTCAAATCTGGATTCACCCGAGCGTGTATGCAACATTCATACAATAAAAAATCCTAGCCACACTTTGGTAGTTCGACTCTCTTATTATGCCCGTACTGGAGAAACAATGTTCATATTTATAATATCACACATTCAGGAATTTGGAGGAATTCTCGATGCACAACCCAAATATAATCACTGAACACGTGACACGATGTGTCGTACCTCGACGCACATAAAAACATGAATAATTATTAGGCAATATTAGTATCAGCATGGATACAGTATTCGAGTCCAATTACCAATTATACATTGGGTCACATGAGTTAAGAAAATATTTGATCAAACAAGCAGGGCTGTATAGGTCTCTAGGCCGCATAACAATCCTGGCCGTATGACAATCCTGGCCGCATGCCAATCCTTGCCACATGGAGTCATGCTGCATGGAGTCAAGGCTAAGGTCTACTCCTCAGGATAATTGATGAAGCGACGAAAAATAAATAAAGTGTCAGTGATGGGACATAAAGTGTGATGTGACATAAAGTGTGTTAGTAAGAAAAGACAAAACCATTGAAAGACGCACCAAGGATGCGCCAAAGTTCAGAGACATGCGTGAAAGGAAAGGTGTCTGCATGCTCTGCTTGTCGCATAAGTTCGATATCGCGTAGAGTTTGATGCCGCATGGAGTATCTTTTGGAGTTAGCGAATTTCACATTCGTTCAGCGAGTGAATACACAAAGTGTTCAAGGACACTTGTGTAGATCAGCAGTCATGCGTCCAACAAGGTGGATGCATGCTGTCAGTATGCGACAAGAGTGCCACTACCAGAATAAGTCAAATTAGCGACGTCTAAAAACGTCGCTAAATGGCCAAAAAATGTCGCTAAATAATTTTAGCGACGTATGTAGCAACGTTTCGATGAAGTCGCCTTTAAGCTAGTCGTTGACCGGAAAAACATCACAAAATATCGTTAAACTGACATTTTCTAGCGACGTAAATGCGTAGCTATATTAGCGACGTTTAGCGACGCAACGTTGCTAAATTAGCGATGTGTTGTGTGTCGCTATATGTCGCTAAATTTTTTTTTTTAACAACGTTGTGCGACTCATTTAGCAACGTTATATTGACCTGACAATACTGCCATATCAGCAGATTTGCGACGGTCAGCGATGTTTATAGCGACGTGTATAGCGATGTGTATAGCGACTTTTATAGCGACGTTTGTAGCGACGTATATAAACGTCGCTAAATGTTGCTATAAACGTTGCTAAAGATACAGTAAAATAAAAAATAAATAAATATTAAATTGTTTTCAAACCATTCTGCCTGAAGTTTACGAATTCACAATTTGTATAAATAGACCCGGAGCAACCCTCCATTGAATTTGTTGGGTTCGCCGACCCCCTTCGGTTGAACACTCTACACCGGTAAATTAACATACATTTAATATTAATAATATAGTAAAATTTAAAGAAAATGAAACATTGAGATTATAAACTGAGTTAGGACAAAATCTTATCGTAAAGAATACAACAAATATCCACACAACTGAGTCTGAAAGCTCGTCATAAAGAATACAAGAAATAAAGTTTGAAAGCCTCAAAAATAAAGAATATTCATAAATGACCAAATATTATAGGTCTGAAACACAAACAATCAATAAACTATCCTAACTAGGACAGCTGTGATGCCTGCAGCTCCGTCATGCTATGCTCTGTCGACGCTCTAAGATCAGCTGTCATATCCCGGAGCTCCATGATGCTGCACTCGAGTATATTAAATCGTGCGATGAGCGTCACATCGTCCGCCTACGGCTGGGACATGGGCTGCACCTCCATCCTTTGTAGCAACTCATCACGGAGAGACGCAATCTGACGGTCAACGTTCTCTTGGACTCGGGCCGACGACTGCGAGGGCTGTAGGGAATGTGCACTTACCGTGGAGGCCCTAGATGATTGCATCGCAACAAGGGCACCATAGGATCCCGTACCGTAGTACGTACCCCTCTGGAGACCACCAGCGACGGTCAACCACAGCTCGTCCGTCGACGGAGCTGGAGAGGGCTGCGAGGAAGTACCAGCCTCTCCCGCTGTAGGTGTACTAGCAGTCGCCCGCTCATACAGCCTAAGATACTCGGCCTAGAAAAGTTTGGATACTCGATAATTGCCTAAGTTATATTAAAATTAACACAAAGAAAGTAATACTTACGTAGGTCTGCGAGGCCCTCTTATTAATGAGATTCCTGCCCTTTCGATGGGTGGCTAGGAAGACGGTCACCATGTTTGCATCCTCACCCCTCTGTTGTCACGCCCCAGTCCCAAAATACCGAGGGACCAGACACGTGGCAATGGCCAGCAGCACGTACCGATGGACAAACCCAATTTAGTGGATCCATCAGGGCGTACTTAAGCCGTAAAACAAAGTCTACGACAACATGGCACAACTAATCTCATCCACACAAGATAAAATATGATCCACGGATATAAGAAATGTAAATCATCAAACAGTCTCACAAAGTGCTACGGGGCACAACCCGATAAAATCTAATATAATGGTTCAACAGACAAAAATATAAATGACAGAATAAAATAAATACTGAGCATGTAACATGAATGCTCAGGAAAAGTCTTCAGCTAACACCTCGTCCTCGGGTGTCGGTACAGCTCCTGTATCTGCTTCTGCTCCTGCTACTGCTGCTGTCCCGTATACCTCGGGATAAATCTCGTCTGCAAATCTTGGGGAAATAATCCGGTATCCAGGTCCTCAGGGGACATACCAAGGTACAGAAATTAACATGCCAAAATGCAGTATAATAGTAAATGAGATAAATATGGTAAGCTATATAACCATCTATGTAAAATGCACGATGAGAGCATCACGAGTACTCAGGCTGAGCCACTATAAGCTCTGTGTCGGGGAGCCGGTAGCAGTAATAATGAGTAATGGGCCAAGCTCGGGTTTCAGAGTCTTGTGTCTCACAGTAGTAGGGGATATATATATGTAATCAGCCTGTAGCCTATGTGTCTCTCCCCACCCAATGTAATCACACATCTCATGTGCATAACGTCTCATGTACATGGCACACAAGATCATAGCTAATGCAGTAAGTCATAGAGTATTCAAGAGTATAATGTCTATGTCAGAAATCTGTATCCTATACAGAATCACCATAAATATCTCAAAAAGATCCTGTCATGAATAGTGTCAAGTGTCCTGGGTATAATGTACTTGATAAGACAAGTACGAGAATGTAAAGGGGTCACGAATGTCCATCTTTAGATGACATACACAATATCGCGTACGGTGTTGGCACCCGACTAATAATCGGATGCTAAGTAAGTCACACGGTCCTAGGTTAAGCATGCACAGCAATATAAATAAAGCAAGAAAATATGCAACAAGACTGTAAAGTTGGCAAGGTATACTTGCCCACTAATGTATAAATAAGTCAAGGAAATAAGTAGCAAAGCTGTAGGATTTGGCAAGGTACACTTGCCTGGGGTTTGAATATCAACAGTTGTCCTGGTATCAGTGGATCCTGTAGGTACTCCTCCAAAAGCTGTAATAAACATCACCAACAGTCTCAAAAGATATCAAATATCTAGAAATGCATGTCCTTAAGTATAATTTTGACACAAGGGCAAAAATAACATTTTCGGGCCAAAGCGGGGTCCACATGTGGGCCACTTTGCTCCGAAAAATGGGTCAGGGTCAAAGGTCTCCAAATTCATCAAACTCAGTGTCAACAGGTCAGGAACGATGATACAAACCCAACGGAACTTCCAGAATTGGATTTCGATGAGCCGATCACAAAATCGCCCGTCAAGTGGAGCCGGTGGGGCCCACAATACGCGATTTTGTCAACGTTCTCAGAATTGAACCAAACTTGGGTCACAGGACCAGCGTATTGCTACGAGTTCGATGGCACAAGTTTTATTTTGATCCGACGTGTGTACAAAAAGTTACAGCATATTCCAGAATAGGTGGATACGGGCCGTTGTCGGCGGATACGCGTTGATTCCGGTGTGCACGCACATCCAAATCAACTTTTGCGAAATCCCACATGTCTGTCTCAACGACGCGCACATTTCGGTAAAGACCGCGTGCGACCAAATCGTCCCGTTTGGCGGAGCGCACTCAATTCTGGGGTAAAACAGGGCGTTAATTTTCCTATTTTTGGATCGCGGTGTGCGATTACCACAGGACGCGATGCACCGAGCGGGTTGCACGGGCATCGAGAGAGTTATACATTATATGCGTTGCAACAGACGAAATCGAAAATGAAATCACGAGGAGAGAGAACGGGTTACCTGAACAGGGCTCCATGAACCGAAGATTTCCTGTGTCCGGGTGACTGTTTCGTGTCCTGCCCGAGTCGGCTGTGTCTTGGTGCAGAGAGCGGCCGTGTATGCTGAGTCAGAGCTAGGGCAGCGGGCGGCCGGCCTAGGGCTTTGCGGAGAGTTGGCGAGGCGAGAGGGGAGGCGCTCGCGGGCGGCAACGGCGAGGTCGGGTGGCAGCGGTGAGGTATGCTGCTGCCGCTGCTGCTCGTCGGAGTGGATCGGGGCTGCGGGGGTGGCTGGAAGCGTGTCTCGGGTGGAGACAGGCGGAGCAGTCGGGGCGACGGGTTATTGGTGGAGCGGGAGGAGGAGAGGAACGGGCGGTGGTCTTAGGGTTCAGGCGGAGTCGTCTGTGGAGTCGGTGACCGGCGGGGATGAGTCGGGGAAGACGACGCTAGAGATGGTGGAGCGGGAATGACGGTGAGGCAGTCGGGGGAGGTCGACGACGAGGGATTCGAGCGGGGTACGGCAGAGCGGATGAGGGATCTGGAGGAAGGCGGCTGGGGCTGGGCACGAACGTCGCGGGGGGGTTTTATACGTGCGCTGTCGGGTCGGAACAGTATTTCCGACCCGAATTGGGATTAGGGTTCGGAATTCGGGTTTCGGGTTTGGGTCGGGTTTCATGGATCCAACCCGACCCGACCCGCTACGCTTGGTTGGCTTGGTTCGGTTCTGTCAGCGGTTTGGTTCGGTTTATTTTGGTTCAATTGAACCGAGTTCAGTCTGGTTTATATTGGTTTAATTCTACAATAGTTTTTAGGGCTTTAAAAATGATTACGGAGTCCAATAAATTCACAAAAATTACCCTATGTCCGGTTTCCATTTTACACCATAAAATATTATTTCCATAATATTTTATCATCAATTATCAGCATATAAAAATCTTTTAATCACGAATTCCTAAGTTTTAATTCCAAAAAAAATACCTAAAAATTGGGGAAAATTTTATATTAAAATATTCTAAAAAATCAGGGTGTTTACAATCTACCCCCTTAAGAGGATTGCGTCCTCGCAATCAAAGAATGAACTACTAAAGGAAAGGACTATGGAAATTACAAGAATGCTTAGGTTATAACTGCTTCCGCGAATAAGTGAGGATAACGCTGGCGCATACTATCCTCCCGTTCCCAGGTCGATTCGCCAGGAGAATGATATTTCCAAGCTACACGAACCAGTCTAATTATCTTTCCTCGCAATGTCTTCTCACTGCAGTCGAGGATGCCAACTGGTTGTTCTTCATACCTCAAGCTAGGGCCCACTGCGATCTCTGAATGATCGACTATGTGACTTGGGTCGGTCACGTACCTTCTCAGCTGTGAGATAAGGAATACGTCATGCACTCCCTCTAAGGACGGAGGTAATGTAAGACGATAAGCCACCTCACCAATACGCTCTAGAATATCAAATGGCCCGATATACCGTGGGCTCAACTTGTCTCTGCTCCCAAATCTAATAGTACCTCGAGTGGGCGAGATCCTCAGAAATACGTGCTCTCCTTCTTTGAACTCTAGGCGACGTCTGTGCGTATCAGCCCAATGCTTCTGTCTGTCCTGAGCTGCTCAAAGATGATTCTGAATCTGTTTTACCTTCTCCACTGTCTGCATGTCTGCTTCTGTCCTCTCTTTGAGTCTTCGGAATCTAGCATCGGTGGACAATGCCTCTTTAATTCTTTCCACAAGTGATGACTTAACTTCGAGATTAGCCAGCAATCCACTCTGTCCTGGTAAAACAACCTCTATCTGAAGCTTCTATAGATCTCTCAATAACTCAGGCTGCATCGTCAAGAAATAAGCCGTAGGCTTCCTGCTGAGTGCGTCTGCTACAACATTCGCCTTTCCCGGATGATACTGCAGATCTATATCAAAGTCTACCATCAACTCCAGCCAACGGCTCTGTCTCATGTTGAGCTCCTTCTGAGTATATACGTACTTTAGACTCTTGTGATCAGTAAAGATGTCTACCTTCTTCCCATAAAGGTAGTGCCTCCAAATCTTTAGTGCAAATATAACTGCTGCTAGCTCCAGATCTTGTGTTGGGTAGTTCTTCTCGTGGACCTTCAATTGTCTCGATGCATAAGCAATAACTTTGCCATGTTGCATCAAAACACACCCTAGTCCACTACCTGATGTATCAGTGTAAACAACAAAACCTTCTGACCCTGAAGGAAGAGTCATGACAGGTGTTGTTGTCAATCTTCTCTTCAATTCTTCAAAAGCCTTCTGGCAGTCTTCTGTCCATGTAAACTCCTGGTCTTTATGTGTCAACTTTGTCATCGGCTCTGCGATCCTTGAGAAAATTTCTACAAATCTTCGGTAAAATCTCGCAAGTCCGAGAAAACTTCTCACCTCTATAGCTGATATAGGTGTAGGCCAAGTCTCTATTGCCGCAACTTTCTTTGGATCAACTGAAAGTCCTTCTCCTGAGATAATATATCCTAATAAAGGCACTTTATCCATACAAAACTCCCAATTACTGAGTTTGGCATATAACTTTTCCTGTCTCAAGGTCTCTAACACGATTCTGAGATGCTCCTCGTGCTCTTCGTGGCTCTTGAAATATATTAGAATGTCGTCTATGAACACAACCACAAATTTATCCAAGAACTGATGAAAGACTCTATTCATCAAACTTATAAACACTGCTGGCACGTTGGTTAAACCAAACGGCATTACCAAGAACTCATAATGTCCATACTTGGTCCTGAAAGCTGTCTTCGGTATATCCTCCTTCCTTACTTTGATCTGATGATAGCCGGATCTAAGGTCAATCTTCGAGAATACCCTAGCACCACTCAATTGATCGAATAGATCATCAATGCGTGGTAAGGGATACCTGTTCTTGATGGTCACCGCATTTAGTGCCCTGTAGTCAATGCACAACCGTACTGTTCCATCCTTCTTCGGTACAAATAATATGGGTGCTCCCCAAGGTAAAATACTGGGCCAGATAAAACCCTTCTCCAAAAGATCATCAACTTGTTCTTTCAACTCCACTAACTCCTTAGGTGCTAGCCGATATACTGATGAAGTGATAGGCTCTGCTCCTAGAGTTAAGTCTATTGTGAATTCTATTCCCGATCAGGCGGTAAACCTGGAAGATCATCAGGAAATACATCCACAAACTCAGATATGACTCTTGGGTAACCTGTCTCCCCTTCTACATATAGTACCCTAAGAGTAGGCTGAACTCCTTGCTCTACATTTCCCCAAAGAAACTCAAATTCTGGATGTCCAGGCGGTCTAAATATAACCCGTCCAAGTCGGCAATCAAGAGTCGCATGGTACTGACTTAACCAGTCCATACCAAGTACAACATCATAATCCGACATGGAAAAGATCAGAAATTGAGCTCGCATTTCTCTTCTACAGACTACTACAGAACATGATCTACATACGTCACTAACTGGGATAATTCTACCTTCCGTAAGAATTCTTTTCATCTTCGGAAGGGGTGCGGTAGCTACTCTATGGGTGGCTACAAAGCTAGCTGCTATAAATGAATATGATACTCCAGAATCAAATAAAGCTACAGCTGGTAATGAAGCTACTAAAATAGTACCTGCGATAACCTCTCCTGCGGTAGCTTCCACCTCAACGGCTAATGTAAATGCCTGGCCTCGTCCCTGAGCTTGGCCTCTCTGCTGCTGATCCTGCTGAAATAGAGCTGCCTGTGGTGCCAGTGGTGGTCTCTGCTGATTTCCTCCTGGAATAGGTGGTCTGACTTCTCCAACTCCTGTCTGCAGTACTTCTACTGCTGGAGAAGCTGGTCGTGGTACAGGTAAAGCTAGAGCCGGTGCTCCCTCTCTGCGCTCGGTGCAATCTCTGGTTTGATGCTGGTTGGATCCGCAAGCCAGGCATAGTCCTAACTTGAGTCTGCATTCCCTCTCAATGTGACCTACCTTGCCGCAATGGTGACAAGTAGGGAGAGATATGGCCCTGTATGCTGTTCTCTCTGGCATACTCCTCTGGGACCGTTTTGCTGAATCTCCATGTGCTGTCCTGGATGGTGCTGATATGATTGGCCTCTTCAGATTTGACTCCCTTCTAGTGACGTACTCCATACATCATGCTGTTGTAAGGACGTCGGTATATGATATAGGTGCGACCCATCCAATCAACCTCTGGAGCTTGAACTTTAGTCTGTCAAAGAACTTCTCAGCTTTATCTTCCTCTGTCGAAATCAAGGTTGGGGCGAAGCGACTTAGGTGAATAAATTCTGCGTTGTATTCTTCCACTGTCATATTGCCTTGGATAAGGCGGTTGAACTTGTCTCTGAGATCCGACCGTGTAACTGCTGGAATATACATCTCTCGGAAGAGTCTGGAGAACTCTTCCCAAGTGACTCGGTCCTGTCCGAGCCTCCTCTCTTCTGATAACCACCAATGATGTGCATTTTTAGTCAACTGTATTCTGACCGCAGTCATCCATTTCTCTCTCGGAAGTTCAGCTGCTTCCAACTGGTGCTGTATGTTCGTGAGCCATTCGTAAACTTCTGTTGGCCCCTCTTTACTAGAAAAGGTACGAGACTTGAGCTGGCAGAAATCAGTGATAGATCCCGTCACTGGTTGCCTAGATGGTGGATTTGCCTGCTCCAATACGGATACTAGGCTGGTTCTCAAATACTCTGCCTCGTGACGCTGAGCCTCTAGCTGAATCTGCTGCTAGGCTTGCATCATGGCATACATCATCTGAAATATCTGTTGCCCGTCCATGGCTTGCCCTGGCAGGAAAACTGGCATCTGTGGAGTGAACTGTGGCGGAGGTGGGATGTCATCACGCCGGAACCTTGGATTAGGCAGGCCGGTTTGATTGCTTTGCGATGTTTGTCCTCCATTCCCTGGTGTCACTCCGTCTATATAAGTAACCACAGCGTCGTATGGCATATCCAAAGGATTCTCATCTCCGGTCCTGTGTTCCATTACTCTGCAACCAAAAGATAAACTATAAGAACGCTCAGAGGAATCAACACAGGATGCAAATCAAGTAACAATTCGAGTTCGATATAGAGTTCAAAAATGTTTCAAATAATGGATGAGATCCTATAACTTATCCTATCCTTAGGGCAGGCTTGTTCGGTCCCTAAGTTGAAACCGAATGATTTAGCTAATGCCAGAATAAAATAAATACTGAGCATGTAACATGAATGCTCAGGAAAAGTCTTCAGCTAACACCTCGTCCTCGGGTGTCGGTACAGCTCATGTATCTGCTTCTGCTCCTACTACTGCTGCTGTCCCGTATACCTCGGGATAAATCTCGTCTGCAAATCCTGGGGAAATAATCCGGTATCCAGGTCCTTAGGGGACATAACAAGGTACAGAAATCAACATGCCAAAATGCAGTATAATAGTAAATGAGATAATTAGGGTAAGCTATATAACCATCTATGTGAAATGCAAGATGAGAGCATCACGAGTACTCAGGCTGAGCCACTACAAGCTCTGTGTCGGGGAGCCGGTAGCAGTAATAATGAGTAATGGGCAAAGCTCGGGTTTCAGAGTCTTGTGCCTCACAGTAGTAGGGGATATATATGTAATCAGCCTGTAGCCTGTGTGTCTCTCCCCACCCAATGTAATCACATGTCTCATGTGCATAATGTCTTATGTACATGGCACGCAAGATCATAGCTAATGCAGTAAGTCATAGAGTATCCAAGAGTATAATGTCTATGTCAGAAATCTGTATCCTATACAGAATCACCATGAATATCTCAGAAAGATTCTATCATGAATAGTGTCAAGTGTCCTGGGTATAATATACTTGATAAGACAAGTACGAGAATGTAAAGGGGTCACGAATGTCCATCTCTAGATGACATACACAACATCGCGTACGGTGTTGGCACCCGACTAATAATCGGACGCTAAGTAAGTCACACTGTCCTAGGTTAAGCATGCACAGCAATATAAATAAAGCAAGGAAATATGCAACAAGACTGTAAAGTTGGCAAGGTATACTTGCCCACTGATGTATAAATAAGTCAAGAAAATAAGTAGCAAATCTGCAGGGTTTGGCAAGGTACACTTGCCTGGGGTTTGAATATCAACATTTGTCCCGGTATCAGTGGATCATGTAGGTACTCCTCCAAAAGCTGTAATAAATATCACCAATAGTCTCAGAAGATATCAAATAGCTAGAAATGCCTGTCCTTAAGTCCAATTTGAACACAAGGACAAAAATAACATTTTCGGGCCAAAGTAGGGTCCACATGTGGGTCACTTTGCACCAAAAAATGGGTCAGGGTCAAAGGTCTCCAAATTCGTCAAACTCAGTGTCAACAAGCCAGGAACGATGATACAAACCCAACGAAACTTTCAGAATTGGATTCCGATGAGCCGATCACAAAATCGTCCGTCAAGTGGAGCCGATGGGGCCCACGATACGCGATTTTGTCAACATTCTCAGAATCAAACCAAACTTGGGTCACAGGACCAGCGTATTGCTATGAGTCTGATGGTGCAAGTTTTGTCTTGATCCGACGTGTGTACACAAAGTTACAGTGTCTTCCAGAATAGGCGGATACGGGCCGTTGTCGGCGGATACGCGTTGATTTCGGTGTGCACGCACATCCAAATCAACTTCTGCGAAATCCCACACGTCCGTATCAATGACGCGCACGTTTCGATAAAGATCGCGTGCGACCAAGTCATCCCGTTTGGCGGGACATACTCAATTCCGGGGTAAAACAGGGCGTTGATTTTCCTATTTTTGGATCGCGGTGTGCGATCACCACAGGATGCGATGCACCGAACGGGTTGCACGGGCATCGAGAGGGTTATACAGTCTATGCGTTGCAATAGACAGAATCGAAAACGGAATCACGAGGAGAGAGAACGGGTTACCTAAACAGGGCTCCGTGAACCGAAGATTTCCTGTGTCCGGGTGACTGTTTCGTATCCTGCCCGAGTCGGCTGTGTCCTGGTGCAGAGAGCGGTCGTGTCCGCTGAGTCGGAGCTAGGGCAGCGGGCGGCCGGCCTAGGGCTTTGTGGAGAGTTGGCAAGGCAAGCGGGGAGGCGCTCGCGGGCGGCAGCGGCAAGGTCGGGTGGCAGCGGCGAGGTCGGCTGCTGCCGCTGCTGCTCGTCGGAGTGGATCGGGGCTGCGAGGGTGGCTGGGAGCGTGTCTCGGGCGGAGACAGGCCGAGCAGTCGGGGCGACGGGTTATTGGTGGAGCGGGAGGAGGAGAGGAACGGGCGGTGGTCTTAGGGTTCATGCGGAGTCGTCTGTGGAGTCGGTGACCGGCGGGGATGAGTCGGGGAAGACGACGCTGGAGATGGTGGAGCGAAGATGACGGCGAGGCAGTCGGGGGAGGTCGACGATGAGGGATTCGAGCGTGGAGTGGAGGAGCGGGAGAGGGATCTGGAGGAAGGCGGCTGGGCCTGGGCACGAACGTCGAGGGGGGGTTTTATACGTGCGCCGCCGGGTCGGAACAGTATTTCCGACCCGAATTGGGATTAGGGTTCGGAATCCGAGTTTCGAGTTTGGGTCGGGTTTCATGGATCCGACCAGACCCGACCCGCTGCGCTGGGTTGGCTTGGTTCGGTTCAGTCAACGGTTTGGTTCAGTTTATTTTGGTTCAATTGAACCGGGTTCAGTCTGGTTTATATTGGTTTAATTCTACCATAGTTTTTAGGGCTTTAAAAATGATTCCGGAGTCCAATAAATTCACAGAAAATTACTCTATGTCTGGTTTTCCATTTTACACCATAAAATATTATTTCTATAATATTTTATCATTAATTATCAGCATATAAAAATCTTTTAATCACAAATTCCAAAGTTTTAATTCCAGAAAAAATACCAAAAAATTGGGGAAAATTTTATATTAAAATATTCTGAAAAATCAGGGTGTTTACATCTGTACCTATTAAAAATATATTATATAGTACTAAAATTAAATATTTTTTTCTACTACCATTTTATCGTATTAAAATAATATATTTGAAGTATAAAACATACCAAACGACAAAAAAGTTTCGTCATCGGAATCGAGCCACTACACTACTTTGCTGCCTTCTGCCTAGCCGTCTTGGCATTCTCAGACCTTTCTTTGTACCTCGGAACGTCGAATCTAGCCCTCATCGCAGTCCACTTCTCAGACGTGATCCAACTTTGGATCGGTTTTCCTGTACGATCACGAGCCTTCTGGTCATCCAGAGCATCACGGATCAGCTTGGCGGCAATGGCAGGAAATATCTGCTCGATCAACTCGGCCCGGTACGGTGGATAAAAATACGTTTGCTACAATAAGTAATTTAGTAAGTTATATAATATGCATAAATTAGATGATTGATATAATATACTTTTACTTTAAAGTGCGCAAATCAGAACGCCTTCCTCTCCGCCGGAGCATCAGAGTAGTTGATCCAAGGGCCACCATAGTTGTACCTCAGAAAGTGGCCTAGGCGACTCTGTACCGACGAGGGACGATATCTATACAAAGATACTTATTTCTATTAAAAAAGTTAATATATGATGAATAAAGAAATACATGATATATATGATGTAAAACTATCTAATTTACTTACTTTGTGCCGTCGGCCCAAATCTTCGTTCTCGTCTCGTCCGGAGGTGCGCATGGAGGATCTAGCTGATGCTGGGACGACGTTGGCTCAACCTCCACCATATGCTCATCTGTTTCCATGGTTCCGTCAGCAGAAGGAACGCATGACGAGTGAGTACTATCAGGCATGGAACTACTCATCCCAGGAGTGCTGTCACATAACGTCGTCGCAGTCGGAGATGTGACTGGTCGATATACTGGAGTACTAGGAACCGAGGATCCAGAACCAACAGTAGGCAGTACCGGAGGAGCACTCCGTCTACCTCGGGACCTGCCGAACGCTTCACGTCGTCCTGTCATACCTGATAACAATATCTGATGAATAAAAAAATACACAAATATATAGTACATTTTACAGTCAAAATATTATGCATATCTCACAGCATTAATAGAATTGCACAGTAAATAACTAGTGGTATCACAAGTCTAAATGGATAGTACATTCTGCACTCAAAGTATAATACATATCTTCATCAAAATAGTACATTCTATAGTCAAAATATATACATATCTTCGGGCAAAATATTTTATTTTCAATCATCTTCAGAAAATTTATCTTGTTCGCCTTCCTCGTCATCCTCTTCCTCTTCTCCTCATCTTTACTTTCATCTACTTCGTCTTCGTCTTCCTCTTCCTCTTCCTCTTCGGAAAATTTGACCTCTTCTACATTATTTGTCATGTAATGAGTAACTTCCATTGAGTCCACATCTACAATATTTTTTACAAGAGGTAGCTCATCCTCCTGATAAGCTATTTCGTCAACGTCAAAGGTATTTCTAGCTTTAGTCTTGCATACTGTCCACCAATCCGACCTCGCTGTACCCCGTCTAGGATAAGTTGTGAAGTACACGAGCTGAACCTGACTTGATAGGACAAATGGTTCATAGCCTTGATATCTACGCTTGTAGTTTATATCCACAAGACCGTGCTTGTCAATTTTCCAACCTTGATCTTGAATCGGATCGAACTATTCACACTTGAATATTACGATCTTAGCAGGTTTTTATGCCATAATTATATGTCAACTCCACATTCTCTCGTAAGATGCCAAAGAAATCATTGCCTAGATCGACGTCTTTGTAGTTCGAAGATTTGATACACAAACAACTATTTTTCGTGGAATCAAAATCCAAAAAGCTGTCTCTGATAGGAGCATTTGTTGACTTGAACCTAAACCCATTCACATAGTAACTTGGCCATATTTTGACGACAGTAATTGGTCCCTTGGCTAGAGTTCTAATAGATTCAGTCTTGGATATAGGTATAAGTTGTGAGTAAGATTCACTCGAGTTGATCACACTATAACTAGGGGCTTGATGCCAGTCTAGAGAGAGAGAAAGAGAGAGAGAGAGGATTAGGGTTAGGCTTAGGGTTTCACCCTCTGTGACAGTGTCTATATCGTGTATGTGTCAGTGTGTGTGTGTCGTGTCTGTGTCAGTGACATGTCGTGTCTGCATCTGTGAGAGAGGGAGAAAGATCGGGTTAGGGTTAGGGTTTACACCCTCTGTGATAGTCTGTGTTGTGTCTGTGTCAGTGTATGTGTCGTGTCTGTGTCATATCGTGTGCATCTGTGAGAGAGAGAGAGAAAGATCGAGTTAGGGTTAGGGTTTACACCATCTGTGAAAGTCTGTGTTGTATCTGTGTCAGTGTGTGAGTGTGTCGTGTGTGTATGTGTGTGTGTATGTGAGAAAGAGAGAGAGAGATTGGGTTAGGGTTAGGGTTTACATCCTCTCTCACAGTCTGTGTTGTGTCTGTGTTAGTGTGTGTGTGTCATGTCTATGTCAGTGTCATGTGCATCTGAGAGAGAGAGAGAGAGAAAGAGAGAGAGTTAGGGTTTACCCAGAGGAGGAGGAGGAGAAGAAGAAGAAGGGGGAGGGGGACGCTGAAGTAGGTGGCTATGGAGGACGCCGGAGGGTGCTCCCTATGGTGTACCTCACATAATGAAGGCAGAGTTTCACCATGGCCGAACCTACTGTTGGAGAAGACGAAGTCTTCATGCGGCTAGCGAGCTATGCGACTGAGAGTGCTATATGGCCCGAGAGGGTTATGCGGCTGAAATCTTGCCATGTACTGACAGCATGCGTCCATCTTATTGGATGCATGACTGCTGATCTACACAAGTGTCCTTGAATACTTTGTACATTCACTCGCTGAACGAATAAAAAATTTGCTATGTCCAAAAGATACTCTATGCGACATCGAACTCCATGTGACATCGAACTTATGCGGCAAGTAGAGCATGCATCCACCTTCCCTTGGACACATGACTCTAAACTTTGGCGGATCTTTGGCACATCCATGGCTCGTCTTTCTATAATTTTGTCTTTTCTTACTGACAACTTTATGTTACATCACAGTTGATTTTACATCACTGACACTTTATTTATTTTCTGTCGCTTCATCACTTATCCCAAGGAGTTGACCTTAGCACTGACTCCATGCGGCCAGGATTGTCATGACCTCTCATGCGGCCAGGATTGTCATATGGGCTGACTTCTCATGCGGCCATGATTGTTATACTCCCTAGAGACCCATGCGGCCCTGTTTGTTTGATCGAATATATTCTTGATTCATGTGACCCAATGTATAATTGATAATTCGACTAGAATACTGTATCTTTGCTGATACTAGTATTGCCTGATAATTATTTATGTTTTTATGTACGTCGATGTGTGACACATCGTGTCACATGTTAAGTGATTATATTTAGATTGTGTATCGAGAATGCCTTCAAATTTCTGAATGCGTGATATTATAATTATGAACATTGTTTCCCTAGCACGGGCATAATAAGAGAGTCGAACTACCAAAGCGTGGCAAGGATTTTTGATTATATGAATGTTGCATACACGCTCGGGTGAATCCAGATTTGACTTCCATGGATTCATATCTAGCTTGCCCGTACCTTGTACGATATCTTAAGGGAAATCCACATGTGACCACGCCTTGAGATTTCAAATACAACCTAGGACTAATTAGGTAACAAAAAGTAGTCGTAACATTGGAGGGAACGGTATCCCTAGATCATGCCAAAGAACCTTCTCATAGAGATTCATTCGAAGTAAGTTGTGGGCTGGCCACCACAGATACTGTATATCATCTGCCTTAGTGGAGTGCAGTATCTGTCTTATTATTATTCTGAGCCACTGTTTCAATATAGGAACACTGGAACCCCTAATACCATATTTTTAGCGTAGTGGCCCTATGGGGGATTGGTGTATCCTGTAAGTGCTTGTTTTATTATATTAGTTCGGTTAGCTCATGTTCAATACTGGCATGATTTAAGGATACTTATTATGCATTATTCTGAGATAACCTCAGACTCCACAAAAAAGAAAGCCGTACAAATGATTGGCCAATATAAGAAATAGAATTGTTTGTGATTGTATTATTTCAGCTAGTAGCCTAGGGAAATGGAATATCATAGTATAAGGGTTCAACCCTTATCCTTGTTTGGTTGTAGGGTTGAGCCTTAGCGCTAGGATATGTCATGGACCTAAGTTGCGACACTAAACCTATGTAATATTATATTATTTTCCTTGTTTTTTTTGTTTTCTCCATTTCATGGTTCCTTTGTAGTACTTGCTATTTGGGGTCTAATCCCACCGGTTTTGCATGGAAGGTCTCAAGCCAGTACCTGAGGATCCAGCGTTCTTTCTCCTAACTCATGGCACGCACAAGGAATATGGTCACAGGGGATAGAGAGTGGGTTTTTCTTCTCCCTGCTCGTCTTGTACATTTACTTCTTTTGGGCATTTAGCCATCGGCACCTGTTCGCTGGCTCGTTTGGACATTAGTTTCCTTACATGATTGTATTAAATTTGACTGCAGCTGAATCATTGTCAAATACTTTTGCTACATTTCTAGTTTCTTATTTTTGTACAATTGGACTCCAGAATATTTTGAGAAAGCATTTGAGACGCCTTATTGCTTATCATATATGCACTATGCTTACTATTTTTTGTTTGAATGATTGAGACATTGAAGTTCTTGACTATAGGAGACTTGATTGTATCATGCACCCCATTGTCTTATACAGCCATGATCGTCGTACAACGTATTGTACCTTGTACGGGATAGCTGGCCATATCCGTCTCCATATTCTGGTACTGGGACGTGACAAGGTTTTAGTGGTGGCCCATGCAGGTCTGTTCTTCAGACTTGTGGGGTGTCATGGTCATAGGAGTCTCAATCAAACATGATCTTTCTTAAAACTCTAAATTCGTACTCTTCAATACTCAGCTTGGATTTTTCTAGATTGGTTGCTTCCTTGTTCCTTCTCATCCCGTACTTATTGGTTCTTGTGCTCTTCTTTAGGGCTTCTTCCCCCGATGTTGCAGCAATAGAAGAGGCAGAGTTGCCAGTGGAACGAGATCCTGTGGAACCTCAGCCAAGGATCCTAGTTGTTCCCACGATGAATATGATCGAGCAGTAGGCTTCAGGTGTTCTCGTACCTCCCATAGTGCCGGCAGCACTGGATACCCCAGCCTTGCTAGAGATTATTCATGGATTGTTAGCTGCACAACAACACGAGATGGTGGTGCAACAACAACAACAATAGCAACATCAGCAACAATATCTCCAACAGCAGGAATAGAATGTCATGTTGAACCAAGGGTTACAAACGACCCTAGAACGAGGCAAGAGAACAGACTCTGGGGTATCTGTTAGATTTTACAGACTGATCCCCAGATACTTTGATGGCACGGAGGACGCAATCACGGCAGATGATTGGCTCTAGGATATTGAGACCATTCTGACAGCGGCTAAAGTTTCGACCGAGGAACAAGTTGACTTGGTTCGCCGACAACTCCAAGATCTGGCAAGGAATTGGTAGACTACGATGAGGATAGGACTGAGGCATCCTATTTTATGGAAGCATTTCAGGACCCAATTTCGGGCAAATTACTTTAGGATTATGGCTCAATGTGAGTTATAGCAGAGGTTCATTAACCTCAAGTAAGCTGGAAGGACGTTACATGGCTATGCGGCAGAGTTTTGCCGACTAAGCAGATTTGCTCCAACCATGGTGGCAACAGAGTTAGAGAGAGCAATGAGGTTCCAACAGGGACTTTACTTGTAGATCATGTACATGGTAGAGGTGTACGACTACCAGACCTTCGAGGAGATATTTATAGCAGCCAAGAGGGTCGAGCTTACTTCTCTAAGGATGGCATCAAGAAAAGTTTATCGAAAGAGGCCTCATGGGCAGAACAATGAGGGAGGACCAGTACCCCAAATGTTAGCACCATCACCTGGCGTTTGTATACATGATTCAGCTTCATGGAGGGCAACAGTTCCAACAGTGACTGTACCAACTCGGCAACAGCAACCGAGGCAGCAGCAGCAGCAGCAGAGGCAGTAGCAGCAGCAACAACAATGATAGGGAGCACCACCAGGTTGTACCTACTGTGGCAAGGGAGGTCATACCCGGGATATTTATTGGGTAGCTAAAAGACTATGTTTGAAATATAGGAGCCCTGATCACAAGTTTGCCACGTGCCCATTGATGCAGAGGCCAGAAGGGCCAGTACAACAATTTTCTGCATTGCCAGCTCCAAGGGCAGTGCAGCAAGGAGGACCAGTAGTAGCAGCACAACCTCTGGCTCACCATCCGTTGCCAAAGCAGGCCCAACTTTATAGGCAACAACAACAGAATCAACAAGGACAACAACCACCACAACAAGAAAGACAACGACAATGAGCTCGATAAGGTACGGGCACGCTAGATATGAATCCATGGAAGTCAAATCTGGATTCACCCGAGCGTGTATGCAACATTCATATAAACAAAAATCCTAGCTACGCTTTGGTAGTTTGACTCTCTTATTATGCCCGTACTGGGGAAACAATATTCATATTTATAATATCACGCATTCAGAAATTTGGAGGCATTCTCGATGCACAATCCAAATATAATCATTTAATACGTGACACGATGTGTCACACATCGGCGTACATAAAAACTTGAATAATTACCAAGCAATATTAGTATCAGCACGAATATAATATTCTAGTCTAATTACCAATTATATATTGGGTTATATGAATCAAGAAATATCCGATCAAACAAACATGGCCGCATGGGTCTCTAGGCCGTATAACAATCATGGCCGCATGAGAAGTCAGGCAGTATGACAATCCTGGCCGTATGAGAGGTCAGGTCACATGATAATCTGGGTCGCATGGAGTCAGGGCTAAGGTCAACTCCTCGGGATAAGTGATGAAGCGACGGGAAATAAATAAAGTGTCAATGATGTAAAATCAAGTGTGATGTGACATAAAGTGTGTAAGTAAGAAAAGACAAAACCATAGAAAGACGCGGCAAGGATGCGCCAAAGATCTACCAAAGTTTAGAGTCATGTGTCCTAGGGAAGGTGGCTGCATGCTCTGCTTACCGCATAAGTGCGACGTCGCATGGAGTTCGATGCCGCATAGAGTATCTTTTGGACATAGCAAATTTCTTATTCGTTCAGCAAGTGAATGTACAAAGTATTCAAGGACACTTGTGTAGATCAGTAGTTATGCGTCCAACAAGATGGACGCATGCTGTCAGTACGTAGTAAGAGTTCAACCGCATAAACCTCTCGGGCCGCATAGCACTCTCAGTCGCATAGCTCGCTGGCCGCATGAAGACTTCATCTTCTCCAACAGCAGGTTCGGCCATGGCAAAACTCCCAAAAACTGGAACCGTATTTTCTTCATAAAAATCTCATTTTAAGTCCAAATCAGGTGAGCCAAAAGCCAAAATGCTCTAAATCGAAAGATCTAACATGTAGCAAAAATTAGTTTTCAAAGACACAAGTTTAATAGATCAAAACAAAGAAAAACTCATAAAACCCAATAAAAACCTAAGTTAGAAATACAGATCTACACTAATCTATCCATCAAAACAGAAAACTCCAAGAACTAAAAGTTCTTAGAAACATATAATAATGGAACAATAATATGGATGATTTCTCTATTGCTCATGTAAGGTGTACTTGCCTATGAATTGGGGAGAGAAAGCTAAAGAAAGAGGAAGAAATGTAGAAGTGAAGAGAGAGAATAAAATATTGGTTTATATATGCCAGGGTTTGATGGTTGAACCAAAGACTCTCATGAGTTGAAGAACCCAACAAAATAAACCATGAACCAGGTTAAACCAAAGAATGGGTCTAGTCTCCATGCACCTGCAACCATGCTAAAATAAAAATACGTTCCAAATACGTATATCGGGAATGGGTAGTGACTAAAATCGATAGAGAAACCCAGGTCGATATTATTCTCGGGACTCTGCCTAAAATACATGTTTTGCCTTAACTACAACATGAACAAAAGGTTCTATAGTTTGGCAGAACTTACGAAAGAACTACAGGATGTTGAGACTCTTATGAGGTAGAATGGTCAAATTTATGTTATTGAAAAGGCTTATACTTCTAAGCCGAAAGGCGGTAAGAAGAAGAATAACATTCAGAAATAAGCAAATTCAGCAAAGAAGGGCATTGGAACTCAAGGCATTGTGAAATAGCCGAAAGGCAAGTATTTCAAGTACAAAGGGTCTGGATATTGGAAGAGTGACTGTCCACTTCTCAAACAAGGGAATACAGAAAGTATATCTCATTTACTAATAGTTGAAACATGTTTAGCGGTGTTATCTACCGGTACCTGGTGTGTAGATACATGAGCCACTAATCATGTCTGAAATTCATTGTAAGGGTTCCAGGAAACCAGGCGGCTTAGTGATGGAGAGATATGCTTGTTCATGGGTGACGCTACAAAACTAACAACCGTTGTAGCAGGAGATATTATTTTATCTTTTGGTAGAAATAAATCTTTGACATTGAGAGATTGTCTTTATGCACCTTCACTTAGAAGGAATTTAATTTCTGTTTCTATGCTACTTAAGGATGGATATTTAGTTTTTTAATGACAATATTGTTATTAGAAAAAATAAGCATTTTATCTGTTCTATTTTATTAGTTGATAATTTATATGTCATTAATCCTATTTCACCCTTAATGCAACTTATAAAAATGAATAACACATTTTCTAACTTAAATAAGAGAAAAGAACCTTCTTGTATGAACCAAACATATCTTTGGCACTTGAGGTTATGGCATATTAATCTAAGAAGGATTCAAAGACTGGTTAAAGATGGACCTTTGAGTTCATTGGAAGTAGAGGCACTTCCAGTCAGCAAATCCTACTTGGAAGGTAAAATGACTAAATGGCCTTTCATGACAAAGGAGTATAGGGCCAAAGATGTGTTAGAATTGGTTCATTCTGATTTATGTGGGCCCATGACTGTCCAAGCTAGAGGTGGCTTTGAATATTTTGTCACATTTATTGACAATTATTTATGGTATGGATACCTTTATTTAATATGCCATAAGTTTGAGTGCTTTGAGAAATTCAAAGAGTACAAGGCTGAAACAGAGAAACGTTAAGAAAAATATATCAAGTTATTACATTCAGATCGTGGTGACGAGTACCTCTTTGGAGTGTCTAGGGACTATTTATCAGAAACTGGGATTACATCCGTATTGACTGTACTTGGAATACCCCATCAGAATGATATAGCAAAAAAAAAGATAGGACTCTTATGAATATGGTTAGATCAATGATGAGTTATTCGGATTTACCAGATTCGATCTGGAGATATGCCTTAGTGATTGCAGCTTATATTTTGAACTTGGTACCTTCTAAGTCACTACCTATTACTCCCACGGAGCTGTGGACCAGGCGTAAGCCTAGTCTGAAATATATTCGAATTTGGGGTAGTCCAGCAGATGTGCTGAATAAAAAAGCAGATAAGTTAGAATCTTGTACAGAAGTACGCTTGTTTGTAGGCTATCCAAGGGAAATGAAAGGAGGTTTATTTTATAGTCCTAAGGATCAGAAGGTCATTATTAGCACTAATACCTGATTCTTAAAGGAAGGTTGTGTGATGAACCATAAACCCATGAGTATAGTTGTTCTAGAAGAACTGAGAAATGAGATACCAAATACTTCAGTACCAACAATACAACAAGAGGAACCACAAGTAACTGCACAACGTGTCACAATTGTTACACTATAACCTATAGTGCCTCATCATAGTGGGAGGGTTATTATACAACCTGACAGATTCATGTTCTTGGGAGAGTCATCAGACTTCGTCCCTGAGGAACAAGATTCTGAGCCCTGCATCTATAATGAAGTAGTCCAAGATAAAGATGTAGAATCTTAGCAAAAAGCAATGATATCTGAAATAGAATCTATGTATAATCAAGACTGGGAACTTCTAAAACTACCCACTTGTGTAAATGCTATTGGATGTATATGGGTTTACAAGAGAAAAATAGGATCAGACGGTAAGGTTGAAACCATAAAGCTCGGCTTGTTGCGAAAGATTTTACTCAGAAAGAGGGTATTGATTATGAGAAAACATTTTTGCCAGTAGCCATTCTTAAGTCTATCCATATTCTTTTATCTATTGCAGCTCATCTCGATTATGAGATTTGGAAAATAGATGTCAAGACAACTTTTCTTAATGAAATTCTTGAGGAGAACATCTATATGAACCACGTTGGCTCAGAAATGGAAGCCTTTGAGACAGCCAAAGAAGCAGTTTGGCTCAGAAATTTTTTATTCGACTTGTATGTGGTACCTAGTTTGCCTAAGACTATTACACTTTATTGTGATAATAGTGGTACAGTTGTAAACTTTAAGGAACCACGAGCCCATAAGACAGGTAAACACATTGAGCGCAAGTACCACCTTATACAAAATTTTGTAAAGAAAGGAGAAGTTGCTGTGATTAAGATAGCATCAGCAAACAACCTAGCTGATCCCTTTACAAAGAGCTTACTAGCTAAGGCTTTTGATAGTCATGTTGAGGGAATGGGAGTCAGATCCGTAGCAGCATGGCTTTAAGTATAAGTGGGAGATTTGTAATATTATACTAAAAAGCAATACTTTGATTATAAGTGGGATATTGTTATGGTTATATACTAAAAGTATCACTTTGTATTAACTATATTTCCTTATTTTTAAATGAGAATCATATGAACAAATGTTTGCATGTTGTATTTGTTATAATATTAATACAATTGTCTAATATTCTATATTGTAGATAATATGGTGTGTGGTGTCACACAGAAGATCATATTATCAGTTTCCTTTAGAATATATAAATAGTTCACAACCTAGATAGACTTGGACAAACCATTAAAAAGGTTGTGGTATAATCTGGTATTAGTTTATCTTGACTATAGGTTTACACTAGTACACTTTGTGTGTATTGAACATGATCACTTGAGGTTCTTCTCTTTGTACTGACTACATAAGAGAACAAACACCTCTGTTATTATGGATACTTATGATCTTAATTCAGATATAATAATAGATATGTATATGCAGTGTGTCACACCCCACTCCCAAAATACGTAGGACCAGGTATGCATACACATGTCAGAGGTACGAACAAATATAGGAACATAAATTAATAGACCTAACCAGTCGTAGTACGCTGTAAAATATAACTAAGACTCAATATCACAGGCAGGTAAAATCTAATCTCATCCACAAAATATCATAGAATAAAAAACTGAATAAAATAAATAAGTCTCAGAATCTACTACAAAAGAATATCTAGTGGAGAACAATCTACGAAAATGAGTAGAAAAGAATACTGAAAGAATATAACTAAGCAATAAAGAAATAGTTCGGGTGTCAACTAACTAGATAAAGACACGAAAGACACTAAGCAATTGCCATGCATGAATGAATGCTTAAGGAAACTCATGTGGCTCCACCTCAAAGTCCTCGTCTGCAAAATCTCTAACTCCATAATCCGTCGGATACAAGTGCTCGTCTGGATCTGGAAAAGATTCCAGGTCCTCAGAGGGACGTAACAAGTACATAAAAAATCAACATGCATGAAAGTAAAACAGTAAACAATAAATAGGGTAACTAAGCCATCTATGTGATGTGCACTCAAGACATCTCTTATGGAGCATGAGGGGAGAGAAATAGAAGAATAGTCATCCCACCAGGCGTCCAAAACGGACTCGGGGGTACACGAGTTACACCATATATCCATTAGAAACAAAAATCCCATACACTGGCAATTAGATTCTCCCCTCCCAATGTATGTGAACCGTATACGCAGTGCAGACATAATGCAATGACGTCAATAATATAGACAACAAGACAAACACTAACTACCAACACAAGACACGAACTCACGTATCAATGGCCAGTCAACACGCTAATTCATGTACTCTCTCTCTCTCTCTCTCTCTCACACACACACTCAGTGAACGTATTTGAAACAGTGTCAGGTCAGTAGATACAATGTATCTTCACAACATAACAGGTAATTCTACTACTCTAAACGCGTGCACACAACTAATTAAAATAAAACTAGGCATATATAAACTGTAAAATACAAACAAGCAAGGTGTACTTGCCTTCCAAGCCAAAATGCAAGCACAACAAATCTGATCCGGAGCTCTCCACAGGAACGTCTCGAACACCTACCAATTAATTATTATACTAATTAGACACTTACTATCTAGTCAAAATTAGGTTATTAACTAGTTGTTAATTCTACGTTGATTGCACATGCAAGTAACTAGCCCTCAAAATAATACTAGTCGTTAAACGTTACTAAAAATCATTTTTAAAGATATTAATTAAAAAAAATTATAATTCTGGAATCAATCATAAAAATATGCAAAAGAATGGTTTCCTTCTACAAAGGGTTTCTACGAAGGTTGGCAACTAGTCATGCTAATATAGGTGCTAAATGGAGTTTTTCCGACATGCAAGTTCTCAAAAGAAGAAATCATAAAAATTTTAAATTCTGGAATAATTCTAAAATATTAGAAAATAATGATTTAATGAGTCCCTACATACATCTTTATCAGTTCTATTTATTGGTTTGTCCGTTGGACACATACTAGTCTTCTAGCAATAGTATTTGTAAAATTTTGCCATTATAATCCTACTATTATGCTTTGCATAAAAATATAAAATTATATTTAATTCTAGAAAAGTAAGCTTTAAATCAAATATAATAGGAAATATATTCATATATGGCCAATGAACAAGTTACAATAGATTTATATGAAAATAAGGTCAACTAGGTGACTTTTTATGCATAAAAACTATTTAAATAAAAAATAATATTTTTGGTAAAATAAATTAAAAACTGAATTTAATATAGGTTAATAACATCATAATTTAATTATTTAGAAAGTTTTTGAAGGGTTCGATGCAAAATTTTGGAGAAAACATAAAACTAGGTCACCATTCCCATTGTACATGCAATTTATTCCAAAAAGAATAATAATTTAATAATCTAAAATAAACAGAAAAATATGAAAAATGATAATTTAAACATTATATTTCTATATTAATAACAATTTTTAATCAAGGTTTCTACCTATGGGTGCATACATGCATTCATGGGTTCAAATCTTGTAAGATTAGTTTAAATTGTTTCCTAATTTGGTTAGTAGCAATTTCAGATAAATCACTAATCCTAATAGATATTAATGTCAAAGATTTGATTGGGATTCTAAAGAATAAGATAATAATAAATAAATACATAAATAATTCCTACAAAAAGAGAAAAGTGGCCTAATTTGGAATAGAGGAATTATGGGTTGTTTAATGAAGAAGATTGGATTGGAAAATAATCACAAATAAATTATTTATATAAAAATATCTAAATATTACCCACAAGAAACTTGAGTTATTACACTAGTGGCATACTAATGCTAAATGATCGAATTTTGTGTCACATAATGATCCTACGGGTAGTGTCTCCAGTGTAGGCCACTTCCTACGAAGGGCGATGTCGATTTTGGTGTCGTCCTATGTCATTAATGTTCAAACTCCTATGTCATTAATGTTCAAACTACGGTGAAGTATCCTAGTACAATAATTAGATTTAAATTAATTTTAAAAAAGATCTAAATAAACACAATAAATATAAAATACACACAAAATGCCTATTTTGGGTGAGGGGTTTTACAACCTACCCACCTTAGAAAATTTTGTCCTCGAAATTAAGAATATTGCACGATCAAAAAAAAATATGCGATATGTAAAGTCCATACCTGAAGACTCACGTAAGTGAGGAAAACTCTCTAAGATAGAATCCTCCGGCTCCCAATTCGATTCGCCCGGTGAATTATGCCTTCAAGCAACACGAACTAATCGAATGGTCTTCCCCTTTAACACATTCTCTTTGCGGCCGAGAATCTCAACCGGCTGCTCCTTATAAGACAACCTCGGTCCTACAGTGATCTCTGAATGATCCAATACATGGATAGGATCCACCACATTCCTTCTCAATTGTGAGATATGGAACATATCGTGGACACCCTCCAAGGTCTGCGATAATGCTAGTCTGTAAGCAACCTCTCCAACTAGTTCCAATACGTCAAACGGTCCGAGGTACATCGGACTAAGCTTTCCTATAACTCCAAATATGATGGTTCCTCTATTAGGGGAGATCCTTAAGAACACATAATCTCCCGACTTGAACTCTAGGGGTCGACGACAAGTATCTGCCCACTATTTTTGTCTATCATGTAATGCTCGAAGGTGACCTTGAATCTTCTTGACCTTATCCACTATGTGAGTCACCAAATCAGGTCCAAGTATCTGTCCCTCGCCCACATCACTCCAATATACTAGCGATCGATACTTCCTTCTGTATTATGCTTCAAAAGGAGCCATCTGAATGCTTGCTTGGTAGCTATTATTGTAAGAGAACTCCACCAAATATAAGTGATCCTCCAAAGATTCTCCAAAGTCAAGCATGCATGTCTCAACATGTCCTCCAACGTCTGAATAGTGCGCTCTGACTGTCCGTCTGTCTGTAGGGGATAAGAAGTGCTAAACTTTAATCTAGTTCCTAGGCTCTCCTGCATACTCCTCTAGAAGTGTGACATAAACCTCGAATCTCTGTCAGAAACTATGCTGACTGGTACTCCATGTAGGCGTACAATCTCCTTTATGTATATCTCTGCTAAAACTTCTATAGATTACCCAACTCTAAAGGGTAAGAAGTGTACCACCTTAGTCAATATATCCACAATCACCCAAACTGCATCTCGGCTAGCTGGACTCCTCAAAAAATCCGTAATGAAGTCCATGGTGATGTGCTCCCATTTCCACTCCATAATTGGAAGTGGTTGGAGTAGTCCTGCTGATCTCTGATGTTCTTCCTTAACTTGCTAACACACTAAGCACTTTGCTAAAAACTGTGTTATCTCTCGCTTTATCCCGTGCCACCAGTAATGCTGTCTCAAGTCTCTGTACATCTTCGTACCTCCCGAATGAATAGAGTATACTGAACTGTGAGCCTCCGATATTAGCTCCTGCCTAAGCTCTCCATTAGGAACATAGAGGCGATCCCCACACCTCAAATTACCATCTTCATGTATCCTCAGGCCATTCTGCAACCTAGCCTCAGTCCTCTGTCTAAGCCTCTAAAATCTGGCAACAATCGGCATAGCTGCCTTGATACGCTCCACCAATGATGATTGTACTTAAAGGTTCATCAACTTTGTGACTTCTCCTGGCATAACCACCTCTATGCCCAGCTGCTCCAAATTATATAATAATTCTTTCTGTATTGTCAAGAAGTACGCCATCGGTCTCCTACTCAACACATCCGCTACTATATTAGCCTTGCATGGATGATACTGTAGCTCAATGTCAAAATCTGCCATCAACTCGAGCCATCGTCTCTGTCTCTAATTCAGATCCTTCTGGGTATAGACATAATTTAAACTCTTATGATCTGTATAGATATCCATATTCTCTCCGTATAAATAGTGCATCCAAAGCTTCAGAGCAAAGATTACTGCTGCAAGCTCCAAGTCACGAGTGAAGTAGTTCTTCTCATAGATCCTCAACTGTCGAGAACCATAGGCTACCACCTTCCATGCTGCATCAAGACACAACATAATCCCTTTCTGGATGGATCATTATAAATAATAAATCCTCTCGGTCTAGTAGGTATGGTCAAGATCGGTGTTGTAGTCAGGCGCTTCTTTAACTCATCAAACACCATCTGACACTCCTCTATCCAAATAAACTTCTGGTCCTTGCAGGTCAACCTTTTCATAGGCTCTGAAATCCCCAAAAAATTCTTCACAAACCTTCGGTAGTATCCGGCAAGCCCTAGAAAACTATGCACCTATGAGATGTCAGTTGGGGTCGGTTACGTCTCTACTGCTGATATCTTAGCTGAATCCACTGATATGCCTTCTCCCGAGATAACATACCCAAAAAAAGAGACATGATCTAGAGAAACTTGCGCTTGCTCAACTTAGCATATAACTTCTGATGTCTTAATATTTCTAGCAACTTTCTCAAATGTTCCTCGTGCTCCTCATGGCTCTTCGAGTACACCAAGATGTCATCGATGAATACGACCACAAACTGGTCCAATAACTGATGGAATACTCGATTTATTAAGTTTATAAACACAGTTGGCGTATTTGTCAATCCAAAGGGCATTACTAAGAACTCGTAGTGACAATAACGAGTCTTGAAAGACGTCTTCTGAATATTCTCGTACCTCACCTTTACGTGATGGTATCCTGATCTCAGATTAATCTTAGAAAACATATTTGCTCCTGTCATTTGGTTGAACAAGTTATCAATCCGCAGCAGAGGGTACTTATTCTTGATGGTCACTACATTAAGGGCTCTGTAGTCGATGCACATGCGGACTGTTTCATCTTTCTTTGGCACGAACAATACTGGGGTTCCCCAAGGTGATGAACTTGGCCTAATGAATCCTTTGTCCTACAACTCTTGCAACTGCACCTTCAGCTCATCTAGCTCCTTCTTTGCCAGCCGATACACATTAGAAGATATTGGCGCTGCTCCCGACACTAACTTAATGGTGAACTCAACTTTTCTGTCCGGTGGCAGACCTGGCAACTCGTCTGGAAAGACATCTGCAAACTCCTTAATAATCGGTGGCAGGGCAACTTCCATCGCCACGCAAGCTCCACCATACTGGCCTACTCCCTCCATATCCTGAAATTCTAGCTTAAATGTTATTATTAGGTAAATTTGGTGCTATTGAGATTTTTTCATAATTTTTTGGTTAACTAAAACTTGTAACACTAATTTTATAGGGCTTTTAAGAATTTATTTTAGTGTCAAACATAATTAAAAATATTCCAAACTTTTATTTTAGGTTCTAAATAATCAAATATATTTTCTAGAATTTTCTAAGTATTATTATTATTTTATTGGGTGCTATTTAGGCTAATAACTAATTTTCTAGGACTTCTAGAATTTATTGTGCAAACCAAGGAACATAGAATGGACCTAAGTAATTTTCTTGGATTTATAATATTATTATATATTTTCTGAATCTTTTTAGAATTTTTGGAATATTTTTAATATTATTTTTGGTTAAATAGATAAAAGTAAATTTTAGAGTTTCTAGTAATTATAGTAGGAAACCTATGAATATAAAATTGTCCCAAGTATTTTTTTTTAGGGTTTGTTGGTTCAACATTTATTTTCATTATTTTTTCCAAATTTCTATGATTATTTTTAATATTTATTTTGAGTTATTAGATTTAAAATGACTTAAATAATATTTTGATAAAGGCAAATCAAAAACAAATAATATAAACAAACCACCCAACCAGATTCTGACACGTGTCCAGCCTATCCCTTTTCTTTCAGCTGTATACCAGCATATATATATATATATATATATATATAACATTAATAAGCCGATTAATTTTAGAGAGAGAGAAGGGGTTGGGGGATTGTCATCTAGGGTTCTTTGATCTTCCAGAAGCCATTACTCATAGCTCCGGACTCCAAACGTGTCCTCATTTCTTGTGTTGGAATCATATTGAGGTTATTTTTCGGAATATATAATTTGTTTCACAAAATTCTGATTATTAAATTCTAGAATATTCGTAGAGCACAATATATCCAAAAATAGATGCGTCTCATCCACCGTTTGAAGTTTCGAAAAGATAACCTCGAGACTATCGACATATATTTTTCCTAGAATTTAATTAGAATTATTTCAGTACTGCTAATTCTGTAGAACTTCTAGGTTAGCAATCATCCACCGTTGCACAATACGATTTTGTATGTGCAATAGTTTCCAAACGAATTCGAATCTGGATGATCTGTAAATTCTAGCCTGTGTTATGACACTGAAATCTACAAGAAATTATGAATGAAAGTCGAGTTTGTATCGGTTGACTGTTCGGTCAACAAGATCGCCTCGATTTGCGTGCCATGAGTCTCATATTGATAAAATTGGGTTCATTAGACAAAATTTAGGAATTTAGCTAAAATTTTTGATAAAAATTAAAATAGGATTTTATATTAATTATTCTAGAATTAAATAAATTAAATAAATTAAATAAAATATCTTTTGATATGGTAAATTCATAATACATAGGCTATTTGGACTTTAACTTGGATTTTGACTCGTACCAGCTAAGGACCACAAGCGAGTACATTCTTTGATTGTTTTTATTATTAGATATTTTCTATGATGCATATTTATAGTAGTTTTTTACCTAATTTTTGATACGATAGATATTTCGATTGGTATTGTATGGATTTATTTTCGTGAGATACGTATTTTCAGGCCTATTAACTTTTTTTGGACTAATGAATTACTGGACTAATGTATTTTTTGGCCTATTGACATATTTTGGACTATTGAGATTATTCGTGTCTAGACTTGGATCCATGAGTACTAGTCTGACAAAAAATACCTAGGAGACGCGTGAACATTTCCTTTCTATCATATGGTCTTACTGGAATAATAGCAGCCACGCACGACACGTGTGGTTTGTCGAATATTACCCCTAGCCATTTATATGTCAACTTGATATTTCAAAACACTAGTTAGATACATTTATTCTGGATTAATCTATACTTGCTGATTGTACACTTGCATGACAGGTTTTCTTGTTCACATAACTGTCAGTCTTTACATATTTTTTGTTCTTCTTTCTTGTCTTTCATTATTTCATTATTTTATTGTTCCTCTATGATGTACCCTATTCCATTATTATATGCTTTTCAAGTATTTTATAACTATTTACTGCTCATAGTACTTGTCAATTAACTGGAACTGATATTGGGTTGTACACGTTCCATCTTGACTGGGTAAACAGTTTTAGGTGACTTGCTATCTTGCATATTGGATTTTGTTGGAGACCGAGATACTTTTGTAGACCAATATTACAATTTAGATAGTTTAGCAACTTCTTTGGATTTGATGTTTAGCGAATTTGTTCCCGAGTTATGATTTAATTGTATATTGAGAATCTTGTAAAACTATGTAAATATTGTGAATGAGCAATAGATTTGAATTTGTGATCGAATATTATCTATTTGGATAGATGTACCATTGTTATCATAGACAGCGTACTGCTGCCGATGCTGCGGCGTAGGCTGGGCTTGGCCACGTACTCGTATCCGAAAAATGGGTGCGGATCGTGAAAAGATTTTATGGTGGCCCACGCAAGTTCGATTTCATAAATAGTGTGAACTCATGACAGTACTTAAGTTAGTCGTACTACTGCGAGCCTGCGACTAGTAATAAGATTTTTGGAGAAAGTGTTCATTCATAACTTAGGATTGATTTAAATTGAGGAGAATGACTAGGACTAGGTATACAATAAAAATGCCTTATTTCAATTTTATTGCTTGGGTAGTTAAGTTGTTACAAAGGCTACGTGATTAAGGTAGGTATAAATGTTGAATTTTGAGGTAACTATAGTAGATGAATTTGAGAAAATTAGGTATTATATATTATGGGATTTTGATAGGTAGTAGTGAGCAAAGGTGGGGGTAGAATTCTCGATTGACGAATTATTTCTTTGGGGTTAATCAATTATTGAAGATAAGAATTATTATTATTATTATTATTATTATTATTATTATTATTATTATTATTATTATTATTATTATTTCATGCTTTGAGGTTTAAATTTCTATCTAGTTTGATGATTATGATTTTCTTGCTAAAATAAGGTTAAATTATTGTTTTAGAAAAAAATAGTTTTCAATGTAAATGATGATTAAGATAAGAAGTTGGAGATTTATTGAATTTTAGATTTTTGTAGATTGATATAGTGGATTTATGTTTAAGTTTGAAGAATTTAAATTTTTAAGGTTTGATTTAAAATTTCAGAGTATTGGTCATTTAATTTATGATTTTGAGGAATTTTAAAGGATTAACATTAGAGCTATTGACATACAAGATGTGGATTTAAACTTTATATTTTGACATTTTGAAATTAAATTTTAAGTTTTCAGAATTTTGAGGAGTTGAGATTTTATGGATTTGAAAATTTTTAAGGATTAAAATCCAATTAAAAAAGAATATAGTCATAACTATAAAGATTTCTGGAAGTGATTAAAATTTTATTTTATTAATTTTATTTTTATTTTTTTAGGAAAGTATGATACATTTTATTTAATTTTTTAAAGAGTTAAAATTTGAGGATTTTATTTTAAGGATAAAATTATAAGGTGGGTAAAAGTTGTCATATTTGATTATTGACAAAAATAATTGAGGATAATGTTGAAAGTTTTTAAAATTGAGGATAATCTTAAAAGTTTTGAGATATAATTCGAGAAGTTCAAAGATAATGTTTAGAATTTGAGTGTTAGGAGTTCAATATAATATTGAGATTTGGTTTATGGGTCGAGTTAGACCAAAAGAATAACAATACAAAGACTAATTTTATAACTTGTTGAATTCGACTTTTAAAGACTTAATTTGAATTCAAAATTTTAATTTTTTTGAGAGATATGATTGATGGAGTAGATTTGGAATTCAAATTTTGAGGATGAGACTTTGAATTTTTTAAATTTATTCATGAAATATATATTAGTAGGATTTACTTTGAAGATTGGATTTAACTGTTAAATTTATAGGATTGAATCATTAATCGATGTTCTGAGGATGATCATTGATTTAAATAGCAAGAATTTGTATACGTAATAGCAGTAAGGACAAAACAAATTATGGCTATTGGAACAAATCAAATTATTGTGATAAATGAATACAATATGAGATTCCAATTTTTAAGGATGGAATTAAATTTTTTTTTTAAACTTCAAGATTGGATTTAATTTATAAGTTTTGATATGAGATTAAATTCGAAGAATTTAATTATTAAATTTTTGAAGACAATGATAAATGATTTTTAAATTTTAAGGAAATAATGTTAAATTTTATTTAAGAGTTATGACTTGTGAATCTGATTTGAGAGAAAAATTCTATTGGATTTTAAATTTTGAAGATAAATTCAAATTTTGAAGATTTACTTTAAAATTTTAAGTTGTGAGAATAAAGTTAATTTTTAAGAACTTTTTTAAATAACAATAGTGGTTTGACTTCTTGATTATATTGCTTGAATTTTGATGGTGGAAGAATTTTTTTTATTAAGGATTTTAAATTTCGAGGATAAACATTAATTTAAATAAAGAGTTGGAAATTTAATATTGGCAGAATTGACAATTTTGTTAAATCACAGATTTTTATGAAGATTATGAAATGATTGGATTTGTCATTAAATTTTGAGAAATTTAAGAAGATTATCATTATATTTATTTGATTACAAGATATTAATTTAAATTTTACATTTTAAATGTTGCATTGACGATTTTGTAAGTATTATATTGTTTGAGTATTGTGTGGAAAAAGAATCGAGTAGTAAGATTATTAATGGATTAGTGTTTAAATTAAAATTTTTGGATGAGATTTTAAATTTTATAAATATGCATTGATTAGATCTAAATTAGAGGATTGAATATTAAATTTTTTAGTATTTAGTTATTAACTTAAAATTTTGGAGGGGATTGTGATAACAATTGAATTTGATTTAAAATTTGAAGATTTTCAGAAATATGATATTTTTAGAATTTTGAAAAATTTGTGAAATAAAAATATATATTTACTTCATGATTATATGTTTTGTTGAATTTAAATTTTGATGGTAAAAAAAAGCTATTGATGATTTTTAATTTTAAAGATTAAATTTTTTAAGGGGGTAGACTTGTAACATCCATATCCTAAAATTCTAGCTTAAATGTTGTTATTTGGTAAATTTGGGACTATTGAGATTTTTCACAATTTTTTGGTTAATTAAAACTAGTAACACTAATTTTTTAGGGCTTTCAAAAAAATTATTTTAGTGAGAAACCTAATTAAAAATATTATAAACTTTTATTTTAGATTCTAAATAATCAAATATAATTTCTAGAATTTTATATATCTTATTTTTAGTATTTTAATGGGTGTTATTTCGGCTAATAACTAATTTTTTAGAATTCTAGAATTTATTGTGCAAGCCAAGAAACATAGAATGGACACAAGTAATTTTCTTGGGTTTATAATATTAGTACATATTTTGTGGAATTTTTTTAGAATTTTTAGAATTTTTAGAATATTTTTAATATTTATTTTTGTTAAATAGTTAAAACTAATTTTTAGAGTTTCTAGTAATTATAGTAGGAAACCTATATATATAAAACTGTCCCAAGTATATTTCTTGGATTTGTGGGTTCAAAATTTATTTTCTATTATTTTTCCAAAATTTTATGATTATTTTTAATATTTATTTTGAGTTATTTAGTTTTAAAACGGCTTAAAAAAAATTTGATAAAGGCAAATCAAAATTAAATAATATAAACAAACCACCCAATCAAATTCCGATACGTATCCAGCCTATCCCTTTTCTTTCAGCCGCATACCAACATATATATATATATATATATATATATATATATATATATATATATATATATATATATATATATATATATATATATATATATAACCTTAATCAGCCGATTAATTTGAGAGAGTGAGTTATTTAGATTTAAAATGGTTTAAATAATATTTTGATAAAGGCAAATAAAAAACAAATAATATAAATAAACCATCCAACCAGATTCTGACACGTATCTTGCCTATCATATTACTTTCAACCGTATACCAGCATATATATATATATATATATATATATATATATATATATATATATATATATAATAACCTTAATCAGCCGATTAATTTGAGAGAGAGAGAAGGGGTTTGGGGATTGTCATCTAGGGTTCTACGATATTCCAGAAGCCATTACTCATAGCTCCGGACTCCAAACGCGTTCCCGTTTCTTAACTTGGAACCATATGTCATCTAGGGTTCTATGATCTTCCAGAAGCCATCTAGGGTTATTTTTTGGAATATATAATTTGTTTCACAAAATTCAGAGTATTAAATTCTGGAAAATTCGTAGAGCACAACTTGTCCGAAAATAGATGCGTCTCGGTATTTTCTCGATTTCGGGAGATCCAGGGATCCGAATCATGAACCGTTTGAAGTTTCGGAAATCTAACATCGAGACCGTCGACATATGTTTTTCCCCTAGTTTAATGTGAATTATTTATGTGTTGTTAATTCTATATAACTTCTAGGTTAGCAATCAAACACCATTGCACAATACGATTTTGTATGTGCAATAATTTCCAAACGAATTTTGTCACTACCACTTTTTCATATAAGGGTATTCCTGTAATTTAACTATTTTAAATAATTATGTATTAAATTAATTGCTGAGTTTTTATAACTATTATATTATTGTTAGTGATTTTGGTTTAGGTCAAGCCCTAGAACCCATTAGGTCAAACCCTGTTGACTAAACCCTAATTTTTAAACCAGTTCTAGTGAAACCCTAGAATTCAAATTTTAGGGTGAACCCTCAAACCCTAGACTGGCTAAAACCTTAGTTAATTAGGTTCTACATGACCTAATCTAGGGGTTAAACCAGGCTATACACTAGAAACCCTAACTGGGCCCTAATATATAAGAGGAACCCTTTCATTCTTCATGCAGAAGAAGAAACCCTAGCCTCCACAAGAGAAAAACATCTCCCCACCTCCAGATTTCGAAATCCTAACCCTAGGGTTTTTATCTTCCTCCTCCAAGCGAGGAAAGCAAGGGACGTGGGTCAGAGAGCCTTGGAGAAGGAGAATCGCCATTGAGGAAGCCATCTCCATAGGTAAAAACCTATTTCTATTCGTTTTGATTCTGTTTTTCAGATGTTCATGGTCATTAGGGAACCCCCTTTGCTGTGTAATTCGATTCTAGGGCTTTGGATTAGGTTTTGGTGACCCACATGGGGTTTTCCCCAATTATTAAGAACCCTAACCCTAGATTTGGTTTGTAGACAGATTTTCCCCATTTCATGTAGATATAAATTCGATTTTAGGGTTTACTTATCTAGGTATTCTAAATTCTGTGTATTGATGTATGAATCTATATGTATAGATATGTATTGTGTGTTGGGGGGGGTTTTCATCTGTACATTAGGTTTGGGGAAGAACAAGGTGCAGTCGGGCAACTTGTGCCTGTGCACAGTCAAGGAGGGGAGGAGCAAAATGCTCTGTTCAGTCGGGTGGAGAATTCTGGGTCAGATTTCAGTTGTGTAATACCAGTGTTTAGGTAGTTAATTTTCAGTGTATGTGGCTGTGCTGTGTATTCTGCAGGTATTAGAGATCTGAGTATTGTGTTAGATCCTAGTGTAGTGATTGTGTAGTCGAGTAATGTATCAGTTTCCAATGTGTTTTGAGAGTGTGATGATGGAGGGATCAGTTATAGTTGTTTGATGGTACTACCTGGTTGATCCTGCTAGTAGTCATATGCTTGTCTCAGATTAAGCCATGCATGTGTAAGTATGAACAAGTTCAGACTATAAAACTGTGAATGGCTCATTAAATCAGTTTTCTTGGACTAATACTATGTATCAGCTCATAGCTAGGAACTCGAAGCCCCTGTGTTCAGTTGAGTGAATGGGTCAGTTCCCAGAGTATGTAGATATTCCATTTGGGCTTGTAGGTAGTTAGAGGCTCAGGTTTTTAGTGAACTGTGTCTTCATGGTGGGTGAGTGTTGGATAGCTATCTGTGAGTCAAGTTTTGTATCAGTGAGTGTTGTGTGTCAATGAGTTCCTGATACCTTAGTGTATCAGTGCAGTGAGTAGCACTCGAGTACAGCAAGTTGGTATTGTCCAGGGGGTACTGTAGGTGAAGGAGTTGCTCGAGTAGCACAGTGCAGACTGCACACAGCTATGTGTGCACAAGGCACTGACAGTATAGGTATCAGTTGGAATAATTTCTCAGTGCTAGGTTTTGGGCTTATTACCTATATTAGTAGGTTAGTTGTAGTGGATGAGTTAGTGTATCAGTCAGTGAATTAGAGTATCAAGTGAGTTAAGAGTGAGCAGTAAGTAGGTTAGTGTATCATCATTTGGGGATTTTGATGAGGGGTTATAGTGCAGTGCACAGAGCAAGGAAGTGTGCAGCAGCCACAACAACCAGGGGGAATGACCCACTGCAGGTAGTACAGTTCAGCAAGTTGCATTGGGGATTAGTGTATCAGTAAACACTGATACACAGGAACTTGAGCCTGCAGAGCAGTGTACACAAGATAGATCAGCATGCTGGGATGGGCCAGTAAGGTTAGGTGATATGTAACTAGTGTTAGGGTACATGAGTATGTAGTTAGTATCAGTATCAGTTGGGTGAGTCTATGTACTAGTTAAGTTTTAAGTTAACAGTCAGTACTAGTTGTATAGTTAGTTTAAGACCAAGGTAATAGGATGTAGTATATAGGTAGAAAGTTATAGGCTAAGTTGTGGGTATATAAGGTATTAAGTACTACACCAAGGTAAATGGTTAAGAACCAGCTATAGCCTAATTATTGTATAGATATTATTATTATCAAGCCTCTAACTTATATACGTAACTTAGTATCTAATATTAGTTAGTATTGCCTAAATATTAGTTAAGATATTAACTAGTATACTTAGTGTGAGCCTAAATAATTATAGGTGTATAGCATGGTAACTAGTATGGACCTAGTTTGGCCTAGGGATTATTTTTAACATAGATATTAATAATTATCATTCCAATTCACCATTTGATATTATTATTTCATCCTTAGGTCTGTGTGATTCCACCTTGGACATCGATCCTCATACCTTGCTCAGGACCACAGGCGAGTACATTCTCTGACAGTTTTTATGGTTGATTACTTCTATAAATTGTAGTATATTTCATACTTGATTCCGACACTATGGATACACGGGTTAGCACCCTAGATCCCCATCATGAGGAGTCGTGATTGGAATCCATCGTGCTAGCTGGGGGATGGGGAACTATTAGTAGATTATGTGATCATATCCACCCTTACCATGCATCATAGCTCACCCCACATCTCACGTCGGGTGCGGCCTGACCATCATCATGTCTCATAGCTGTTATATATGATCAGCCTGACCATTATCATGCATCATAGCTAACCAAATGGTTAGCCTGACCTTCAAGAATCATAGCTAATCATATATAACCAGCCTGATCCAGTCCCAAGCCGATCACATAATAAACTAATATTTCAAACACTTAACGAGATGTTTTATCTTTATTCAGACTTACTTGTTCTAGCATTCACTATTTATTGCTCATTGCTAGATACTTATTGTCTATTTCATTTCTTCGGTACTTCACATGTTCAGCTTTTATTTCCATCTTGTATCTCTTGCACTGTTTATAGATTTTGTCAATTTAATGAAACTGCTGTTAGTGCTTGTGCTTCGCTCCAATCCTGACTGGATAACAACATTTTCAGAGAACCTGGAGGACTTTTGCCCTACTCATTACGGTCCAGGAATAGAGGAGGATTTCACCCCAGAAATCCCAGAGGAGGTGCCTATCCTAGAGGAGAACTTGCCTGCCCATGCTTAGATTATTTTCTGCATTATTATTCTAGACTGAGACTGAGACTGTGATGTATTTATTTTATTTGTGACTTTGTGAGGTCATTTAGACCCAGGTTTTGAGCTGAACTTCTTGTGGTTGGTTTTAAATAGAACTCTTTTCAATTCTCATCGTGCCATTATGTTTATTGTTGTGATTGAGTATATTATGGAACTGTGATTTAATTATCATTGTCCTCCGTACGGAGTTGAGTCTATTGACAGGATATACTATGTTTGTGGCCTAGACAGCGTTCTACCGCCGATGCTGCGGCGTAGGCTGGACGTACCCACGACTCATGCCCAAATTCCGGGTGCGGGTCGTGATACGTTTTAGTGGTGGCCCATGCAGGTCTAGTCTCCAGTCAGTAGTCTTAGATTCACCTTAGAGCGATATTGTAGTAATAGGAATTAGGCCAAGGATTATGCTCAATCACAATTAGGGAATTCTGATTCTTATGATACTATTCTTAATGATTAATTCCTTTGGAAATTTTCTGTCCTTCCTTGATATCATATCTATTGCCTTAATTGAATCTTTCGATCTGTCTTCAGGATGCCGCCAAGAAGGTCCCAGAGACTCGGAGCAGCAGATTCAGAGAGGTCTGCCACCTCTCGCGCTGCCGGACAGACATCAGCAGCACCTCCTACATCTCCAGGACAAGTGGGAGTGTCTGCAGCAGTCGGGGGTCCTCCACCACCTGTTCAGAGGGTCCCTGCAGCTACGACGGAGCTACCACCACCACCACCACCAGCTCAGTATCCAGGAGGTGTGCCCGTCGATGGAGCACAGATGTTCGCTTTGATACAGGGCATGGTCGACGCTCAGAGGACGTCGGCAGAGGCCCAGAGAGTGCAGGCTGAGGCACATCAGGCCCAAACAGAGATAATGAGGGTGAACATGGAGAATGCTCACCAAGTGGCCCTCCAGGCTGTGGAGAGAGTCGCTCAGCAGCAGCAACATCCTGGTCAGCAACAACCGAGGCCGGGCACCATTGTGGACTTCAAGAGGATGATGCCTCGGGAGTTCAAGGGGACAGAAGGGATACTCTACGCCGATGATTGGCTAGAGGACATCGAGAGGAACTTGCGTTTGGCGCAGCTTCCAGAGGCGCTCAAGATCGAGGCCGCTGGCAGCCAGATGTTTGACATTGCCCTGACGTGGTTTCGCACGGAGCCGAGACTCATGCGCAGGGGACTCACTTGGGAGGATTTCAGGGAACTCTTCAAGGAGAAATTCTTTCCTGACGTTGCCCTTGGAGCCTTGGAGAGTCAGTTCCATGACTTAGTCCAAGGGGGTTCGTCCGTCGATGAGTATGCCGCGGAGTTTAGCCGTCTGAGCCGCTTCGCGCCGTCGATGATTAGAGATCCGGGGGACAGGGCCCGGAAGTTCAGAAAGGGGCTGATAAGGGAGATCAAGTCTCGCACGTCGGGACGTCGCACTGCTACTTTCGAGAACATATTGATGGATGCCCAGGTAGCCGAGGACGACTTGGACCTCAGGCCCAAGAGGGGACGCGATGTTACCGGAGGGGCAAACAACAGTGCGGGACCAGGCAAGCGTCCACACTTTCAGCAGCAGCAGAGGCCCTTTCAGCAGCAGCACCAACAGCATCAGGCACCAGCTCGAGGGCAGGTCCAGCAACAACAGCAGAGGCAGACTCAGCCCGCCATCCAGTGTGCGTATTGCGGGAAGATGGGATATACCAGAGAGAACTGCAGGAAGAGGTTGGGTTCATGTTTGTACTGTGGATCGACGACACACCAGCTGAAGGATTGCCCTACCATACGTCCAGGTCAGGGTGGAGCAGCCGCCCAGAGAGGACCAGGCAGGGTACCTACCGCACCAGGAGGCCAACAGCAGAGGGGACCACTTCCACCACAGAATCAGAGGTTTGCCCAGCATCAGCAGCAGAGAGGTGCACCCCAGGGGCGAGCGTACGCCATGGCAGTCGAGGAGATCGAGCCAGCAGGAGACTTGATCACAGGTTCGGTTCTTCTCGATTGTATTCCCGCATTTACCTTATTTGATTCTGGCGCTTCCTATAGTTTTGTGTCTGTATCATATGCACTTCGACATCATTTAGACACAGAACCATTAGCTAGGACTTGCAAGATCATGACTGGAGGAGGTATTATCCTAGTCCGTGATCACTGCAAGGACAGGAGAGTGTCAGTAGGAGGCCGAGAGTTGAGCGTGAGCTTACTCGTCATGCCACTTCCGGGGTACGATATTGTACTCGGAATGGACTGGTTGAGTAGGCATCATGCTACTATAGATTGTTATAGAGGCAGAGTATTGTTTAGACCACCAGGAGAGCCGGAGTTCGAGGTCGTCAGAGGAGCAGCGGAACAGAGCAGGAGCACATTTTGCGGAGCCAGGACGGAAGAAGAGGAGTTGCCACATCCTTTGATAGCGGAGTTCCTGGATGTATTTCCAGAAGAGTTGCCAGGCTTGCCGCCAGACAGGGATGTTGAATTCTCTATAGACTTGGTTCCAGGAGCGGAGCCCATTTCACAACATGTCTATAGAGTCAACAACAGCGAGCTGGCAGAACTGAAGAAGCAAGTTGAGGAGCTGCAGGACAAAGGCTTCATCAAATCCAGTTCATCACCATGGGGAGCTCCGGTATTATTCGTACCGAAGAAGGACGGCACGGTGCGCATGTGCATTGATTATAGAGCCTTGAACAATATCACTATCAAGAACAAGTACCCGCTACCGAGGATAGATGATCTTTTCGACCAGTTGAGCGGGGCGAGAGTGTTTTCGAAGATTGATTTGAGGTCAGGCTATCACCAGGTGAAGGTGAAGAAAGAAGACACGCCGAAGACAGCTTTTCGGACCAGATACGGCCAGTTTGAGTTTCTGGTGATGCCATTTGGTTTAACCAATGCACCGGCAGTATTCATGAACTTGATGAACAAGGTGTTCCACCAGTACCTTGACAAGTTCGTGGTGGTGTTTATCGACGATATTCTTGTGTATTCCAAGACACCGGAGGAGCACGAAGAGCACCTGAGATTGGTCTTAGAAACTCTCAGGAGGGAGAAGCTGTACGGGAAACTCTCTAAGTGTGACTTCTTCCTTGACAAAGTCGAATTTCTTGGGCATGTGGTATCGGGTGACGGAATCTCGGTTAACCCACAGAAGATTGAGGCAGTAGAGTCGTGGGCTACCCCCAGTTCGGTAGCTGAGATCAGAAGTTTTCTCGGGCTAGCAGGATACTACAGGAGGTTTGTACAAGACTTCTCCAAGATTGCAGCGCCGATGACCAGACTGACTAGGAAGGATGTGGATTTTGTCTGGACGGAGGAGTGCCAGGCTGCATTTGATGAGTTGAAGAAGAGGTTGACGACAGCTCCAATTTTGACGTTGCCATCAGGGACAGGTGGTTTTACCATCTACAGTGATGCTTCAGGGAAGGGTCTGGGATGTGTTCTTCAACAGCACGGAAAGGTAATTGCCTATGCTTCCAGGCAGTTGCGCCCTCATGAAAAGAACTACCCCACCCACGATTTAGAGTTGGCAGCAGTTATCTTCGCTCTAAAGCTGTGGAAACATTGCTTGTACGGAGAGCGTGTGGAGATCTTCACAGACCACAAGAGCCTGAAGTACGTGTTCACACAGAAAGAGCTGAACATGAGGCAGAGGAGGTGGTTGGAGTTGATGAAGGACTTTGACATCTCATTGCAGTACCATCCAGGGAAGGCCAACGTAGTCGCCGATGCCTTGAGCAGGTATCCGATGGCTATGTACTTGACGACAGATAGGCATTTGTTGGCTGATTTAGAGAGCTTGGAGATTGAGGTGTTAGTTTCCGGTACTGAGATTCAGATGTGGGGATTGCAGATACAGTCCGAACTGATAGACAGGATCAGAGCTGCGCAGTACGATGATGAGACTCTGAGGAGTATCAGAGCACAGGTTCAGATGGGATTGTCGGATGATTTCACTATCGCAGATGACGGTTCTCTACGGCACGGCACAAGGATATGTGTGCCTAGTGGGGAACTGCGAGAGGAGGTTTTGCAGGAGGCACACCGCTCTCAGTACTCGATGCATCCCGGTGCTAACAAGATGTATCGAGACTTGAGGGAGCACGTATGGTGGTATGGGATAAAGCGCGAGGTAGCACGCTTCGTATCTCGGTGTCTAGTATGCCAGCAGGTAAAGGCAGACCGGCAGAGGCCAGGAGGTTTGCTTCAACCCTTACCGATTCCAGAATGGAAATGGGAGCACGTGACCATGGATTTCGTTTCAGGGCTTCCACGTTCTCCAGGAGGGAAAGACGCGATTTGGGTCATCGTGGACAGGTTGACCAAATCAGCCCATTTCTTACCTTTCAAGGTGGGCACGTCGACGGAGAAGCTAGCAGAGATGTACGTGCGACAGATTGTTAGACTTCATGGAGTTCCTGTGAGCATCGTCTCGGATCGGGATAGTCGTTTCACTTCCCACTTCTGGAGGAGTCTGCAGGCTAGCTTGGGCACTCAGCTCAAGTTCAGTACCGCATATCACCCCCAGACAGACGGGCAGTCTGAACGGACTATTCAGACTCTCGAGGATATGCTACGCACTTGTGTGTTAGATCTCGGAGGTTCTTGGGAGGATCATCTGCACCTGGTAGAGTTCGCTTACAACAACAGCTACCAGGCCAGCATCGAGATGTCACCGTTTGAGGCTCTTTATGGACGAAGGTGTCGTACACCGCTATCGTGGGACGACGTTGGAGAGAGAGCCTTGCTAGGACCAGAAATGGTCGTGGATGCAGCGGAAAAGGTGAAACTCATCAGAGACAGACTGCGAGTGGCGCAGGACAGACAGCGGCATTGGGCCGACAGCCACCGTAGACCCCTTGAGTTTCAGGTTGGCGATCTAGTATTCCTACGGATTTCTCCGACGCGTGGAACGATTCGTTTTGGCAGAGGCGGGAAGCTTAGCCCACGCTACATCGGACCCTTCGGTATTCTTGCAAGGGTAGGTGCAGTGGCATATAGACTGGACTTGCCGCCTGCATTGGAGGGAGTGCATAATGTGTTCCACGTGTCGCAGCTGAGACGGTACATGGCCGACCCTAGTCACGTACTTGATCACTCGGAGATTGAGGTTGGTCCGACGCTCAGCTACCCTGAGCAGCCCGTGGAGATCTTGGACCGCAGAGAGAAGGTGTTGCGGAACCAAACTATCCCTTTGGTTCGTGTTGCATGGAGACATCACTCTCCAGGGGAGTCGACCTGGGAGAGAGAGGACGAAATGCGCGAGCAATACCCTTATCTCTTCCAGACTTGAGGTATATTTTCTTTTCTGATTTCATCCTTGTTGTAGTTCAGTCCAATTTCGAGGACGAAATTTCTTTTAGGAGGGTAGACTTGTCACTACCACTTTTTCATATAAGGGTATTCCTGTAATTTAACTATTTTAAATAATTATGTATTAAATTAATTGCTGAGTTTTTATAACTATTATATTATTGTTAGTGATTTTGGTTTAGGTCAAGCCCTAGAACCCATTAGGTCAAACCCTGTTGACTAAACCCTAATTTTTAAACCAGTTCTAGTGAAACCCTAGAATTCAAATTTTAGGGTGAACCCTCAAACCCTAGACTGGCTAAAACCTTAGTTAATTAGGTTCTACATGACCTAATCTAGGGGTTAAACCAGGCTATACACTAGAAACCCTAACTGGGCCCTAATATATAAGAGGAACCCTTTCATTCTTCATGCAAAAGAAGAAACCCTAGCCTCCACAAGAGAAAAACATCTCCCCACCTCCAGATTTCGAAATCCTAACCCTAGGGTTTTTATCTTCCTCCTCCAAGCGAGGAAAGCAAGGGACGTGGGTCAGAGAGCCTTGGAGATGGAGAATCGCCATTGAGGAAGCCATCTCCATAGGTAAAAACCTATTTCTTTCGTTTTGATTCTGTTTTTCAGATGTTCATGGTCATTAGGGAACCCCTTTTGCTGTGTAATTCGATTCTAGGGCTTTGGATTAGGTTTTGGTGACCCACATGGGGTTTTCCCCAATTATTAAGAACCCTAACCCTAGATTTGGTTTGTAGACAGATTTTCCCCATTTCATGTAGATATAAATTCGATTTTAGGGTTTACTTATCTAGGTATTCTAAATTCTGTGTATTGATGTATGAATCTATATGTATAGATATGTATTGTGTGTTGGGGGGGGGTTTTCATCTGTACATTAGGTTTGGGGAAGAACAAGGTGCAGTCGGGCAACTTGTGCCTGTGCACAGTCAAGGAGGGGAGGAGCAAAATGCTCTGTTCAGTCGGGTGGAGAATTCTGGGTCAGATTTCAGTTGTGTAATACCAGTGTGTAGGTAGTTAATTTTCAGTGTATGTGGCTGTGCTGTGTATTCTGCAGGTATTAGAGATCTGAGTATTGTGTTAGATCCTAGTGTAGTGATTGTGTAGTCGAGTAATGTATCAGTTTCCAATGTGTTTTGAGAGTGTGATGATGGAGGGATCAGTTATAGTTGTTTGATGGTACTACCTGGTTGATCCTGCTAGTAGTCATATGCTTGTCTCAGATTAAGCCATGCATGTGTAAGTATGAACAAGTTCAGACTATAAAACTGTGAATGGCTCATTAAATCAGTTTTCTTGGACTAATACTATGTATCAGCTCATAGCTAGGAACTCGAAGCCCCTGTGTTCAGTTGAGTGAATGGGTCAGTTCCCAGAGTATGTAGATATTCCATTTGGGCTTGTAGGTAGTTAGAGGCTCAGGTTTTTAGTGAACTGTGTCTTCATGGTGGGTGAGTGTTGGATAGCTATCTGTGAGTCAAGTTTTGTATCAGTGAGTGTTGTGTGTCAATGAGTTCCTGATACCTTAGTGTATCAGTGCAGTGAGTAGCACTCGAGTACAGCAAGTTGGTATTGTCCAGGGGGTACTGTAGGTGAAGGAGTTGCTCGAGTAGCACAGTGCAGACTGCACACAGCTATGTGTGCACAAGGCACTGACAGTATAGGTATCAGTTGGAATAATTTCTCAGTGCTAGGTTTTGGGCTTATTACCTATATTAGTAGGTTAGTTGTAGTGGATGAGTTAGTGTATCAGTCAGTGAATTAGAGTATCAAGTGAGTTAAGAGTGAGCAGTGAGTAGGTTAGTGTATCATCATTTGGGGATTTTGATGAGGGGTTATAGTGCAGTGCACAGAGCAAGGAAGTGTGCAGCAGCCACAACAACCAGGGGGAATGACCCACTGCAGGTAGTACAGTTCAGCAAGTTGCATTGGGGATTAGTGTATCAGTAAACATTGATACACAGGAACTTGAGCCTGCAGAGCAGTGTACACAAGATGGATCAGCATGCTGGGATGGGCCAGTAAGGTTAGGTGATATGTAACTAGTGTTCGGGTACATGAGTATGTAGTTAGTATCAGTATCAGTTGGGTGAGTCTATGTACTAGTTAAGTTTTAAGTTAACAGTCAGTACTAGTTGTATAGTTAGTTTAAGACCAAGGTAATAGGATGTAGTATATAGGTAGAAAGTTATAGGCTAAGTTGTGGGTATATAAGGTATTAAGTACTACACCAAGGTAAATGGTTAAGAACCAGCTATAGCCTAATTATTGTATAGATATTATTATTATCAAGCCTCTAACTTATATACGTAACTTAGTATCTAATATTAGTTAGTATTGCCTAAATATTAGTTAAGATATTAACTAGTATACTTAGTGTGAGCCTAAATAATTATAGGTGTATAGCATGGTAACTAGTATGGACCTAGTTTGGCCTAGGGATTATTTTTAACATAGATATTAATAATTATCATTCCAATTCACCATTTGATATTATTATTTCATCCTTAGGTCTGTGTGATTCCACCTTGGACATCGATCCTCATACCTTGCTCAGGACCACAGGCGAGTACATTCTCTGACAGTTTTCATGGTTGATTACTTCTATAAATTGTAGTGTATTTCATACTTGATTCCGACACTATGGATACACGGGTTAGCACCCTAGATCCCCATCATGAGGAGTCGTGATTGGAATCCATCGTGCTAGCTGGGGGATGGGGAACTATTAGTAGATTATGTGATCATATCCACCCTTACCATGCATCATAGCTCACCCCACATCTCACGTCGGATGCGGCCTGACCATCATCATGCCTCATAGCTGTTATATATGATCAGCCTGACCATTATCATGCATCATAGCTAACCAAATGGTTAGCCTGACCTTCAAGAATCATAGCTAATCATATATAACCAGCCTGATCCAGTCCCAAGCCGATCACATAATAAACTAATATTTCAAACACTTAACGAGATGTTTTATCTTTATTCAGACTTACTTGTTCTAGCATTCACTATTTATTGCTCATTGCTAGATACTTATTGTCTATTTCATTTCTTCGGTACTTCACATGTTCAGCTTTTATTTCCATCTTGTATCTCTTGCACTGTTTATAGATTTTGTCAATTTAATGAAACTGCTGTTAGTGCTTGTGCTTCGCTCCAATCCTGACTGGATAACAACATTTTCAGAGAACCTGGAGGACTTTTGCCCTACTCATTACGGTCCAGGAATAGAGGAGGATTTCACCCCAGAAATCCCAGAGGAGGTGCCTATCCTAGAGGAGAACTTGCCTGCCCATGCTTAGATTATTTTCTGCATTATTATTCTAGACTGAGACTGAGACTGTGATGTATTTATTTTATTTGTGACTTTGTGAGGTCATTTAGACCCAGGTTTTGAGTTGAACTTCTTGTGGTTGGTTTTAAATAGAACTCTTTTCAATTCTCATCGTGCCATTATGTTTATTGTTGTGATTGAGTATATTATGGAACTGTGATTTAATTATCATTGTCCTCCGTACGGAGTTGAGTCTATTGACAGGATATACTATGTTTGTGGCCTAGACAGCGTTCTACCGCCGATGCTGCGGCGTAGGCTGGACGTACCCACGACTCATGCCCAAATTCCGGGTGCGGGTCGTGACAAATTTGAATCCAAATGAGCCATAAATTTTAGAAATTTTCTGACGTGGAAATATATAATAAATCATTCATAAAAGTTGACTTTGTATCGGTTGACTGTTCGGTCAACAAGATTGCCTCGATTTGCGCGCCATAAGTTTCGAGTTGATAAAATTGGGTTCTTTGGACAAAATTTAGGAATTTACCTAAAAATTCAAAATAAAAATAAAAATAAGATTTTACAGTAATTATTCTAGAATTAAATAAATTAAATAAAATATCTTTTGACATGGTAAATTCGTAATACATAGGCTATTTGGACTTTGACTTAGATTCTGACTCGTACCAGGAAAGGACCACAGGCGAGTACGTTCTCTGATAGTTTTTATTATTTGATATTTTCTATGATGCATGTTTATAGTAGTGTTTTACCAGATTTCTGACATGATGGATACACAGATTGGTATTGTTTGGATTCATTTTCGTGAGATACGTATTTTCAGGCCTATTGACTTTTTTCTAGACTAATGAATTTATGGACTAATGAATTACTGGACTAATATATTTTCTGGCATGTTAACATCTTCTGGACTATTGAGATTATTCTTGTCTGGACTTGGTTCCATGAGTTCTAGTCGGCGGGGAAATACCTAGGAGATGCGTGGACATTTCCTTTCTATCCTATGGTCTTATTGGAATAATAGCAGCCACACACGACATGTGTGGTTTGTCGGATATTACCTCCTAGCCGTTCACATGTTAAATTGGTCTTTCAAAACACTAGTTAAATATAGTCATTCTAGATTAATATATACTTGCTGATTGTACACTTGCATGACAAATTTTTTGGTTCACATATCTGTTTATCTTTACATGCTTCTCTGTTCTTATGTCTTGTCTTTCATTATTTCTTTATTTAACCATTCCTCTATTATGTACCCTATTCCATATTATATGATCATCAAGTATTTCATAAATATTTACTACTCCTATACTTGTCAATTAATTAGAACTGCTATAGGTTGTACTCGTTCTATCCTGATTGGGTAAACATTTTTAGGTGACTTACTATCTTGCTCATTGGATTTTGTTGGAGATCGAGATGCTTTTGGAGGCCAATATTAGAATTTAGATAGTTTAACAACTTCTTTGGATTTGATGTTTAGTAGGTTTATTTCCGAGTTATGATTTAATTATAAATTAAGAATCTTGTAAAACTATGTAAATATTGTGAATGGGCAATAGATTTGAATTTGTGATTAAATATTATATATTTGGATTGATGGACAATTGTTATCATAGACAACGTATTGCCGCCGATGCTACGGCGTAGGCTGGGCTTGGCCACGTACTCGTATCCGAAAAGCAGGTACGGGTGGTGACAAATTTTTATCACCATGCAAGCTCCACCATACTGGCCTACTCCCTTCTCCGTAGTTTCTCTCATAAACTCAAACTTTGGCTGGCCTGGTGGCTTAAAGATAGCACAACCTCTATGAAAATCTAACACTGTATGATAATAGCTAAGCCAATCCATCCCCAACACTACATCAAAATTGTATATTGAAAATACCAAAAGTCGAGCTCTCAACTCCCGTCCACAAATAATAACTAAAAAAATCCTACAGGTACTAGTTACAGGCACTATTCCTCCCCCGGTAAGAATCCTCCAACTCTTAGGCAAGGGTGAAGTAGCTATTCTATGCATTGCTACAAATCTTGATGATAAGAATGAAAGGGTGGCCCCAGAATCAAATAAAATAGTGGCAGGTACTGATCCGACTAGAATAAAACCTGTAATAGTCTATCCTTCAGTCTCTTCTCCTCCCTGAGTCAGTAAAAATACATGTCCTTGCCTCTGAGCTCCTGCCTGCTATCTTGCTTTCGCGAATTGCACTGCTTGCGACGACAAGGGTGGTCCTCTTTGTTGGCCTCCTGGTTCTGGTAAACGAGGTAATCCTCCTCCTTGGTTGGTTGCTCCTAGTGTTGGTACTGCTGGTTTTTGAACTCCTACTGGAATAATGGCTCCACGCTGTAGATACTCCAGAGTCTGATATTGTCTCGATCCACAAATCATGCAAGTTCCCAGTTTCTTGCTGTACTCCCTTTGCGCATGCCCCTTCTTGCCACATAAGTGACAAGTCGGAGGTTCTCTAAGCTGGTAGGGTCCTGTCCTCTATTGTTGCTACTGATGTCCCATTGGTCGTCTGATAGGCCCTCATTGTTGCGTCTTTGCTGGTCCTTGCTGAATTCTTTGTTGATTTCCTTTTCCTTTGCTGATGGCCTCCTGAACCCTGACCTCCGTCAATAATTCAGCATAAGAGATCCGTGATTGTGAGCTGGTATAGTGTTGAAGCTTCTGAGTCAGCCCGTGATGAAATCTCTTAGCTTTCTCTAAGTCATTGGGTATCAGAACGGTGCCATATCTACTGAGGCGGCTAAACTCTGAGTCATACTCATCGACCGTCTTGTTCCCCTGCTCTAGATGGAGGAACTGATTGTCCAATGCATCCTTCACAGAGGCCAAAAATTATTTTTTCTCAAAGTACTCCAAGAATTGCTTCCAAGTCTGATGTGTACCCCATTGATGCTCCATCATTTTCCACTAGTGATGAGCGTTCCCATCTAACTAAGTCCTCAAGCCTGTCATCCAGAAGTCTGTAGGCAGCTATGACGCCTCTAAAAGCTTCTTGGTACTGGTTATCCAAGTTGTGGTCTCCTCTGGACTCTCATTGCCTTTATATGGCTTGGGGTTCATTTGCACAAAGTCCTTAACTTAACCAATACGTGCTTGTGGTAGTAGAGCTAGTTCCTGGACTGGTGCGGTTGCTAGTGCAGCCATCCTCTCAAGTGCTGCCAGGAATACCTACCTTATCTCGGTGGCTTGCTGCCTCTGCTCTGCCGCTTGCTGCCTCTGCTCGACAGCCAGTTCTGCAGCCTGCTGTCTCTGTTCCTGCATTATCATCTGGAAGAATTAGAACATCTATGTTTGGCCGTCCTATGGTGCTGCTGGAGTTGGGGGAGCTCCATTAGGCACTATGGGAGGAGCTGGTGGAACCGGATTGTCAGTATGTCCGTCCGATCCTGGAAGTCGAGGAGTCATCGGGGCCTCTCCTGGTGATTGGCCATCGTCCCCAAGAGACGTGTTGCCCCCGGTAGCGGCACGTCTGTTACGCAAATTCATCTCTCTGTAAGAGATAAACAAAAGCTTAGGAAGAGTATCTGAATCAAGTAGGATGCAAGCATTTATTCAAATAGGACGGATTGGGAGGAAGGTAAGTTATAGTCAAATATGGATGAGACCTAAAACTCTAATCCTAAGTGCAGGCCCACTCGGTATAGTTATGTAACCGAAACAACTAACTCGACCTGCATGGACCACCACTAAAAATATGTCACGCCACAGTCCCAAAATACGTAAGACCAGGTATACGTACACATGTTAACTGTACGAACAAGTATAGGAACCCAATTTAATGTACCTAACCAGTTGTAGTACGCTGTAAAATATAACTAAGACTCAATATCACATGCAGGTAAAATCTAATCTCATCCATAAAATATCATAGAATAAAAAACTGAATAAAATAAATAAGTCTCGAAATCTACTACAAAAGAATATCCAGTGGAGAATAATCCACAAAAATGAGTACAAAAGAATACTGAAAGAATATAACTAAGTAATAAATAAATAGTCCGGGTGTCAGCAAACTAGATAAAGACACCAAAGATACTATGCAACTGTCGTCCATGAATTAATTCTCAAGGAAACTCATGTGGCTCCACCTTAAAGTCCTCGTCTGCAAAATCTCTAACTCCGTAATTCGTCGGATACAAGTGCTCATCTGGATCTGGAAAAGGTGCCATGTCCTCAGAGGGACATAACAAGTACAGAAGAAATTGACATGCATGAAAGTTAAACAGTAAACAATAAATAGGGTAACTAAATCATCTATGTGATGTGCACTCGAGACATCTCTAATGGCGTATGAGGGTGGAGAAATAGAAGAATAGTCATCCCATCTGGCGTCCAAAAAGGACTCGGGGGTACACGAGTTACACCATATATACATTAAAAACAGAAATCCCATGCGCTCACTAGTAGATTCTCCCCTTCCAATGTATATGAACCGTATACGCGGTGCAGACATAATGCAACGACGTCAATAATATAGACAACAAGACCAACACTAGCTACCAACATAAGACGCGAACTCACGTATTAATGGCCAGTCAATACGCTAGTCCATGCACTCTATTTCACTTAGTGAACGTGTTTGAAACAGTGCCAGGTCAGTAGATACCATGAATCTTCACAACATAATAGGTAAGTCTACTACTCTAAATGCGTGCACACAATTAATCAAAATAAAACTAGGCATATATAAACTGTACAATACAAACAAGCAAGGTGTACTTGCCTTCCAAGCCAAAATGCGAGCACAACAAATCTGGTCCGGAGCTCTCCACAGGAACATCTCGAACACCTACCAATTAATTATTACACTAATTAGACTCTCACTATCTAGTCAAAATTATGTTATTAACTAGTTATTAATTCTATGTTGATTGCACATGCAAGTAACTAGCCCTCAAAATAATACTCGTCGTTAAACGTTACCAAAAATACTTTTTAAAGACATTAATTAATATAAATAATAATTCTGGAATTAAACATAAAATAAGCAAAATAATTGTTTTCTTTCTAAAAAGGGTTTCTACGGAGGTTGGCAATTAATCATGCTAATATAGGTGCTAAATAAAAAAATTTCGACATACAAGTTCTCAAAAGAAGAAATCATACAAATGTTAAATTCTGGAAATAATTCTAAATTGTAGAAAATAATGATTTAATGAGTCCCTACATGCATCTTTATTATTTCTATTTATTGGTCTGTCCGTTGGACACATACTTGTCTTCTAGCAATAGTATTGGCAAAATTTTACATTATAACCCTACTATTATGCTTTGCATAAAAATCTAAAATCATAATTAATTCTGGGAAAATAAGCTTTTGATCAAAAATAATAGGAAAGATATTAATATATGGCCAAAGAACAAGTTCCAATAGATTTATATGAAAACTAGGTCAATTAGGTGACTTTTTATGCATAAAAACTATTTAAATAAAAAATAATATTTCTAAAAAAATAAATTAAAAACTAAATTTAATATAGGTTAATAACAGCATAATTTAATTATTTACAACGTTTTAGAAGGGTTCGATGCAGGATTTTGGAGAAAACATAAAACTAGGTCACCCTTTCCATTGTACATATAATTGTTTCCAAAAATAATAATAAAATAATAATCTGGAATAAACAGTAAAAATATGAAAATAATAATTTAAACGTCATATTTCTATATTAATATAAGTTTTAATCAAGGTTTGTACCTATGGGTGCATACATGCATTCATGGATTCAAACCTTTACATGCAAACTATAAAATAAAACCCAACAATGAAAAACATGGCAATAGTTTTGCAAACATATATACAAATATTTATTTATATATATACAACAATTATTCATGCATTTATACTCATAGATAGGGTTTGAGGAAGAAGGAGACTTACTATAGAGAAGGATGAAGAACTAGGTTTCTTGGATGAAGGAGATGGCGTTGTGTCCACGTGAAGGGGGGGGGGTGGTTGGCCTTGGTGTTGAAGGTGGCGGCTATGGTAAGAAAGTTAGGGTTTGGATGAGAAGGAGATTAAGTTAGGATTTTGGATGATTAGGAGAGATAAAATATATATGAGTATATATATATATATATAGAAAGATAGAGAGGGAGAGGAGGTCGCGGGTTTGGATAGAGGGAGATGTATGCGCGGGTATGGAGGGGGGGGGGGGTCGATCAAGGGTTTGGGTAGGAGTAGGATTAGTTTAAATTATTTTCTAATTTGGTTAGTATCAATATAAGATAAATTACTAATCCTAATAGATATTAATATCAAAGATTTGATTAGAATTCTAAGGAATAAGATAATAATAAATAAATACATAAATAATTCCTAAAAGACGAAAGTGGCCTAAATTGACATAGAGGAATTATGGGTTGCTTAATGAAGAAGGTTGGATTGAAAAATAATCAAAAATAAATTATTTATATAAAAATATCAAAATATTATCCATAAGAAACTTGGGTTGTTACACTAGTACCATATTAATACTAAATGATCGAATTTTGTGTCACATAACGATCCTACGGGTACTGTCTCCGTTTAGGCTACTTCCTACGAAGGACGATGTAGATTTTGGGGTCGTCCTATGTTATTAATGTTCAAAATACGGTGAAGTATCCTAATGCAACAATTTGATTTAAATTGATTTTAAAAATAATGTAAATAAACACAATAAATATAGAATACACATAAAATACCTATTTTTGGGTGGGGGTTTTATACAATGTGCATTACTTTGACTCATAAAAGAGTGAGATTCATTATGGGTCAATAACCTCTATGAATTGGGTAATGACATTGTGTGTATGAGGGATTGTTGATTATAAAAGGAATCCAAGTTCCGATATATCGGGTTGATAATGTCCCCTTTAGGAACTCATAAGGTTTGTCATGTAAACCCTGCATGTAGATTATATCCGACATGACAAATAAAGTTGAGTGGTACTACTTAAGGATAAAAGATATCGATTAATACAATTGTTAGTAACTTAATTTGATCGACGGACATTCGATATCTTAACATGGGGAGACAAATAAGCCTATAATAAGAAGGAGCCTATAATCGTAATTTTGGATTAGGAAGGTAGTGAAACAATAGCAATTTAGTGGACTGAGCTATTGTTAACGGGACGAGATTATGTGTTTGGGTTGAACATGGAATATCCGGATCTATTAGGATACCTAACCCTAATTTCTCCTTATGGTCCATGCCGTAGCCTATAAATATCCTCTATTCTCTCGCCGTCATGGTAATAAAAAAGTAAGCAGCTTTCTTTAAATTCATTTTTCACATAAGGAGAGAAAGAGGGTCGGCCAAGGAGAAAAAATGTTGGAATATCATCACCCACACGACGTCCAATCCGAGAAAGGAATACGTGCAGAAGATCTTGGGGTCGCTAACTGATCAAGGTTGCTGAAAACCTTCATCTTCTTCTCATTACTTCAGGTATAATTCGTGAACCATAATTTTGTCCTTTGAATGATTAGATCACGTATTAAACTTGTTAATTTTTTTTTGATCGATATGCACACCAATCTGCGTTCCTAGGGATCCCAGTTCCATCGCCTAGAGTGTTAGTCTTTGGTACCCACTTATATACATTTATATTAACCAACTTTCTAATTCTACATAGTGAAGAAATATGTCAATTAGTACCACAATAATAACATTAGCATTAACATAATAATTGGAACTTTTGTTGGTATAATGGGCATGTTGTGTGGTCTTGTATGAAGTATGTCGATACTTGTAATAGAATGCATGATTAGAAGGTTTGGCCTTTTTGGGGTGTGTCTTATCAGTGTCCTTGGGTTTTGAGTAACTAGTGTTAGATTGGGAAGCAATTTGTACATGATATTTTCCTAATCTAATTTTCAACATTTTGGATGTGTCATACAGTTCAGTGTATTTAGTAGTCACAACATCTAATCTAATTAGTGCACAACTATTTTTCTTTTTCTCTATCATAAACTCTTTTGTGATCTTGGCATAGTCCTTGTCTTTCTGTTTAATACTCAGCAAAGCTTAATGCAAGTTTAATCTAATAGCAAATAATTTATTTATATCGCTAGATGATTGTGACTCTCTAATATCATCTAAAATTATAGACAATCTATTAATCTCCAGCTTGTGTGCTTTGAGTTCCTTCTTGGTGTCCTTGTATTTATCTAAAAGTGTCTTATGGTTACTAAGAAGATCACTAAAAGCATCACCCAATTCATCAAAAGTAAAATTGTCATAAAGAGGGTTGTCAGATACCATATCGAAATCTATTAGACAAACATTGGCAGCGTCTTATGATTTATCATCGTCTGAGTCGCTGGCTTCACTTTCGTGCCAAATGCTTGTGTTAGCGTACTTTCGGGAGGATGGTCATTTTACAAATTTTTAGATCTGTTTCCCTTCTTTGCTGACGGGCAGTCTTTCTTGATGTGTCATTTCTTCTTATGTCCGTAGCAGATTTGCTATTCGTCATCATTGTTGTAGTCTTTTCTTCTTTTGTTAAACTTCAAGAGCTTTGGTGTGCTGTCGTAGGCACCCAAAAATAAAACTTTTACTCTTGAAATAATATGTAGTAGTGAGAGTAAGGATCGTTCCCACGAAGAGTAATTAGTTTAATCTTTATGCTATGTGAAATAAGATGGGGGAAGAGTTTTGGATCAACGCAAATTAAAAGGAGCTAAAAATAATTAAAGTGTTAAAACAATCAAAGAAATAAATGTTGGTCTCAATCAACATCCACCATTGGAATCTTAAAACTGATCATCGATGCAAGTATATATTAATTCATACTTTGAATATTCATCGTTGGAATTATTTTCCTATCTCCTTCAGCCATAATTAATTAAAAAACAAGCGATCTAATTAACCTTAACTACTAAATAACCCCAGACAAGCGCTAAAGGTTTAATCTAGTAGCATATTAAACTCGATGAGATCGATGAAGCAAAACAACACAAGCACACGCGGTTGCATTTAATTTTGTCAAAAATTTTCCTCCTAAGATCTAATAAAACAAAGCAGTTCATTAAATCTTGGTTGCTTCACAAATTAGAGGGATCGAACAATTACGAATTCGATATCTAATTTAGCATTAGATTGTCATAAATAATAAACTAGTATGCATCCTAGTCATTAAACAAGATAATCATAAAAATATGCATAAGAAAACATTCGATACTTAAAGCACAAATCAAAAATATAAACACAAATTAGATCTCACAAGTTTTTATTCATTCCGAGGCTTCCGTTTTCTTCGACTGTCACTACCACATTTTCTAGGAAAGGGTATTTTGGTAATTTCCTATTTAAATAAATATTGTGCATGGTAAATAATTATTTGTTGTATTATTTAATTGTTGTTAGTTATTATTTAATTATTTTGGACTTATTTTAGTGGACCCAACTAGTGTAGTTTGGACCCATGGACCAACATGAATTAAATAGTTAGATTTGGCCCATTTAGAAAGCCCATAGTTAAGGAGATGGATTAAATTAATTAAATGATTAGACTAGAAGCTTCCTTCCTTAATTATTTCTTCATGAGAGGCCCCAAGGGGTACATTGGACATTTTACAATTGCTTGGGGGAGGGGCTATGGCCGGCCTATTAAAAGAGGAGGGAAATTTCTCTCTCCTCTCATTCTCATTCCAAATCTAGATCTAGAATTCTCCCACTACCAAATTCCCTCCATTCCCAATCCAATTCCCCACCAAATTCATCCCAAATTCTTCCCAATTCACCATTAGAAAGTTGAGAATCAAGGATCTAGAAGGAGGAAGCAAGGATCTACAAAGAGGAGCAAGGATCTACAATTTGGAAGCAAGTTTATCTCAATTGGAGGTTTCATTGGGAATCTATCTCCCAATAGGTATAATTCAGTTTTTCCTATTAAAATAGCTTCTAAATCTGAGATTTAATCATGTAAAATCAACCTATATGTATGTAGTACCCATAGGACTTTGTTTTGTGTTCATAGGAGACCCATGGAGAAAGTTATGGTGCTTTTTGTGTCAATTTTGTTGGAATTCCGAATTTATATTTTGTGGTGTGTGTCAATTGATCCTATAGATCAATTGGACATGAGATTTGTGTTTGAGGCTAGTGTCGTGTCCATATTGGGATACTTGTGGTTCGTATCCCAACTATTTGGTGATACGTGTCATTTGGGGGTTTTCCTCCGACACGGGGCTTTGAACATGTCGTATTTTGACACGGACACATAGATCTACTTTTGACGCTTTGATTTGTTCATAAATATTATTTATGATTTGTTTGTGTCCTTCGGGGTGCATTTGGTTGTGTGTTGGACTCGTGTCGCATGCGTATCCTAGATCTAGTGGGATACGGTGAGATACTCTCCAATTGTGTGTATTTTTGCATAGATCTAATTAATTGTGGTTCAATTCTTCATTTATAATTAGTATATATATATGGATATTAAATATTTATTTTGTGTATTTATTATAGTAATTATTGTAGCATAGATCTATATTTTGGGTGTGCTAATATAATGTACAATATAATATGTAGCTTTCTTGCATACAAATATATATGTTACTACTTGTTAAATAATATAATTTATACATAAAATATTTTATAAAATATATTTGTATGTTTAATTGTGTAATTATATTATTTATAATTATTATGTAATTATTTGGATATTAATGTAAATATTTTAGGTGTGCTTCTAGCCATGTAAATTATTTGTTCTTTGTTAAATATTTGAAGGTATAAGTTTATGTGTATATTAATATATATATGTATATTTTTGTATTAATGGTTTATATATATATATATATACTGTTTTATATATTCTTTTTATATATATATATATATATATATATATATATATTGTTTTATATATTCTGTTTTTATATATATAATTATATATATATAACTTGTTTTAGTGACAGTGAATTAATGACAGTAAAAACTGTCATTAATTAGCCGACTAATAGCAGCCGCTGTAGCCTTCGGGCAATTAATGACAAACCTGTCATTAATTGCAGCAGCGGGAAACAGCAGCTTTTCTGCGACACTTTTCCGCGACAGTTTAACTGTCAGCGAAAACCAAAGCAGTGGCAGTTTATTATTTGGGTTTCGGTGACAGTCCTTCGGTGACAGTCCCGACTGTCACTATTTAAACTGTTTTGATTTAATCCTATTTTATTCACTGTTTTTCAATGACGCTTTGACAGATTTAATGTATATATTATATATTATAATTGTATATATATATATGTATATATATATATGTGTTTGGTGAGGAATAATAATTGTAATAATATATTATGTTATTTATATAAATGTTGGGTTGTATATACATTATTTTAGGGTATATATTAATTATATTATTAGTATACTTTGTGTGAGTTCTTTTTGAATCTAATTTGATTCCTAAATTATTGTAGTTTATCTCTATATTATTTTATAGATGTCTTGTGAGGTTGACTTTGGGTTTGACCATGTTTGACTTTAGTGGACTTTAGAGTTGACCATAGTTGACTTTTACCTTAGAATTGACTTATTGACCTAGAAGTTGCCTAGTTTGACTTGTTCTCTTTCCGGGACCTTGTATTAATGTGGTATTCCATGTCTAGGTCTTCGAGGCACCGAGTCAGACATTTGTGAGACTGTTCATTGGACTTCAGGCGAGTACATTCTCTGATAGTTTCTCATTTATGATATCCTCTATGTTCGTTATATCTAGTGTAGATATACATGTTCTCTTGACACTATGGTTACACGGATTGGTATATCCGGATCTCGTCATGAGATGTTATTCCTTGGTATATGGTGTATATGGTGCAAGTATTGTTTCATTGGTTATCTTGTACATGTACAGACACCGATTCTCGGGGAGACTAGCTATCTTCTTGGGGAATCTAGTGCCATAACGTACCGTGGTTGGATCTATTATACCAGTCGGGGTGGGGAGTATTTTAGTGTAGATTTGTGATTATACCCTCCTTGTGCATGTCTTGTTCCTTGTGAGTGTTGATCATACACCGCACGTATAATCAGCCAGGCCATTATACTCTTGTGCAAGTTCCCAAGCCGATCACATGTTAAAGCTAGTACTCACACACTTAGTCATTAGTATTCTTGTTCCATCAGCATATTGTTCATTATTGTATTTCTTTCCAGTATTTCCTTATTGTCTATACATTCTTGTATCTATTTATGCATCTTGTTTATCCATAACTACTTACTGTTACATAGTTTTTATCATTATTTGAGAACTGCTGTTAGGGTTGTACTCTGCTCCTTTCCTGACTGGATATATTTTTCCAGATGATACTGAGGAGTACCCTACCTATTATGGACCCCAGGATGTTGTGGGTTTAGATTCTGAGACCCTGGCTCAAGAGGGACTTATCCCAACTGAGACAGTTGACCCTGGAGTTGTAGCTTTATAGTTTTGTAGTATTCTTTGTACTGGATTTGTCTCCAGCATATTTCTGTAATTTTCTTCAGACTCATTGATGTATTATTTTAGACTCATGAGTTGTATTGTGACTATTCTATTCTTTATCTGATTCGTGCTCATTTCCACCTTAGTTCTGTGATTGAGTATACTATCATTATTGGTGGTTCATTATATTGTTAGATAGTTTATCTAGACAGCGTTCTACCGCCGATTCTGCGGCGTAGGCTGGACGTTGTTTCCGACTAGTACCCTTACACCGGGTGCGGGTCGTGACACGTTTTTGGTGGTGGCCCATACAGGTCTAGCTTCACAAGTATGTGAAATCGTGGTAGTGCGACAACTTAGTTGTACTACTGCGAGCCTGCGATAGGATATAGGATATAGGCTGAGATACTCAATCACATCTAGGAAAATTCTTTTGATTCAACTATTCTCCTTTGATATTGATACTTGATCCCTTAAACTTGTCCTTTCCTTGAATATCTTACATCTTGTGCCATATTGATTCTTTCTTTCGCTTTGTCTCAGGATGCCGCCTAAAACTAGATCACAGCAGGGGAGAGCAGCTTCTGAGAGGTCTGCGACATCCCGAGGGCCTGCACCAGTCACTTCTCCGGTGATTGGAGTGTCAGCTGCTTTCGGAGGTCCACCACCCACTCAGAGGACTGTGCCAGCTGTATCTGAGGGGCTTTCACCTCCACCTCCTGTGCCAGCAGAGGCGTCACAGATGTTTACTCTATTTCGTGAGATGCTCGAGGCATAGAGGGCTCAGTCGGAGGCACATCAGAGGCAGACCGACGTTCTACGGCAGGGCATCGAGAGTGCTCATCAGCTTGCTCGTGCTGTAGTTGAGAGAGGAGTTCCGGTCCAGCAGCAGGTTGTTCCTCAGGTTGCTCAGCTTCGGCCAGGCAACATTCAGGACTTCAAGAAACTGGAGCCTAGGGTTTTCAAAGGGACGGAGGGCATCGTCTATGCTGATGATTGGCTCGAGGACATTGAGCGTCTTATGAGGGTGTCCCGTCTTTCTGAAGATCTGAAGATTGAGGCGGTAGGACTTCAACTGTTCGACGTCGCTCGTACCTGGTTCAGGAATGAGCCGGTTCTAGTTGACGCAGGACAATCTTGGGAGGTATTCAGGGACCTTTTCAAGAAGAAGTTTTTTGCCCGGATAGACAGGCTTGACTTGGGGTGACAATTTGAGAGTCTCATTCAGGGAAGCATGTCTGTGGAGGAATACGCTGCAGAGTTCGGTAGGCTGAGCCGATTTGCAGAGTATCTGGTGAGGGAACCGGAGGTTTGAGCTATTCGTTTCCGAGAGGGTCTAAACTGGGAGGTGAAGATTCTCATTCCGTCTTTTTATGAGACATACTCGGAGATACTTGCGGAGGCACGCAAGGTTGAGCGGGATCTGGGTTTGAAGACCAAGAGAGACTGTGATTCTTTTCTGGGGGCCAACGGCAGTGCAGTATCTGCCAAACGTCCTCATTTCCAGTCCAGACCTTTCTAGCAGCCACAGCAGAACCAGACTCCAGCTAGAGCGCCTTTTCACCAGGCACCTCAACAGCAGAGGCAGTTACAGCAAGCTCTATGCAACTTCTGCAAGAAGCCCGGCCACATCTGGGAAGTTTGTAGAAAGAGGCTAGGAGTTTGTTTGTATTGTGGTACTGAAGGGCATCAATTGAGGGAGTGTCCTCATCGTGCAGTTCAGGGAGCAGCTCCAGCTCTGAGGGCACAGATGAGACCACCTGCAGCACAACCGAGGGGACCGCTTCCGACACAGCAGCAGCGTTTTGTCCAGCATCAGCAGCAGGGAGGTGCTCGGCAGGGACGAGCGTTTGCTCTGACAGTCGACGAGGAGGAACCCACCGGAGATGTCATCGCAGGTTCTATTCTTCTTGATTCCATTCCAGCTTTAGCTTTGTTTGATAGTGGTGCTTCCCATAGTTTTGTATCTGTTTCTTTTGCTCTAAAGCATGGTTTGGTAGCTGAGTCTTTGCTTAGGACTTGCAAGATCATGACCGGGGGAGGCATTATCCTGGTTAATGATATTTGCAAGGATCGGAGAGTTACTTTGGGAGGCCGGGAGTTGAGTGCATGTCTACTTGTAATGCCACTTCCAAGCTATGACATTGTACTTGGGATGGATTGGTTGAGTAGGCACCGTGCTAGCATAGACTGTAGAGGAGGTAGAGTTTTATTTGGTTCGCCAGGAGAGCCAGAGTTCGAGTTTGCTAGAGGAGCTGCGGAGCAGGAAGAAGGCATTATTTGTGGAGCTATGGTAGAAGACAAGAAGTTGCCACATCCGTTGATAGCAGAATTCTTGGATGTGTTTCCTGAGGAATTACCAGGATTGCCACCAGATCGAGATGTTAAATTTTCTATAGACTTGGTGCCAAGTGTAGAACCAATTTCGCAACATATCTATAGAGTAAACAACAGCGAGCTGGTCGAGTTGAAGAAGCAGGTGGACGAATTGCAGGATAAGGGATTTATCAGATCGAGTCTTCACCATGGGGAGCCCCGGTATTGTTTGTACCGAAGAAGGATGGATCGGTGCGTATGTGCATTGATTACAGGGCTTTGAATAATCTCACTATCAAGAATAAGTATCCTTTGCCACGGATTGATGATCTGTTTGATCAGTTGAGTGGTGCGAAGGTGTTTTCTAAGATAGATTTGAGATCAGGCTACCATCAGGTGAAGGTGAAGCCGGAGGACATACCGAAGACTGCTTTTAGAACTCGGTATGGTCAGTACGAGTTTATGGTGATGCCGTTTGGTTTGACTAATGCACCGGCGGTATTTATGAACTTGATGAACAAGGTGTTCCACTAGTACCTTGACAAGTTCGTGGTGGTGTTCATCGACGACATACTCATATACTCGAGGACACCGGAGGAGCATGAGGAGCATTTGAGGATTGTGTTGGATGTGCTGAGGAAGGAGAAGCTGTATGGAAAGTTGTCCAAATGTGAGTTTTTCTTGGACAAAGTAGAATTCTTGGGACATGTTGTGACTGGTGATGGTATTTCAGTGGATCCGAAGAAGATTTCAGCAGTAGAATCTTGGAAGACTCCGAGTTCAGTAGCAGAGATCAGGAGTTTCTTGGGATTGGCAGGCTATTACAGGAAGTTTGTGCAAGATTTTTCGAGGATTGTCGAGCCGATGACCAGACTCACAAGGAAGGATGTGGAGTTTGTTTGGACGGAGGATTGTCAGGTTGCTTTTGAGGAGTTGAAGAAGAGGTTGACGTCTGCTCCAATTTTGACGTTACCATCAGGGTCCGGAGGTTTCACTATTTATAGTGATGCATCGGGGAAGGGTTTAGGTTGTGTTCTTCAGCAGCATAGGAAAGTGATTGCCTATGCATCCAGGCAATTGCGTCCTCAAGAAAAGAATTATCCTACCCATGATTTAGAGTTGGCAGCCGTCATATTCGCCCTGAAGTTGTGGAAACATTATTTGTACGGAGAGCGTGTAGAGATCTTCACAGACCACAAAAGCTTGAAGTACGTTTTCACGCAGAAGGAGTTGAACATGAGGCAGCATCGGTGGTTGGAATTGATGAAGGATTTTGATATCTCTTTGCAATATCATCCTGGGAAAGCCAATGTAGTTGCCGATGCTTTGAGCAGGTATCCGGTAGCTATGTTCTTGACGCAGGATCGATATTTGTTGGAGGACTTGGAGAGCTTGGGCATTAAGATGATTGTTCATGGGTGTGCTATGCAAATATGGGGATTGCAGATACACTTAGATTTGATTGACAGGATCAAGGCAGCACAGTATGATGACGTATCTTTGAGGAGTATCAGAGCTCAGGTGAAAGCAGGATTGGAGGATGATTTCACTATTGTAGAGGATGGATCTTTGAGGCATGGAGTTAGATTGTGTGTGCCTAGTGGGGAGTTGCGCGAGGAGGTGTTGTAGGAAGCGCATCGCTCTCAGTATTCCATACATCCAGGTGCTAACAAGATGTATCGGGATATGCGAGAGAGTGTGTGGTGGTATGGCATGAAGAGGGAAGTGGCACAGTTTGTATCCAGATGCTTAGTGTGCCAGCAGGTGAAAGCCGAGAGGCAGAGGCCAGGAGGTTTACTTCAGCCATTACCCATTCCAGAGTGGAAGTGGGAACACATTACTATGGATTTTGTCTCCGGACTACCACGATCTCCAGGAGGGAAAGACGCGATTTGGGTCATTGTTGATAGATTGACCAAGTCGGCCCACTTTTTGCCTTTCAAGGTGGGTTTGTCTACGGAGAAGCTGGCAGAGATGTATGTGAGGCAGATCGTTAGGATACATGGAGTTCCCGTCAGCATAGTCTCAGATCGAGATAGTCGTTTCACTTCTCATTTCTGGAGGAGTTTGCAGGAGAGTTTGGGCACTCAGCTCAAATTCAGTACTGCATATCATCCCCAGACAGATGGTCAGTCAGAGAGGACTATTCAGACTCTCGAGGATATGTTGCGCACTTGTGTACTAGATTTTGGGGGTTCTTGGGAGGACCATCTCCATTTGGTAGAGTTTGCTTACAACAACAGTTACCAGGCCAGTATAGAGATGTCACCTTTTGAAGCTCTATATGGTCGGAGGTGTCGTACTCCTTTGTCTTGGGACGATGTTGGAGAGAGAGTTTTGCTTGGGCCAGAGATGGTTGTGGATGCAGCAGAGAAGGTTCAGTTGATCAGAGACAGACTTTGAGTGGCGCAGGACAGACAACGGCATTGGGCCGATAGCCATCGGAGACCCTTGGAGTTTGAGGTATAGTTTAGATTTTATTTTGCGTGCTTGTTCTTGGTTGTTTGTTATAGATAAGTTCTTAAGGTGGTGTTTTATTCTAGGTAGGTGGTTTGGTATTTCTGAGGATTTCTCCGACACGAGGCACGATTCGCTTCGGTGGAGGCGGAAAGCTTAGTCCGCGATTCATTGGACCTTTCACTATTCTAGAGAGGGTCGGTGCAGTTGCTTATAGACTAGACTTGCCACCTGCATTGGAGGGAGTGCACAACGTGTTTCATGTGTCGCAGTTGAGACGATACGTGGCAGATCCTAGTCATGTATTGGATCACTCAGAGATAGAGGTGGGCCCTACTCTTAGCTATCCAGAGCAGCCAGTTGGGATTCTGGATCGGAGAGAGAAGGTGCTGAGGATCCAGACTATTCCTTTGGTGCATGTCGCATGGAGGCATCACTCTCCGGGGGAGTCTACCTGGGAGAGAGAGGATGAAATGCGAGAGCGTTATCCATATTTGTTTGTACCTTGAGGTATGTTATTTCTAGTTATGTTCTGTTCATTGTTATGTTCTGTTCATTAGTTAGTTGTGATTCTTTAGTTCTGTTCTGTGATTTTCTGGGGGTAGTTTTCGTCTTTGAATTTCGAGGACGAAATTATTTTAAGGAGGGTAGACTTGTCACTACCATATTTTCTAGGAAAGGGTATTTTGGTAATTTCCTATTTAAATAAATATTGTGCATGGTAAATAATTATTTGTTGTATTATTTAATTATTGTTAGTTATTATTTAATTATTTTGAACTTATTTTAGTGGACCCAACTAGTGTAGTTTGGACCCATGGACCAACATGAATTAAATAGTTAGATTTGGCCCATATAGAAAGCCCATAGTTAAGGAGATGGATTAAATTAATTAAATGATTAGACTAGAAGCTTCATTCCTTAATTATTTCTTCATGAGAGGCCCCAAGGGGTACATTGGACATTTTACAATTGCTTGGGGGAGGGGCTATGGCCGGCCTATTAAAAGAGGGGAGAAATTTCTCTCTCCTCTCATTCTCATTCCAAATCTAGATCTAGAATTCTCCCACTACCAAATTCCCTCCATTCCCAATCCAATTTCCCACCAAATTTATCCCAAATTATTCCCAATTCACCATTAGAAAGTTGAGAAGTAAGGATCTAGAAGGAGGAAGCAAGGATCTACAAAGAGGAGCAAGGATCTACAATTTGGAAGCAAGTTCATCTCAATTGGAGGTTTCATTGGGAATCCATCTCCCAATAGGTATAATTCAATTTTTCCTATTAAAATAGCTTCTAAATCTGAGATTTAATCATGTAAAATCAACCTATATGTATGTAGTACCCATAGGACTTTGTTTTGTGTTCATAGGAGACCCATGGAGAAAGTTATGGTGCTTTTTGTGTCAATTTTGTTGGAATTCCGAATTTATATTTTGTGGTGTGTGTCAATTGATCCTATAGATCAATTGGACATGAGATTTGTGTTTGAGGCTAGTGTCGTGTCCATATTGGGATACTTGTGGTTCGTATCCCAACTATTTGGTGATACGTGTCATTTAGGGGTTTTCATCCGACACGGGGCTTTGAATATGTCGTATTTTGACACGGACACATAGATCTACTTTTGACGCTTTGATTTGTTCATAAATATTATTTGTGATTTGTTTGTGTCCTTCGGGGTGCATTTGGTTGTGTGTTGGACTCGTGTCGCATGCGTATCCTAGATCTAGTGGGATACGGTGAGATACTCTCCAATTGTGTGTATTTTTGCATAGATCTAATTAATTGTGGTTCAATTCTTCATTTATAATTAGTATATATATATGGATATTAAATATTTATTTTGTGTATTTATTATAGTAATTATTGTAGCATAGATCTATATTTTGGGTGTGCTAATATAATGTACAATATAATATGTAGCTTTCTTGCATGCAAATATATATGTTACTACTTGTTAAATAATATAATTTATACATAAAATGTTTTATAAAATATATTTGTATGTTTAATTGTGTAATTATATTATTTATAATTATTATGTAATTATTTGGATATTAATGTAAATATTTTAGGTGTGCTTCTAGCCATGTAAATTATTTGTTCTTTGTTAAATATTTGAAGGTATAAGTTTATGTGTATATTAATATATATATGTACATTTTTGTATTAATGGTTTATATATATATATATATATATATATATATATATATATATACTGTTTTATATATTCTTTTTATATATATATATATATATTGTTTTATATATTCTGTTTTTATATATATAATTATATATATATAACTTGTTTTAGTGACAGTGAATTAATGACAGTAAAAACTGTCATTAATTAGCCGACTAATAGCAGCCGCTGTAGCCTTCGGGCAATTAATGACAAACCTGTCATTAATTGCAGCAGCGAAAAACAACAGCTTTTCTGCGACACTTTTCCGCGACAGTTTAACTGTCAGCGAAAACCAAAGCAGTGGCAGTTTATTATTTGGGTTTCGGTGACAGTCCTTCGGTGACAGTCCCGACTGTCACTATTTAAACTGTTTTGATTTAATCCTATTTTATTCACTGTTTTTCAATAACGCTTTGACAGATTTAATGTATATATTATATATTATAATTGTATATATATATGTATATATATATATGTATTTTGTGAGGTATAATAATTGTAATAATATATTATGTTATTTATATAAATGTTGGGTTGTATATACATTATTTTAGGGTATATATTAATTATATTATTAGTATACTTTGTGTGAGTTCTTTTTGAATCTAATTTGATTCCTAAATTATTGTAGTTTATCTCTATATTATTTTATAGATGTCTTGTGAGGTTGACTTTGGGTTTGACCATGTTTGACTTTAGTGGACTTTAGAGTTGACCATAGTTGACTTTTACCTTAGAATTGACTTATTGACCTAGAAGTTGCCTAGTTTGACTTGTTCTCTTTCCGGGACCTTGTATTAATGTGGTATTCCATGTCTAGGTCTTCGAGGCACCGAGTCAGACATTTGTGAGACTGTTCATTGGACTTCAGGCAAGTATATTCTCTGATAGTTTCTCATTTATGATATCTTCTATGTTCGTTGTATCTAGTGTAGATATACATGTTCTCTTGACACTATGGTTACACGGATTGGTATATCCGGATCTCGTCATGAGATGTTATTCCTTGGTATATGGTGTATATGGTGCAAGTATTGTTTCATTGGTTATCTTGTACATGTACAGACACCGATTCTCGGGGAGACTAGCTATCTTCTTGGGGAATCTAGTGCCATAACGTACCGTGGTTGGATCTATTATACCAGTCGGGGTGGGGAGTATTTTAGTGTAGATATGTGATCATACCCTCCTTGTGCATGTCTTGTTCCTTGTGAGTGTTGATCATACACCGCACGTATAATCAACCAGGCCATTATACTCTTGTGCGAGTTCCCAAGCCGATCACATGTTAAAGCTAGTACTCACACACTTAGTCATTAGTATTCTTGTTCCATCAGCATATTGTTCATTATTGTATTTCTTTCCAGTATTTCCTTATTGTCTATACATTCTTGTATCTATTTATGCATCTTGTTTATCCACAACTACTTACTGTTACATAGTTTTTATCATTATTTGAGAACTGCTGTTAGGATTGTACTCTGCTCCTTTCCTGACTGGATATATTTTTCCAGATGACACTGAGGAGTACCCTACCTATTATGGGCCCCAGGATGTTGTGGGTTTAGATTCTGAGACCCTGGCTCAAGAGGGACTTATCCCAACTGAGACAGTTGACCCTGGAGTTGTAGCTTTATAGTTTTGTAGTATTCTTTGTACTGGATTTGTCTCTAGCATATTTCTGTAATTTTCTTCAGACTCATTGATGTATTATTTTAGACTCATGAGTTGTATTGTGACTATTCTATTCTTTATCTGATTCGTGCTCATTTCCACCTTAGTTTTGTGATTGAGTATACTATCATTATTGGTGGTTCATTATATTGTTAGATAGTTTATCTAGACAGCGTTCTACCACCGATTCTGCGGCGTAGGCTGGGCGTTATTTCCGACTAGTACCCTTACACCGGGTGCGGGTCGTGACATCGACCAACAAGACTTTTAGCTTCGCATGTTCAAGAAAACTTCAAAAGAATATTGGAGAAGAGGAAGAAGAGTTGTGTGTTGTTCTTCTTTTTCCTCTTGATCTCTACCCCTTTTATACACTCTAAATAAGTGTTTGAAGATCACAATATCTTCCCAAAAATCCTCTAAGAGTTACAACAACCCAACAATAAAATAAAATCTTTGAATAAGTTGGGAAATGGTTATATCAACTCCACTTTTTGTGCACAGCATAGTTGTCTCAACTTCAAGCGTGATTTGGTCCATGATGTAGCCAAAATATCGGAAAATCAAAACAGTAAAATTGTGCCTCTATCACTTAGCTTTCCGAATCAATTTGGATCAGCTCAATTGGACTTCGGATGAGCAAGTTATGACCATTTTTCTACAAGGTGTCAGAACTGTCCAGAATTGATAATTAGCTCCATTTTGCTTTTAGTGACTCCAATTGTATCCTAGATCAAAATATAAAAATAATGAGTATCTTTAGACATTAAATGAGAATAAAGGAGTATACATTAAGGAATAAAAATATGATATTTTATGTTCTCATCAAATACCCCCACAATTAACCTTTCCTCGTCCTCGGGTAAAACTCTAATTTATTTTTCCAAAAAGAAATCAAGGTTGCAATGTCATAAATAAATAATAACCAAGTTCTTCAAAACTCATAACATATCATGAACATATATTCTTAAACAACTTCTAATTACTTAGTAGATATTTTTACTTGAAAAATGGAGTAAACTAAATAGGTAGACCCTCACGGGAATAAACACTAAACTCTCATGTGTTTGAAGGTATATATTTCTCTCGAATTCATTCCAAAAGAAATGCTCTACCATAAGCTTGTATATTTTCTCATTCTCCACCACTGGGATCACATGCATAACATAAATCATAAGGACTTTTCATGGGTTGTAACATGGCTTAGGATTAAGGTGGAATATATTTAGGAATGTAGCTCAAAAGCCATCAAAACTAGTGGAGCAAAAATGAATCAACTCAATCTCAATATAAAACATGTAAAATCAATCACTCTATTTTGCAGCGTCTTCAATTTGACTTTTAAAGCATTTAAACAATGCAAAATCAATCACTCCATTTCTTTTCTTTTTTTTTTCTTTCTTTTTTTTTTTTTTACTTTTTTTTTTTTTAACAATAATGGAACTTAGGAAATTTGAGGATAAAAATATGTTCCATTTTGTTGGTTATAACCAAACCACAAATTTAGATACCCCCACAATTATTTTTTCGTACACCCATACATATCATAATGATCAACAATGCTCCACTAGCTTTGCGACTTGGGTAAATGTATAAATATTATTGGTTGAAAGCTTGTAATGTGGGTATACCAAGAAAAAGACAATAAAGCTCAAAGGGGTTCAACAAAAAAAAAAAAATTAATTACAAGGTGGGCTATTTGGCTTATGTAACGCATAACAAAGATGGCCTTAATCATGTTCATGCATGCATGTGTCAATGTGACCTCGAAGAGAATCAAAGCAAGTTCTAGAGAAACAAATCAGTGGAAGAATATCTCTCATGAAAGAATAATGAGACTGATATGTCAGTCTAAAGGCTCAAATCCTCACTGGCTTTTGTCTACCAATTTAGATACTACCATTTTCAATAAAAAATAACTAGACTAATTAATTCTAAGTTGAAAAAAAAATTATTTATTCAATCATGTTATAAATTTTTCAAATCTAGTTGAATCTTACTCATGACATACACAACCAAAAATCATTAAAAAAACAAAAACCAAAATTCTTTTATTAAAAAATAATAATAATTATTATTATTATTATTAAAATTTTTTTTTTTAGAAAAATAGCGAACTAAAAATGCTTAAAATAAAGTAAATCCCCTCCCCCACACTTAAAGCTGACATTGTCCCCAATGTAAGGTGAAATGCAAGGAAAAGGCAAAATTAAAAAAATAAAATAAAAATGAAAGAATAAGAATAAGAACAAACTCCCCTTGGGTTGCCTCTGTTTATTGTCGTGGATGTTTCCTCCTTCAATTGATACAAATTGGATCTTCAAGGTTCAATTCATCCACATTCTCTACTTTGAAACCTTCATAGAAAAGCTTAAGCCTTTGGCCATTTACCTTGAACACTTTGGAAGTTGCTAAACTTTGAATTTCAACTGCACCATGATAAAAAATATTAGTAACAATAAAAGGTCCAATCCAACGAGAACGCAATTTACCCGGAAACAGACGAAGTCGTGACTGGTATAGAAGGACTTTTTGACCAACTTGAAACACCTTCCTAGAGATCATCTTGTCATGAAAATTCTTCGTCTTCTCTTTATAAATTCTAGCATTCTCATAGGCGTCATTGCGAATTTCCTCCAACACTTGTAGTTGTAACTTCCTATGTTCTCCATTTTCATATGCCTTCATATTGAAACTCTTGATAGCCCAATAAGCCTTGTGTTCTAACTCAACAGGAAGATGGCATGGTTTCCCAAACACCAACCGGTAAGGTGACATACCGATAGGCGTCTTGTATGCAGTTCTATACGCCCACAAAGCATCATCCAAGCGCAAACTCCAATCTTTTCTACTTGGATTGACCGTCTTTTTAATGATGGACTTGATCTCTCAATTTGACACTTCCGCTTGTCCACTTGTTTGTGGATGATAGGCAGTTGACACCTTGTGGGTCACATGGTACTTTCTCAGCAATGTCTCCACGGTTCGATTGTAAAAGTGAGTGCCTCGATCACTTATTAAGGCTCTTGGAATCCCAAACCTGGAGAATATGTTGGATTTGATAAAATCTGAAACAACTTTAGAATCATCAGTCCTAGTAGCTTTAGCTTCTACCCATTTTGATACATAATCAACAGCAAGCAAAATATAAACATAACCAAAAGATACAGGAAACGGTCCCATAAAATCGATGCCCCAAACATCAAAAATTTCACAAAATAGTATAGGATTTTGTGGCATTTCATTCCTTTGAGATATATTACCTGTCTTTTGGCAATTGTTGCATGTTTTACAAAAAGAATATGAATCACGAAATAAAGACGGCCAATAGAAACCACATTCTAATACTTTTCTTGCCGTCCTTTTCGCTCCAAAATGTCCTCCACATGCATAAGAATGACAAAAGGTGAGAATTGAAATAATTTCATTTTTATGAACGCACCTTCTTATCACTTGATCTGCACAGTGCTTCCACAAGTATGGGTCATCCCATACATAGTATTTGGCATCACTTTTGATCTTATCTCTTTGAGCCTTTGACAAGCCAGAAGGAAACATATTAGTAACCAAATAATTTACAATATTTGCATACCAAGGTAATGTCACACTTGAAGCAAACAATTGCTCATCAGGGAACGTTTCTTGTAGACAAAGTTCATCCTTCATATGAACTAAACGACTTAAATGATCTGCAACACGATTTTCTGTCCCTCTTTTGTCTTTGATCTCCAAATCAAATTCACTTAAGAGAAGTATCCATCGAATTAATCTTGGTTTTGCCTCTTTCTTCGTCATCAAATAGCGAAGAGCTGCATGATCAGAATAAACAATGACTTTAGTACCAAGCAAATAAGATCAAAAATTTTCTAAAGCGAAAACAACAGCTAAAAGTTCTTTTTCAGTAGTTGAATAATTTTTCTGCGCCTCATTCAAAGTTCTTGAAGCATAATAAATGGCGTGAGATGCTCTTCCAATCCGACCCAAAACAGCACCTACTGCATAATCACTTGCATCACACATTATCTCAAAAGGCATGTTCCAGTCAGGGGGCTGGATAACTGGGGTGGAAGTTAATAGTTTCTTTAGTGTATCAAATGCCTTTTTACATGCTTCATCAAATTCAAAAGCTACATCCTTTTGTAGCAACTTGCAAAGGGGTAACGCTATTTTGGAGAAGTCTTTGATGAATCTTCGATAAAAACCTGCATGTCCAAGAAAAGAACGAACTTCCCGCACACTGGAGGGATAAGGTAAAGATTGAATAATATCGATTTTGGCTTTATCTACCTCAATTCCCTTAGATGAAACAATATGACCCAAAACTATACCTTGGTCAACCATAAAATGGCATTTTTCAGAGTTTAACACAAGATTAGTTTCTATGCATCTTTGAAGAACAAGTGTAAGGTTATGCAAGCATTTATCAAAAGAGTCTCCATAAACTGTGAAATCATCCATAAATACTTCTATAATATGCTTAACATAGTCTGAAAATATGCTAACCATACACCTTTGGAAAGTAGCTGGGGCATTACAAAGACCGAATGGCATACGACGATATGCAAAAGTTCCAAATGGGCATGTAAAAGTTATCTTTTCTTGATCCTCCGGAGCAATTGCAATTTGAAAATAACCTGAATAACCATCAAGAAAACAATAGCAAGAATGACCAGCTAACCTTTCAAGCATTTGATCAATAAAAGGTAAAGGAAAGTGGTCCTTTCGGGTTTCAGCATTTAATTTTCTATAATCTATACAAACCCTCCACCCATCCTGGACACGAGTGGGAACTAACTCATCATTTTGATTCTTTATGACAGTTATTTCAGTCTTTTTAGGAACCACTTGCACCGGGCTAACCCATTGGCTATCCGAAATAGGATAGATCACTCAAACTTCAAGAAGTTTTAGGATCTCCTTTTTTACTACCTCCATCATGGGTGGGTTCAATCTTCTTTGCGGTTGACGGGAAGGTTTTGCTCCTTCCTCAAGTAAGATGCGATGCATGCATGTAGACGGGCTAATTCCTTTTATATCCGCAATTGTCCAACCAATAGCCGTCTTATGCTCCTTAAGGATCCGAACAAGCTTTTCTTCCTGTGGTGCACTAAGTTTATTGGAGATGATCACTGGTAATGTTCCTCCATCTCCAAGGAATACATACTTGAGGTGACTAGGGAGAGGCTTCAATTCTGGAATAGGGGCCTGCAAAACAGAGGGTAAAGGCCTCTTGTTAGAAATTGGTAATGAAATATAAGAAACGTTACCTGATTGTTGTATTTTTGGAAAATCATTCAATGCTGCAGCAGTTTCCTGCAAATCAGAACTCAAAGCTAACTCCTTATGCTCTTTTTCAAGATGCTCACTAATGGCCACTTCCAATACATCTTTGCCATCAAGTTTAAAAATATCCTGTGCTAAAGAATCAACCACATCAATAGAATAAACAGTATTATCATCATCAGGATATTTCATGGCATCATAAATATTAAATTTAACAATTTTACCATCAAATTCCAAAGTAAGTGTGCCACTATGAACATCTATCTTAGTCTTGGATGTCTTTTAAAATGGTCTTCCTAATAAAATTGGAGCAGTTTGATCACCATTTTTCATATCAAGCACATAAAAATCAGCAGGAAAAACTAAATTATCAATTTGTACAAGAACATCCTCGACTACTCCCTTAGGATAGGCATTAGATCTATCAGCCAATTGGATCACAACACCAGTTTTATTCAGAGGTCCAAGATTTAAAGATTCATATATAGAATATGGCATAACATTGATAGAAGCTCCTAAATCTAACATGGCTTTCTCATATTTATTGTTACCTATTTTACAAGGGATAATAAACATTCCAGGATCTTTGCATTTCGTAGGGAGTTTTCGTTGAATTACTGCAGAAACACTCTCCCCAACTTTTACCTTTTCATATCCTTTAAGCTTTTGTTTCCTCTTTATTGTACATAATTCTTTTAAAAATTTAGCATAGCGAGGTACTTGTTTGATAGCATCTAAAAGTGGAATATTTACCTCACATTTACGAAAAGTCTCATATAACTCATTATTTTGTTCAATTTTTCTAGATTCTGTTAAAGCTTGAGGAAAATGAGGTACTGGCTTATAATCACAAAGGGGTGGAAAATTATAATTGGGTACCTTATCATCATTGGGGATGTTCATGTCTGGCACGGTAGTTTTCTCTTCTTCTTGTTTTGACGTTGCAGGTGCTTCTTTTACTGGAATGTCAACCTCTTTACCGCTTCTCAAAATGATTGCACTTGCATTTTCTTTTGGATTTACTATCGTTTGAGATGGTAATTTTCCAGAACTTTGTGCCTCTAGCTTATTAATTGTTGTAGCCATTTGGCTCATTTGATTGTCCAAGCTTTGAATGCTAGCCCTTGTCTCCTGTTGAAATTGTAAATTATTAGTGGCAAGAGACTTAACAATATCTTCTAAAGACATACCAGAGTTAGAAGTTTGGTTTGGTTATTGTTTAGGATATGGCTGCTTGTACTGTTGGTAACTTGGGCGATTTTGATTGACAGGATGATTTGTTTGTGGATTCCCATAGTTGAAATTGGGATGATCTCTCCATCCTGGATTGTAAGTGTTTGAATATGGATCGTACTTCCTTTGCGGTTGTCCAGGAAAAGCACCTAGCACATTCACTTGTTCATTGGACTCCTCTTGAAGAGTTGGACACATGTCAGTTGGATGTCCTGCTACTGAACAAATCCCACAAGCTTTTGCTGTTTGCATGTTACCTACAGCTATTTGACGAACAAGAGACGTTAAACTAGAAATTTGTTGTTCTAGGGAAGAAATATTTACCTCGTTAGCATGCCTAGATGGAAGATCTAGCCTAGTGCCAAATTGTTGAGAATTTGCCGCCATATTTGCAATTAAATTTCTTGCGGCCTCAGGAGTTTTATCTACCAAAGCTCCTCCACTAGCAGCATCTATCATGCTTCTATCAGTTGGTAGAAGGCCTTCGTAGAAGTACTGGATAAGTAGCTGCTCGCTAATTTGATGATGGGGGCAACTTGCACATAATTTTTTAAAACGTTCCCAGTACTCGTGGAGAGACTCTGCATTGTGTTGCCTTACCCCACAAATTTCTTTTCGGATATTGGCTGCCCTTGAAGCGGGAAAGTACTTCTTCAAGAATAGTCTCTTCATTTCGTTCCATGTTACAATGCTCCCAGAGGGTAGATAATAGAGCCAATCCTTAGCCGAATCCTTTAAAGAAAACGGAAAGGCTCTTAATTTGATTTGCTCTTCGGATACCCCCGTAGGTTTCATAGTTGTGCATACCACATGAAGCTCCTTTAGATGCTTATGAGGATCTTCACCTGCAAGGCCATGAAAAGTAGGTAATAAATGTATTAGTCCAGATTTTAATTCAAAACTAGTAGTAGCATCTAAAGTAGGAAATGTAATGCATAAAGGGTGTTGGTTCAAATCAGGGGCTGCAAGTTCTTTCAAAGTTCTATTTGCAGCCATGACTTCCTCTTCTTCAGGATTATATTTGCAAGAGAGTAAGGAATCCGTAGCAGGGTCGTTCTCGTTAGAGTTTCTTTGAGCTTCCTTCCTTAACCTGCGCAGAGTTCTTTCTATTTCTGGATCACACTGAAAATTACTTTGATTAGAAGATCGAGTTGCAATCATAAACAAGGAATAAAATGATAGCAAGCAATCTAGAAAAATATATGAGAATAATTTTTTTTTATTTTTTTTATTTTTGCTAATAAACAAAAATAATTTAATTATAAGAAAAGATCACAAAAGGCAAAAAAAATTAACTAAAATTACTCCCCGGCAATGGCGCCAAAATTTGGTGTGCTGTCGTAGGCACCCAAAAATAAAACCTTTACTCTTGAAATAATATGTAGTAGTGAGATTAAGGATCGTTCCCACGAAGAGTAATTAGTTTGATCTTTATGCTATGTTAAATAAGATGGGGGAAGAGTTTTGGATCAACGCAAATTAAAAGGAGCTAAAAATAATTAAAGTGTTAAAACAATCAAAGAAATAAATGTTGGTCTCAATCAACATCCACCATTGGAATCTTAAAACTGATCATCGATGCAAGTATATATTAATTCATACTTTGAATATTCATCGTTGGAATTATTTTCCTATCTCCTTCAGCCATAATTAATTAAAAAACAAGCGATCTAATTAACCTTAACTACTAAATAACCCCAGACAAGCGCTAAAGGTTTAATCTAGTAGCATATTAAACTCGATGAGATCGATGAAGCAAAACAACACAAGCACACGCGGTTGCATTTAATTTTGTCAAAAAGTTTCCTCCTAAGATCTAATAAAACAAAGCAGTTCATTAAATCTTGGTTGCTTCACAAATTAGAGGGATCGAACAATTACGGATTCGATATCTAATTTAGCATTAGATTGTCATGAATAATAAACTAGTATGCATCCTAGTCATTAAACAAGATAATCATAAAAATATGCATAAGAAAACATTCGATACTTAAAGCACAAATCAAAAATATAAACACAAATTAGATCTCACAAGTTTTTATTCATTCCGAGGCTTCCGTTTCCTTCGACCAACAAGACTTTTAGCTCCGCATGTTCAAGAAAACTTCAAAAGAATATTGGAGAAGAGGAAGAAGAGTTGTGTGCTGTTCTCCTTTTTTCTCTTGATCTCTACCCCTTTTATACACTCTAAATAAGTGTTTGAAGATCACAATATCTTCTCAAAAATCCTCTAAGAGTTACAACAACCCAACAATAAAATAAAATCTTTGAATAAGTTGGGAAATGGTTATATCAACTCCACTTTTTGTGCACAGCATAGTTGTCTCAACTTCAAGCATGATTTGGTCCATGATGTAGCCAGAATCTTGGGAAAATCAAAACAGCAAAATTGTGCCTCTATCACTTAGCTTTCCGAATCAATTTGGATCAGCTCAATTGGACTTCGGATGAGCAAGTTATGACCATTTTTCTACAAGGTGTCAGAACTGTCCAGAATTGATAATTAGCTCTATTTTGCTTTTAGTGACTCCAATTGTATCCTAGATCAAAATATAAAAATAATGAGTATCTTTAGACATTAAATGAGCATAAAGGAGTATACATTAAGGAATAAAAATATGATATTTTATGTTCTCATCAAGCTTTTTGAATTTTTTGACCATGAGAGCTTGTTCTTCACTGTCAGAGTTGTCATCTTCGGAGTTTTCATCGACAATCTTCTTGTGTTGCACTTTAAGTGCAATCTCCTTATCCTTGGGTGTTGAATCTTCGAGGTCTTGAAGGTCCAGTTCATGCATCATCAGTTTGCCCATGAGCGTTTCTAGTGACATTTTGGTGAGATCGTTCCCTTCGAGGATCGCTGTAGACTTGGGGTTCCATTTCTTGGTGAGTCCCCAAAGAACTTTGTGAATCTTCTCGTGGTTGTTGTATTCTTTGCAAAGAGATGACAAAGGATTTACAATGTCCAGGAAATGAGTGAACATTTGCGTAATAGTCTCGTTGGGCTTCATCTTGAAGGCTTCATACTTTTGTGTAAGCCGACTGGTCTTTGATTCTTTGACTTGTGACGTCCCTTCATGTGCGATTTCAAGTAGCTTCCATACTTCATGTGACATAGTGCAAGTTGATACCATATTGAATTATGTTTGTCTACAACATAAAATAGAGCATTCACGGGCATCTAAACTAGCTTATTATTTCTCATGATCAGTGTACTTTTCTTGTGGCTTATCTACAAGTGCACCATCTACAACAATTTTTGGTGGCTTCTGTAGCCGTCAGTAACAATTCCCCATAAATCAAAATCAAGTTATTTTAAGTAAAAGTTTATCTGTGTCTTCCAATAAGTGTAATTGGTTCCATCAAATAGTGGGGGTCTATTTGTGGACTGGCCCTCTCCTGTGAAGTTAAACTTTATGTTAGCCATGTGTATTCTAGAGTGTATAGTCTAAGAACAATTAATATAACCTGCTTTGATACTAATTGTAGGATCTAATAAGCACCTCTAGAGGGGGGTGAATAGTGCATATATATGCAGCAGATTAAAAAATCATCGCCAAAAAATTAACACAGTTAGCTAACAATCTAAATAAAAAAATAGTAAGTAGAGAGAGAGAGAGAGAGAGAGAGAGAGAGAGAGAGAGATCAGTTGTCATAAACACAATGATGTATACTGGTTTCTCTCTGGGAGGACTAATCCAGTCCCGAGAACTCTAGCTCGGAGTTGAAATCCACTATCAAGTGAAACACAAACATTGATATGAAGGCTTACAACTTCGTACAGACACGGGCTTTAATCCGAAGGGCTCGAATACTTCTTAAAGTTTTGAACTTCTTGACAAGCTCTTTTTATAATTCTTGAAAACATCTAACCAATACTGCTCTAGCACTTAAGGCTTAGGAGTTGTAGAAAGCTTGAGATTGGAAAATGTAAAGGATCTTGCATTGAGAAAATTGAGAAGAGAATTGAAAATAAATTGAGTGAATAAGAATGTTGAAATCATTCTCTATTTATAGTGCTTTTGCAAACCGAGTTCGGGGAGAATTCAAATGCCAAAAATTTGGATTTTTGAACAAAATTGTTAACTGAACACCGAACGAAGACCGTTGGAGCCGAGTTTGCAGAAAGAACTGGTTGCAAGGGTTTATTAGGTCTGAGAAAGTAGTTCGGGCCGAACTCGCACCAAACTAGCACCTAGTTCATACCGAGTTCGTACCGAATTCATTTTCCAAAAATCTAGTCAGAATTAGAATGGGTTGGGTTGGTTTAGGCTAACTCGGTTTTGGAAAAATAGGATAGGTTATTTTTAAAACTCGAAAATATTTTGGCTAAACATAATCTGAGTTTAGAAAATATTTTGGGTAGCCTCTAAATGCCAAGTGCGACTCGATTTACATATTTTTATATACTCAATAAATAGAAAAATTAAATTGACTCGATACTAACAAGTCCTATTCCCATTCTCTGAAATAGTAGTTGTAGCCAAAGTACGTCCGTATCGTTGGTTCTCATAGGTTATAACAAGTCCAAGTTTAGACAATTATCAAAATCAGGTTAGACCATGACCAATGGGCCAACATGGTGACTGTGATGGCAAAGAGAAGCAGGCTGTTACCATCAACGTCTCTAAAATGCCCTCCACGATGGATCAAAAACCCGTCGAAGCTCCAAGGCCGAAAGAGAATTACTCTTTCGACGACGATGCCATAATGGCTATCTTTGACGTGATGATGAAGTGCAACAAGCTTTGGCTTCCCGATATCAACTGCCATGATGAGGCAGAATAGGTCGATAATCACAAGTACTGGCACTATCATCAGTTCGTCAGCCAACTAACACTGGATTGCTACGTGTTGAAATAATACATCCAGCGTCTACTTGATTCTAAAGCTCTCACCTTAGACTTTATGGATAAGACGGTCGTTGCCAACATAATATCTTTCCAGTTTGATAACTTTCCTCTAATGGAAGCCCAAGATGGTGTTGTTTCGATCCCGTGGACAACAATAGAGGTTGTCAATCTTCCCCCAGCTCGCAACCAAGCATCCAGGTTAGTTTCTTTTAGCACACCACGAGGCGAGGTCATGTGGGTCCACCTAGATCTTGCTCCATACTTGATGCAGCAAGCAGCACCTTCTACCATCAAGCCAAAAGAAAAGAAATCATGAGCCTGCCACATGGTTTCTCCTTCTATCGAGGAAGCTATAGCAGGAGCAACTAGGTTAGGACTAACCTACTAGCGTGACTAAATGCTCCCGAGGACTGTATGCCCCCCAACAGCTCCACATGCTGCATCCGATTTGGGTCCATCCTAGGCCATGGCAGCGGACAAAAAAAAAATAGAAGGAGTCGCGCTTTGACAAATCTCTTCGGAAGGATACAACTCAGGGGTTGGAGAAGCCCTACAACTTTAACATATTGGCATAGCTTGCCAATACTCCAGCTGAATTATTACTCTTTGAGCTTCTCCGCCTCTCCAGTAACACCCAAAATGCTCTAAGTGAGGCATTGTCGAACATCGATACATGTCTAGCCCAGTTCAAGCTACCGATCAAAGACCCCGCTGCATGTTTCCACTGCAACAATGTGATGGAGGTAATACCCAACATCACTTTCTCTAAACAGGACATGTTGCTGAAACTATCGCCCTCTGTATTACAAAGGTTATATCGCTGCCATCAAGTTGGACCGGATGTATATCTACCCATGTTCATCACTCAGCATCATCTCATGGAGTCTACTTCAGCCATTGGGAATCCTAATGCATCGGCTGGTAGCAACCAATAATACCATCAGTGGCTTCAATGCTGGAAGAAGTTCTCCTCTTGGAAAGATTCGCCAGAAATGTTAAATCGGCGACGTATGAACATAGGTCACCTGCTACTTCACAGACTTAGATGTATCTAACAATATCTTATTGGGGCATCCATGGATACTTGAGTACATGATTGTACCATCCACTCTACACCAATGCCTGAAGTACCTTTACGAGCACGGTGTCATTAAGACAGAGTTTACTGACGTGGACCCGTTTAAGGGATTCAAAGCATATTACTTTGACTCGATCATGTACAAACAAGTCTACCAAGGTGAAGGAGGTAACGATGTTGATGATTAAGCGAAAGTTGGCATAACACCGGACGAACCCTTGAAGGTCCATCTTAAGGGGCGAGCCCCTAACACGGCCCCTCCTCTCGTAGTAAAACTTCACAAAAAGACACCAGAACCTCTGGTTGTTCACATACAAAGATCAATTCGAACGCTTAAAGAGGATCCAACACCAACTACTACTTCTGAACCTCTAGTTGTAAAGCTTCGCAAAAGCCTCCAAAGACGTCACTCACATCGGAAGTTGAGCTCAGAAAAGATGACCTTGGAGAATATATGGCTGTGCATGCTGAAGTTCCTTCCTTAGATGATGTAATCTATGCGGACAAGATATCATACTTTATCAATAAAGGGTTGTCTTTAAACTACTATGATGTTACATATTTAAGTACAATATATTCCTTAGAACACGATCTAGGGTTACAACTACATACCCAAGTAACTACCACCTATACGGTTAACTAAACCATGCATTGATATGTCACGATCTGAAGCCTCAACAATGCTATTACATGTTATTTGTATTACGTTTATTCAAATGTAGCCTTTTATTTATTTGAGTCTAGGACTGATGTAAGCTGAGTCTTACTGGCAAATCCAAAATACATATACCCAGATACCTAGTCCACTCAAATGAACCAAAGAACCGATTCACCAAATCAGGCCACATTCATTTACAAAATCTACCATACTAAGAGACCGAACTCCTAACTCGTGCCGAACTCGGACCGAACTCGGTTACCCTTTTGGTATGAAATCAACCAGTTCAATTAGCTCCTGATTTTTTGGCCCAATGGTTAAAAATTTGAATTAAACCCTATATGAATTCTGGCCGAATTATGTTTGCCTACACCCTATAGATAGGATTATAATTCCTTATTATTACTCACTCAACCATTATTAAGCCTTCTATCCTATTGTGAGAAAACCTCTAAAGCCTTAACTTTTTCATCTCAAAGAGCAACTCCCTAGCCTTCCTAGTTCCAAGTGCGATATCGATCTAGAAGTATTCAGAGTTATAAAGAGCTTTGTTCCATTAATTACTCTCTCTCTCTCTCTAAGTTGTGATGTTGCGAGACTTCGGATCAAACCTTGTTGTGAAAAAAAGTGGCAAACCTTTGGATCAAAGCTTGTGATTCATTATTGGTGATTATAATGGATAAAACTTCCAGCTTGAGTTCTCGGGACTGGACTATTCCTCTAAGTGGGAAACCAATATACATCTTGGTGTTTGCATTTGCTTTCTCTCTCTACTTTACTGTCTCTATATACACTGTTAGTTAGCAACTATCTTCATTCTAATAATCTTTAATTGGGTAGATTATTCTGCTGCACTCTATTCACCCCCCACTAGAGTTACCTCATAGTCCTTCAATTGGTATCAGAGATAGTTCTTTTGATATTTGGCTTAACATCCTAAGAGACTTATGGCAACTGTTAGATCTATCCACAACAATAATGGTTAAGGCCGGTCCACAAATAGGCCCTCCTTATTTGATGGTACTAACTACATATACTGGAAGACACGTATGTGCTTCTACCTAAAGTTACTTGATTTTGACCTTTGGGCTGTAATAGTAGAAGGATAGAAGAAGCCATCTAGAATAGTCATAGATGGTAACCTTATAGAGAAACCTTATAAAAAGTACACAGATACCGAAAAGAAATATGCTAGTCTTGATGCTAAAGCTATTAACGCTCAATTTTGTGTTGTAGACATAATTAAATTTAACAGGGTCTCCACTTGTGAAACTTTGCACGAAGTATGGAAACTTCTTGAGGTCACTCATGAAGGAACCTCCAAAGTGAAGGATCAAAAATAAGTCGTCTAACACATGAGTATGAAGCTTTCAAGATGAAGCAAAATGAGACGATCACTCAAATATTCACGAGATTTCTCGACATCGTCAACCCTCTATTATTATTTGGCAAGGAGTACAACAATCACGAGAAGATTCACAAGGTAGTCAAGAGACTCACCAAGAATTGAAATCCTAAGGCCACTACAATCATAGAAGGGAATGATCTTACCATGACGACCCTCGAGACACTTATTGGCAAGTTGATAACTCACGAGCTGGATTTCAAGGAATTTGAAGAACCTACTCCCAAGGAGAAGATGATTGCTCTTAAGGCACATCACAAAAATGTCACCAACTATAACTCCGATGATAATAAGTCTCAAGATGAAGAAGTTGTCCTGACCACTAGAAACTTTAGGAAATTTCTAAAGCTTGAGAAATCAAAGAAGAATGAGGCAACTGACAACAATGATAAAGAGCCTATATGCTACAACTATAAGAAGACAGGGCATATAAAGAAAGATTATCTAACCCTAAAAAAAGAAACTTGCCACAAACACTAATCCAGAAGAACACCATCACAGAAATATGCAAATACTAGTATTTGGCACGAAAGTGAAGCTAGTGAATCTGAAGAAGAGAATCCTCGAGAATCAGCAAACCTATGCTTCATGGCGTTAGCTGATCTGGTAACGGATAGAAACTCTTATGATAATTTTACTTTTGATAAACTAGGTAATACTTTTAGTGATCTGCTTGATGATTTTTAGAAACTTAGAAATAAGTACAAGCATGCTAAGAAAGATGTTCAAGAATGTCAGACTGATATAGAGAGACTAACATCTCTACTAAGTGAAGTAAATGATACCTCAAACGATTCAGACGAGAATTCTAGACTTAAGCTTAACCTTCACGAGGCACTTACTAGTCTTGACAAGAACTCTCGGGAGAACGCTAAACTTAAGAAAGAACTTGAATCTGAAAAGAAGAAGTATTCCATTGCTGCTTGTAGAATAGATGCTCTCACCGCTAAATATGATGAAATATATGCTACGTCAAAAAAGTTAAAAATTAGATTGGGTAAACAGGTCGAACGAACCTCCACCCAACCTAACACGAGACACGTAGCAAGTCAAAAGAACACTCACAGCTTTGCTCCATACATGCATAACAGTTCATCCAATCATATGTTCAGAACACATCATACACATAGAACCAAACATAATCATGCATCTATTATAATATCCACAAAGACTACAAAGAAATATTCCACACAATCATGAATTCTATCCACATAGACCATAAAGAACAGCTTCCACATAGACCACAAATAACTGCTTCACACAATCATATCTATTATGCTGTACCAAGCACCAAGCACACTACAATATGTCACTACTGTGGTAAGAAAGGACATATATCTAGATTCTATAGAATAAAGAAGTTAGTAGATATGAATGTTTATGCATGGGTACAAAAAACTAACACAGCAAGCCCCTCAAAGAAATGGGTACCAAGGGTTATATCTATAACTCGTTTTGTTGGTGGACCAACCCTCTCATGCTGGAAGCAAGTGGATTCTCGATAGTGGTTGCTCACGGCATATAACTGCTGATGCTAACCTATTTACAACTCTATCGATGAAGAAAGAAGGTTATGTCTCCTTCGACAATAACCTCAGAGGATATATTATTGGTAATGGTAATATATGTGTTCCTCCCTATCATGTCATTAAAGACGTTTGTCTTGTAACATAATTAAAACATAACCTACTCAGCATCAGTCATCTAGCTGACCATGGTTATGGTATTAACTTCGTCAAAAATAAATGTTCTATTAATAAAAGATCCACTGGTAAGGTTGTCTTTGAAGGGATCAGGGAAAACAATATATATATTTTCTATCTTGTAAAAGACACTGACAATGCATACAAACGTCTATACGCCAACAAAGATGACTGCTGGCTATGGCATATGCATCTAGGACACACAAACATGGACACTATTGCAAGACTATCCACAAAAAAACTCGTAAGAGGCTTACCAGAGATTACTTTCAAGAAAGATATGGTATGTGGTGAATGTAAAAAGAATAAAGCTACTAAATCTTCTATTAAATCAATCAAGTCTGTAAGTACCTACAGACCTCTACAACTCTTACATATGGACTTGTTTGGACCCAGTAGAGTCACCAGTCTTGGTGGTAAGCTTTATGCTTATGTTATTGTTGATGATTTTTCTAGATACACATGGGTTTATTTTTTTGCATATAAAAATGAAGCATTTTCTAAATTTGTCACTTTTTGCCAAAAGGTTCAAAACGAAAAAAGTTTTATGACTATTCGTATCCGAAGTGATTATGGAGGCAAATTCAAAAATAGTGATTTAAAAAGATTTTGCAATAAAAATGGTTTTTCTCATGAATTTTCTTGTCCTAGAACTCCACAACAAAATGGTATTGTAGAGCAAAAGAATAGAACTCTTGGCGATATGGCTAGAGTTATGTTAAATCAGTATAACCTTCCAAAATACTTTTGGGCTGAAGCTGTAAGTAATTCATGGCATGTTATAAATAGGGTGCTTAATCGACCTATATCAAAGAAAACCCCTTATGAACATTGGTTTGGTAGAATCCCCACAATTAGTTACTTTAAAGTTTTTGCTGCAAATGTTTTATTCTTAATACCAAAGATAATCTAGGAAAATTTGACTCCAAAGCCGATGAAGGTATTTTTCTAGGTTATGCTGCCAAGAGTAAAGGATTCAGGGTATTCAACAATTACTCATTGACTATTGAAGAATCAATCAATGTTACATTTTATGAATACAACACTCAAGCACTAAACGAAAGCGACGATGAAGGTAGTTAACCTGCAACCAACAAGACATCTGAAGATACAAGCAGTACAAGTTATCCGAAAAGTCTGCCAATGAGACTAAAGTTCTCCACAGATCATTCCGAGGACTTGCTAATAGGTGATGTATTGAAAGGTGTAAGTACACGTTCCTCAAATAGAGATATCATTACAAATGTTGCTTTTATTTCTCAAATAGAACAAAAAAGTACTGATGAAGCTTTTGCTGATAAATTTTGGATTTTTTCTATGCAAGAGGAACTCAACCAATTTAAATATAATCAAGTTTGGGAACTTATTCCTAAACCTAATAATTATTCGATCATTAGTACTAAATTTGTTTTTTGAAATAAATTAAATAAGGATGGTTCAGTTACACGTAACAAAGCACATCTCGTAGCTCAAGGATACAACCAAGATGAAGGTATTGACTACGATGAGACCTATGCTCCTTTTGCTAGACTTGAATCTATCTAAATACTTTGCGCTTTTGCTCGTTTTCATAACTTCAAACTTTCTCAAATGGATGTTAAAAGTTCTTTTCTAAATGGAGTTATCAAAGAAGATATTTTTGTCAAACAACCCCCTAGTTTTAAAGATTTCAAACACCCTAACCACATATTCAAGTTACGAAAGGCTCTATACGGACTTAAACAAGCCCCTCGTGCTTGGTATGAACGTCTTAGCCTCTTTCTACTTGGAAACGATTTTTCAAAAGATAAAATTGATACAGCCCTTTTTATAAAATCTTCTGCTGATTCTTTGTTATTAGTGGAAATATATGTTGATGATATCATATTTGGATCTACTAATGAGATGCTATGTAATAAGTTTGCTAAGTGTATGTAGAGTAAATTTGAGATGAGCATAATGGTAGAACTGACTTTTTTCCTAGGATTGAAAATCAAACAAGATTCACAAGGAACCTTTATCCATCAGGCTAAGTACACGAAGGATTTGCTCAAAAAGTTTTACATGGACAATACAAAGACTATCGGAACTCCAATGGCAACATCCACTAAACTTGACCTTGATGAAAGCAGTAAAGAAACAGACATACGAAGTATCGAGGTATGATTGGTAGTTTGTTATATCTAACTTCTAGTCGCCCAGACATTATGCTTGCTGTATGTCTTTGTGCTAGATATCAGGCTAATCCTAAGGAATCACATTTGTGCGCAGTTAAGCGTATCTTTAGATACCTTAAAGGAACTTTGTCGGTAGGCTTATGGTATCCCAAAACCACGTCCTTTGACCTTGCTGGTTACTCGGATGTTAATTTTGCTGGATGCAACATCGATCGAAAAAGCACCAGCAGCACGTATCATTTCTTAGGAAAGTCTCTAGTCTCCTGGTTTAGCAAGAAATAAAATTCTGATCAACAACTGAGGCTGAGTATATTACCGCAGGATGTTGTTGTGCTCAAATTTTATGGATGAAGCAAACCCTAGAAGACTTTAATCTGCACTATAAGAACATTCCTATTTTCTGGGTTAACACTAGCACCATTAATCTCACCAAAAATCTAGTATGCCACTCACGTACTAAGCACATAGATATCCGTCATCATTTTCTAAGGGATCATCAATTACACGGAGATATTTGTTTAGATTATGTGGACACGGAACATCAATTAGCAGACATCTTTACTAAACCTTTAGCTAAAGATCGATTCAACTTTATCCGTCAAGAATTATGTCTTTTTAATTCTGATAAAATATAAGAATCATAAGATGCTTTACAAATTTTTTGTCACACTTTTCAAAAGTTTTAAAAATTTTGGATACAAGCTGAAAGGGCCCTTCTGTCAAAAATGTATAAATAACCTTAAGCGACACGATATTTAAGTATCTTTGGACCACCGCTAGCTGGGATCCGGCCGCTACAGCTACTCCGAGATAATTTAAACTCTTGAAAACGTACGATTTAAGTTTAACACTTATTATTTTGCATTTATATCAAGTCAAGAAAGGCATAATATCGATTAAAGTTACATTGAGATTCTGGAAATAAATATCTACATAATTTGGATCAAACTCGGGCCGAGCTCGGACCGAACTCGGTTAGTTTAATTTCAGAATATACTATGTCATTAATTCTTTTCCTAATTTAGGTTTCTGCTACTCTATATATAGATCATTTCGTTGCTCATTCATTCAGACCAACGAAAATTATCCCTCCTCCACAAATAAAATTAGCTTTTCCTCCTACATCCTCTTCCAATGGCCCCTAAAAGGAAAATAGATTCCTTTTCCGACTCTCTTTCTGTCCCATTATGCCAAATATAGGAGAATTCAATGGTTTTACCTTTCAAAGCCTCAAAATTTCAAATGATTGGTTTAATGACTTCTATAAAAGACACATTTGTTTTGGCCATCCTATTGGTTTTTCTTCCCAACACAAAGACTATCTACCTATTCTTCAAAAACTTTAACTTGAAGAATTTGTTATGACCCGTACGAATATTCACACCAATGCTATTCAAATGTGCTATTATAACTTAACATATGAACACGATACTATTTCATCTAGAGTTCATGGTATTCCAATTGAATTTGATGCGGACGACTTGGGTGAAATCCTACGCATTCTTGCTAATGGACAAACCTTAGTCAACATCACGCAAGTTCAATTCGACCATGGCTTAACTCTAGATTCTTTCAAAAATATTCTTTGTCACCCTCTCGAATGTCCACTTGAAAAATTTCATGCTAGATATTTGAATGATCACTTCTTTGAAATGCATCATATTATATTTTTAACTTTTCTACCTAAGAAGACTTACTTTGATGAGATCCCTTATCTAGAAATGTAAGCTTTATATCACTTGCATTTCGGCATTAACTTCAATGTTCCCTAGACCATCTTATCTTAAATGGTTCAATGTTGCAAGAAAGGGCATCCACTACTATACGTTATGTGCTTGCCAACCATTTTCATCTATTTTGACATACCATTGGATACTTGTCCAAATCTTGAGGAACCTTTATACATTAATAGAATTCAGAGAATTGAGCAAACTATGCTTTTACCTTATAACTCATCATCCAGCTCCAACACTCATCCTATTGATTCTGTCCCTCCTGTTGATGAACAACCGCAAACCTTATAGTCTATTTTCAATCTGTTGCGTGATCGCTTACACAATGAAGACATACACAAACGTGCTACTAATCATCACCAAACTCTTCAGACTTAGGCTCTTGGAAACACTTTGATAGACATACACAAACGTGCTACTAATCATCACCAAACTCTTCAGACTTAGGCTCTTGGAAACACTTTGATAGACATCCAGTCCAACCTTTTCTGATTCTCCGAAATCCGAATCAACAAGGATTTTGTATTGATTATCCCTATGTTTAGCGACATTTTGATTCAGCTGATGCCTTCTTTGATCCAAACAGAATAGTTGAACCTGATGATGAAGATGAAGAAAATGACAACTAGTTACTCAATAGAATTGAATATTTAAAAAGTTTACTTTTAGATGCTCTACTATGATGTTTCCATTACACATCTGCTTTTGTATATTTTCTGTTCAAATGAATAAAACTTTAATACAATTTTTCTTCTGTCATTATATATTATCCTGTATATACTTTACTCTCTTGTTTTTCTTGTCATCTCATCGATTTCGGGGGAGCATGCCGTTTCAATCAAATGACAATGGGGGAGAAAGACATACATGATACTAGCATACAAAATAATACTTGACAGACGTTGCCTTCAGCATATCAACTGCTGCACAATTACGGGGTAGCCTTGCGTATCAAAGACTTGAAGTATCATTCATAGTTTTTCAATTATCAAAATGGGGGAGATTGTTAGCCCATCCGGTCTCAGTCAACTTAATTTTGATAGTTAACTAAACCATGCATTGATAAGTCGCGATCTGAAGTCTCAACACTGCTATTACATGTCGTTTGTATTACGTCTATTAAAATATAATCTATTATTTATTTGAGTCTAGGACTGTTGTAAGCTGAGTCGCACTGGTAAATCCTAAATACCTATACCCAAATACCTACTCCACTCAAATGAACCAAATAACCTATCCACCAAACAGGCCACATTCATTTACAATGTCTACCATACTAAGAGACCGAACATGGGCCAAACTCATGCCAAACTCGGGCCGAACTCGATTACCCTTTTGGTATAAAATTAACCAGTTCAATTAGCTCCTGATTTCTTGGCCCAACGGTTGGAAATTTTAATTACACCCCATACGAATTCTGGCCAAATTCTGTTTTCCTACACCCTATAAATAGGATTAGAATTCTTCATTATTACTCACTCAACCATTCTTAATTCTTCTATCCTATTATGAGAAAACCTCTAAATCCTTAACTTTTTTATCTCAAATAGCAACTCCATAGCCTTCCAAGTGCCAAGTGCGATCTCGGTCTAGAAGTCTTCAGAGTTGTAAAGAGCTTTGTTCCATCAGTTACTCTCTCTCTTTCTCTAAGTTGTGATGTTGCGAGACTTCGGATCAAACCTCGTGGTGTAAAGAAGTGGCAAGCCTTCAGATCAAAGCTTGTGATTCACTATTGGTGATTATAATGGATAAAACTCTGAGCTTGAGTTCTCGGAACTGGACTAGTCCTCTCTGAGGAAAACCAGAATACATCTTGGTGTTTGCGTTTGTTTTCTCTCTCTAATTTACTGCTTTACTTTACTGTCTCTCTATATACTGTTAGTTAGCAACTGCCTTCATTTTAATAATCTTAAATTGGGTAGATTATTTTGCTGTACTCTATTCACCCCCTCTCTAGAGTTGCTTCACGGTTCTTTAAACCAGATCATCCTAAGTTAAGGCACCTATTTTATCGTACCAGCCACAAGGAGGGTGACAAACCCATTATCTTCAGAAGGGTGGAGAAACACCAAGGCTTCCCCGCCGAAGAACCACCACCTGATAATGGTAAGATGCAGCTATACCGCTACAGCTCATAAACCAAGCGCATCATCCAAAATAAGGGCTATGATTTAAAGAGTGTCAAAGGCCTAAATTATGGCAAGGGCCACCATATGCCTCTGCGTCTTCTTGCCCCTACGGGCAAGTCCAAGGCCTACTACCTACGAACCCGCCACGGTCTGGGTTATGTCACACCATCAACAACTCCTAAAGGCTCAGAAGAAGAATATGAATTGCATTCTCACTCTTCAGAGTCTGTAAACCCCCTCACCAAAAATAGATATTTTGTGTGTATTTTATATTATTATATTTATTATAGATATTAAATTTCTTTAGAGTATTCTCTTAGTTAATTAGAAAATAAATTTCTTGATATATTTACTTATATAAATAAATATTTATAATTATTTTAGGTTATTTTAGATTTTTGGAGATTTTTCTAGAATTTTTTGTAATTAAAACTTAGGAAACAAAAATTTCTAGGACTTCTATGATTTACTATACGACCATACTTGCATGTTGTTCCTACAAAATATTTATTTTACTTTAAAATATTTAATTATATTTTCTATAATTCATTTAGAATTTTAAAAAATTTATTTAGATTTTTAAAATTATTTAGGATTTATTTGGGTATATATACTCTTAATATTAGATAGATGCTAATTTAGTGTTAATAGATATTAATAAGATTTTATAAATTATTTGTATTATCTTTAATTATATTTAAGATTATAAATTATTGAGATAAATTCAAACTCTATTTTACATTAATTCAAATCCTGAACCTACTAGGAAAGCAAATTAACCAATCCTAGTCGTATTTAATTAACTAGTGTCCACCATTATAAATATCTCATCCTTCATATTTTTCTTCCCCAAATTCCTCTCTTTCTTGTCCAAAAATAGTCAAAAATTATCATAAATTCAGCCTCATTTTCTACTAGTTATGACGAATTAAAAAGACGATATCTCCTAGCTCCGGACTCCAAACGCGCTCCAGTTTTTTTTGTTAGAACTATATCAAGGTTAGTTTTCTGATTATATAAATTATTTTAATAATTTCAGAACCTATTTTTCTAGAAAATTCTAAAAGTGCCAGCTGTTCAAAATCAGATACGTTTTGGTATTTTCGAGATTTCGGGAGATCCCAGACTCAGAATTTTGAACCGTTTGAAGTTTCGGAAAGCTGACATGATGAACTTCCAGAAAAGTATTTTTCCAGAATTTAAAATATAAGTTTATTCTACCGTAAAATTTGTGCAACGTAGACGTAAATAGAAAACCACCAAAAATTATCATCTGTGTGCCCTAGTGGACATAACTCTTTACCGACTTGAGATTTTATAAAACCGTTGAATATGGTGTTTATGTAGTATTGAAATCTATAGGATTCCACACACAAATCTAGGATTTAAGTTGGTTGACTTTTTGGTCAACGGATTGCCTCGATTTGCGTGCCACGGATCATAAATCCTTAAAGTTGACTTTCTTTGGACCAAAATTAGAGCTTAACAATAAATGAGATGAGTTAGACAGTGACTGCTACATAGCTATGTAGTGTAATAGCTATAGTGATTATTATGAATATGGGTTAGTGTCAATTTCGAGGACAAAATTTTTGTAAATTGGGTAAATTGTAAATCCCATCACCAAAAATAGATATTTTGTGTGTATTTTATATTATTATATTTATTATAGATATTAAATTTCTTTAGAGTATTCTCTTAGTTAATTAGAAAATAATTTTTTTGATATATTTACTTATATAAATAAATATTTATAATTATTTTAGGTTATTTTAGATTTTTGGAGATTTTTCTAGAATTTTTGGTAATTAAAACTTAGGAAACATAAATTTCTTGGACTTCTATGATTTACTATACGACCATACTTGCATGTTGTTCCTACCAAATATTTATTTTAGTTTAAAATATTTAATTATATTTTCTATAATTCATTTAGAATTTTAAAAAATTTATTTAGATTTTTAAAATTATTTAGGATTTATTTGGGTATATATACTCTTAATATTAGATAGATGCTAATTTAGTGTTAATAGATATTAATAAGATTTTATAAATTATTTGTATTATCTTTAATTATATTTAAGATTATAAATTATTGAGATAAATTCAAACTCTATTTTACATTAATTCAAATCCTGAACCTACTAGGAAAGCAAATTAACCAATCCTAGTCGTATTTAATTAACTAGTGTCCACCATTATAAATATCTCATCCTTCATATTTTTCTTCCCCAAATTCCTCTCTTTCTCGTCCAAAAATAGTCAAAAATTATCATAAATTCAGCCTCATTTTCTACTAGTTATGACGAATTAAAAAGACGATATCTCCTAGCTCCGGACTCCAAACGCGCTCCAGTTTTTTTTGTTAGAACTATATCAAGGTTAGTTTTCTGATTATATAAATTATTTTAATAATTTCAGAACCTATTTTTCTAGAAAATTCTAAAAGTGCCAGCTGTTCGAAATCAGATACGTTTTGGTATTTCCGAGATTTTGGGAGATCCCAGACTCAGAATTTTGAACCGTTTGAAGTTTCGGAAAGCTGACATGATGAACTTCCAGAAAAGTATTTTTCCAGAATTTAAAATATAAGTTTATTCTACTATAAAATTTGTGCAACGTAGACGTAAATAGAAAACCACCAAAAACTATTATCTGTGCGCCCTAGTGGACATAACTCTTTACCGACTTGAGATTTTATAAAACCGTTGAATATGGTATTCATGTAGTATTGAAATCTATAGGATTCCACACACAAATCTAGGATTTGAGTTGGTTGACTTTTTGGTCAACGGATTGCCTCGATTTGCGTGCCACGGATCATAAATCCTTAAAGTTGACTTTCTTTGGACCAAAATTAGAGCTTAACAATAAATGAGACGAGTTAGACTGTGACTGCTAGATAGCTATGTAGTGTAATAGCTATAGTGATTATTATGAATATGGGTTAGTGTCAATTTCGAGGACAAAATTTTTGTAAATTGGGTAAATTGTAAATCCCCTCACCAAAAATAGATATTTTGTGTGTATTTTATATTATTATATTTATTATAGATATTAAATTTCTTTAGAGTATTCTCTTAGTTAATTAGAAAATAAATTTCTTGATATATTTACTTATATAAATATTTATTTAGAATTATTTTAGGTTATTTTAGATTTTTGGAGATTTTTCTAGAATTTTTGGTAATTAAAACTTAGGAACCATAAATTTCTAGGACTTTTATGATTTACTATACGACCATACTTGTATGTTGTTCCTACCAAATATTTATTTTATTTTAAAATATTTAATTATATTTTCTGTAATTTATTTAGAATTTTAGAAAATTTATTTAGATTTTTAAAATTATTTAGGATTTATTTGGGTATATATACTCTTAATATTAGATAGATGCTAATTTAGTGTTAATAGATATTAATAAGATTTTATAAATTATTTGTATTATCTTTAATTATATTTAAGATTATAAATTATTGAGATAAATTCAAACTCTATTTTAAATTAATTCAAATCCTGAACCTACTAGCAAAGCAACTTCATGCATATCCTATCCTTATTTAAATTCATCAGAATCCTATCCAAATTAACCAATACTAGTCGTATTTTATTAAGTAGTGTCCACCATTATAAATACCCCATCCTTCATATTTTTCTTCCCCAAATTCCTCTCTTTCTCGTCCAAAAATAGTCAAAATTTATCGTAAATTCAGCCTCATTTTCTACTATTTATGACGAATTAAAAAGACGATATCTCCTAGCTCCGGACTCCAAACGGGCTCCAGTTTTTTTTGTTAGAACTATATCAAGGTTAGTCTTCTGATTATATAAATTATTTTAATAATTTTAGAACCTATTTTTTCAAAAAATTCTAAAAGTGCCAGCTGTTCGAAATCAGACGCGTTTTGATATTTTCAAGATTTCGGGAGATCCCGAAATCAGAATTTTGAACCGTTTGAAGTTTCGTAAAGCTGACATGATGAACTTCTAGAAAAGTATTTTTCCCGAATTTAAAATATAAGTTTATTCTACTGTAAAACTTGTGCAACGTAGACGTAAATAGAAAACCACCAAAAACTATCATTTGTGCGCCCTAGTGGACATAACTCTTTACCGACTTGAGATTTTATAAAACCATTGAATATGGTGTTCATGTAGTATTAAAATCTATAGGATTCCACACATAAATCCAGGATTTGAGTTGGTTGACTTTTTGGTCAACGGATTGCCTCGATTTGCGTGCCACAGATCACAAATCCTTAAAATTGACTTTCTTTGGACCAAAATTAGAGCTTAAGAATAAAATCAGATTATAATAAGATTAAAATACTAATTTAGGTTATTTTATTCAGAGTTAAAATAGAATAAAATAGCGAAAACTATTCACCCACTTTTGTAACCTAACTTGTTTAATTTATGTGACGGGTAGATCGGACGACGCCTTGAGTTGGGACTCCATTCTTTTTCAGACCAGGCAAGATACCTTGCCAAATTGCTTACAGTAATTTGCATGCTTAGTATTTTCTGTATATTTATTATATTTTTGTATATTTCTTGCATGTGTAGTTTTCTTTCAGTGATTATTATGTATTAGATATGTTGACACACATATGGCACTTAGTATCATCGAGGACAATCATTAGGCGTATGGGCTTTTAACCCCTATGGTAAACCATAGTAACTATCACGCACTATGGTGGTCGTGTCCGATGGTCGCTACCCCTGAGGTATATCGATTGATGGAGTCCGAGGGTCGCTACCCCCACTACCAAAAAAGTTAAATTAGCGACGCCCAAAAATATCACCAAATGACAAAAAAACGTCGCTAAAAACGTTTAGCGACGTAATTAGCGACGTTTTAATGCAGTCGAAAGATACCAAGTCGCTGAACGAAAAAATATCGCTAAACGTCGCTATGCCGACGTTTTTTAGCGACTTTATTGAGTCGCTAAATTTAGCGATGCGGCGTCACTAAATAGCGACGTTTATTAAAGTCGCTAAACGTCGCTCATTAGCGACTTATATAGCGACGTAACAGCGATGTCTTTAATGACCTGGCAGTACTCCCATGTCAGCAATTTGCGACGTACAACGACATATTTAGCAACGTTTAGCGACGTCTTTAGCGACGGCTAATGACACGTCGCTAAGTAGCGACTTGTTTAGCGACTTATAAAAACGTCGCTAGACGTCACTAAACGTTGCTAAATACGTCGCTAAATTTACAAAAAAAAAACTGAATTGTTCCAAACTATTATTCCTGCAATTTATAAATTTCTAATTAAAAATAGACCCGGAGCAACCCTCCGTTGAATTTTATGGGTTCGCCGACCCCTTCGGTGGAACACTCAACACCGGATTAACAATATTTAATAAGAAGTATCAGAGTATCACAGTCATACAATTAATACACACAAATATTATAGACAGACAAAAAAAGTATCACAGTATCACAGTCACACAAAATGGGTATAAACAGTATCACAAAATACATAATATATAAGTATCAGAGTATCACAGTAACACAAAATGCATAATATATAAGTATATAAAACATTATAGTATCAATCTCGAGGATTTCTAAAACGGGGCAGATACCAGTCCCTCAAATACTGCGCATAAACAACGTTTATGTTATCAAGCTCCGCTATGGGTGCTGGGTGACTGGAACTCCCCGTCTGAGATACATCCGCGATAGGTGCTGGGTGACTGGAACTCCCCGCAGGTGGTATCTCTTCCTCCTTAACAGTAGGAGGCATCACTTCCTCCTTAACAGTAGGAGGTGTCGCTCTCTTGGGTGCCATCTGGTAAGATAGATGAAAATAAAGAATTAGCAAAGAATTAGCTATTGGACCGGAATGGAAGAATTATATGACTCACAAAGAATTAGCTGTTTGTTGCAGTATAATAATGATACCATAATATCTTATTTATATCCTACGTGTCACAAAATAAAATGACTGATTTATTGAACTAGTTTGAAAATATGATCCAATATTAAATTATATGATTGTAATTGAAATTGAAATTGAATTATGAGCCATGTGTGTTGTGTTGAGACAGACATTTTTAGTGTTACAGACATGTCTAGTTATTTAATTCCAACTTGTAGTTTTAAAGTGTTGAGACAGACATTTTTAGTAGAGCATGTTCAGTTGTTGCTAATTTTCTAATGAAATTCAGTTGTTGCTAATTTTCTTTGGTCCCATTTGGAAAGCAACCATATTCGACAATATTTGATCACTTCTCATGTTCATCATTATTCTGATTAATGGCTACGCTGCTTCAAAGTATATATTGTCTACTGACTTTAGAGCACGGTGAACGTTTCTCCAAAGCTTTATCAGTCCATGAGGTTTGATAATCTAAAACATGTATGCAAAAACTGAAACATGAAATTTTGATGAATGAACAATAATAGTATAATATGATAAAATTAAAATAAGAAATGCATGACTGCATTCACAGGAAGTGGTAGGTTCAACCGAGGCTAAGAAGAAGAGGTTAGATGGTTTAGATGTGAACTAACAGATGTTAGCAATGGAATTGAATTAAAAAAGGATACGTAGCCAATGAGAGTTTTCGGATAATCTTTTGTTATTTGTTGAATATGTAGAAGTAACTCGATTTGGAAACTAGTCAAGGGAGATTTTCTGGTACTCTGTATACTATGTTGCAAATTATATCAAATTATCTATATATATGGAAGACATGAAATCACATAATGGAATGTACTAACCCTAACCCTAACCCTAACCCTAACCCTAAACCTAATCCTAACCCTAACCCTAACCCTAACCCTAAACCTAACCCTAACCCTAATCTGCGTCTGTGTGTGTGTGTCGTGTGTGTGTCTGCGTCTGTGTGTGTGTTATGTGTGTGTGTCTGCGTCTGTGTGTGTGTCGTGTGTGTCGTGTGTGTCTGTGTGCGTGTGTCGTGTCTGTCAAGTGTGTCTTGTGTCAGTGTCACATGAGAGAGAGAGAGAGAGATTACCTAGAGCTCGAGGAGGAGGAGGGGGATGTCGTGGAGACCCGGTCGCCGGAGAGGGGGGGCGCAGCCGTGGAGACCTGGTCGCCGGAGGGGGGGCGGGGGAAATCGAAACGATTTCAAAATTTTTGACAGATGGAGAAAAGAAAACTGAGCCCTAATTAACCAAAATTTAGCGACGTTTAGCGACGTCAAATAAAAATGTCGCTAAAATAAAAATTAGCGACGCCAAAGACGTCGCTAAATACGTCGCTAAATATTTTTGATAGATACGTCGCTAATTACGATGCTAAACGTCGCTAAAACAGATATATTAGCGATGTTTAGCGACCTTAATTGAACTTATAGCGACTATTCTTTTAAAATCTTAATAAAAGTCGCTAAACGTCGCTAAATGTCGCCATTTAGCGACGCCTAGCGACGATTTTTACCGAGTCGCTAATTTAGCGACGTTTTTACTAGGAGTCGCTAAAATACGTCGCCAATCCCGCTTATTCTAGTAGTGCCCAGAGGTATGTCAGCTAATGATGTCCACTGACGAGCGTATAAGTTGTGAGGATTAGATCGAGTAGCCTACCCTTGCCCATACGTCGAAAAGTTGTCCTCATTTGCATTCATATAGATTGTCTTGTACATCGTACTTATCTATTTTCAAATTATATGCATGTTTACAGTATTCAAATTGGCTCGCTTTTCTGTATCTTGTTACGTCCCTCTGAGGACCTGGTCCTCCGCCAGGTGTATCTGTATTTGCAGGAGCACAGATTTGGATGGTTACATATGTTTCGAGGATGACTTCTCTCCGAGCCCATGATTGTTAGCTGGTATCCTTGTATTGTGTTTATTGTGCTGTACTTTTCCATTCGAGTTGGTAGTGGATTTGTTTTCATCCAACTATCATCCTTAGATACTTATGTTGAGATCTAGTTATATAGATGCTGGTTATTCATTTATATTAATTTTCTGTGGATGGGATTTAGATTATACCTTGTGACTTATGATAGATTTATACCACTTGTGGATAGATATTCATATTACAGCGTACGTATGGGTTATGGTTTCCATATATTGGAGTTGCCATATCCATACGGCTGACATGCTTACGTGTTCCTAGTCCGACGTATTTTGGGACTGGGGCGTGACAGAGTCCTCCGTATGGGAATTCGATAGAAGTATCAGAGATATGCTCAAACAAAAACTATCTATCAACATGGTTTTCATTCACCGAGAGGAAGATGACGATCGACCACTTGAACTCTTCGAGGTTGAGGCATGAGCCCAACGCATAGACTCATAATGGGAGCAACTCTTTGAACAACGAGAATCTCCCACTGAAAATGAAGATGTACAAGTCGATTTGGGCGATGAATCCTTTTGCAAACCCATCTTCATCAGTAAGAGTCTGTCCGGCAATGATCTGAATTCCTGCTGCAGCTCATAAGGGAGTATAAAAATATGCCAGGATTGGACCTCAAACTTGTATTTTATAAGCTCAATATTTTGCCGAATGCTAAGCCAATAAAGCAACAACAATGACACTTCCGTCCGGACATCATGAACGCCGTCGAAGGTGAAGTTAACAAACTAATAGCTAGTAACTTTATCTGTAAAAAGTAGCATCTAGACTGGGTAGCCAATATCGTGTTGGTCATCAAGAAGAACGGCAAGATCCGAGTCTGCATAGACTTCCGTGTTCTAAATATGGAGTGCCCAAAAGATGAGTTTTCCCTTCCAATCATAGATGTAATGATCGACAACACTTGTAGCTTCAAGCATATATCCTTCATAGACGGGTTCTCGGGCTATAATTAGATCAAGATATTTTTGGACGACGAGAAGCATACGTTATTCTGAATACCGATAGGGGTATATTGTTACACAGTCATGCCCATTGGTTTGAAGAATGCATGTGCTACATACTAGCAAGCTATGAGTACCATCTTTCACGAACATTTGTGCAAGACAGTTGAGTATTATGTTGATGACAATGCTAACAAAAGTTGCTTCCAAATCGACCATCTCTAAGGCATGAAGATGGTATTCGACCGGATGTAAGCGCACCAGCTAAAGATGAATGCTGCTGTAAAACCCCTATTTTAAAAAGATTGTATTTATTTTTTTATTATTTTATAATTTAAATATAGTATTATGTGCTAAATAGGAGAAATATATTTTTTTAATAATTTTTATGTTAGGTGTTCGGGCACTTAGAGGACTTATGGGACCATCAGGGATTTTTCGAAATTTATTCCATGTAGGAGACCCCTTGAGCAGTTGCTAGCCTAATGGTGTGCATTACCCTAATTTATAAATTTTCTTATGAGTATATATATATATATATATATATATATATGGATATACCAATATATGTATATATATATTTTATAAAGAAAAGAAGGAAAAGAAAAGAAAGCAAAAGAATTAAATAATAATCTAATAATAATAATAATATAATAATAATACCAAACTACTATATCCTTAGCAAATGTCAATACTTTGCTAACTCTTCAGCAAACTTGCTGAAGACCCGCCCACTCCTTACCATTTGCTAAGAGAGCCCCTCAGCAACTTTATTCCTTCAGTCTACTTGCTGAACCCGACCCTTTGCACGCGCAAACCCGCTCCATCCCCCTCTCTTTCCCTATAATATATATATATATATATATATATATATATATAGTTATATCCCAAAAACCCTATATATATATATATATATATATATATATATATATATATAGTTATATCCCAAAAACCCTAACCTAAATCTCCAGACCTCCTCTTCCCATCTAGAGCCGTCACCGTAGCCAGAGAAGCCATCCAACCATCCCATCGACTCCAACCTCGCGCCCTGCAGAATCCCACTCGAAGCACCTTCGCTCCGGAGTAATTTACCGTCGACTCGCTCAACCAAACGCTGTTCCGTCTTCACCGGTATGATCACCCCTCAACCCTCTTCCATAGTTATTTTATAGCCAACCTCGGAAAACGTGTACCCCTAGGTGAAAAACAGCGCCCAAGTTGGGCGAGCAGACAGAATTCTGGAATCGCAGAATTCCAGAATGACCACCCATGTTGCCGAGTTCGTATCTCCCACCACAGAGATCCGAATTTGGTGATTCTTTTTGATACCTGTAGAATACTTGACCTAGTTTATTTTTTGTTAAATAACCCTATGCTATTAGTTGCTGTGGACATAGTTTAATTCGTCACAAAACCGTGCGAATCCACTTTTTCCAGAATCCCAAAAATTGGAAAACGGAGCACGTCCCGCCAAACGGGACCGCCCTGCCGTGTACCAAGTGTACCGAACGGTACACACAGCATAACCGGACACGTGAACATTCGTGGGGACTGATTCGGACGCGTGCGCACGCCAAAATCAGGCCGTATCCGCGGACACACCCCGTGTCGCAACTTTTGTAGAACTTACACGTATTTTGTGCACGCTTGTCAGATTGCGACGAAACTTGCGCCACTGGACTCGTGGTAACGCGCTGGTCCTGTGACCCAATTTTCACGTATTTCTCAGACGGTTGACCAGATCGCCAATTGGCGGGCCCACAGTTAACTTTTTGGACAAAATTGTGTTCGGCCTATCGGAATCCACATTTGGACATACCGTTGGGTTCGTATTGACATTTAGAGTTGTTTGACCTATAGTTTGTCCCATTTAGAGACTGTTACCCTTGGCACACTTTTTGGTGCAAAGTGGGCCACACGTGGACCCCACTTTTACTCGAAATTATCGTTTGCCCCTGTGTCCAAATTGGACGAAAGAAAAGTACTTTTTAGCTATTTTGCTTATTCTGGGAGCGTTGGTGATGTTTATTTCAGCATCCGGATACATTTGTTCTGTGGCCATAGCTTTTGATCCTGTGCGTTGACTTCGGGACAGTACACCTTGCAGCTTTCATACCAGGCAAGATACCTTGCCAAATTATTACAGTACTTTTGCATGCTATTTATATTTCTTTATATTTATTTCATTTCTGTCTATTCTTGCATGTGTAGCTTTCTTTCAGTCATGACTATGTATTAGATATGTTGACACACACGTGGCACTTAGTATCATAGAGGATAATCATTAGGCGTATGGGCTTTAACCACTCTGGTAATACCGTAGTCACTAGCACGCACTATGGTGGGTCGTGTCCGATGGTCGCTACCCCCGAGGTATGTCGATTGATGGAGTCCGAGGGTCGTTACCCCCGAGGTATGTCGGCTGATGATGTTCATGGACGAGCGTGAGGTTGTGAGGATTAGATCGAGTAGCCTACCCTTGCCCATACGTAGAAAAGTTGTCCTCATTTGCATTCATATAGATTGTCTTGTATAGTATACTTATTTATTTTCAAATTATATACATGTTTACTGTATTCAAGTTGGTTCGTATTTTTTGTATCTTGTTACGTCCCTCTGAGGACCTGGTCCTCTGCCAGGTGTATCTGCTCTTGAGTATTTGTAGAAGTACGGGCCTGGACCTGACGCATTATTTTCTATCGAGGAGAACTTACCTTCTGTGCATCGTTGATTATCTAGCGATGGATTCTTTTAGCTGATACACTTCTGTCTTCACATTATTTTATATTGGAGACTTTATACTCCTCCCTCTCATTTTAGTTTTGGATATAGTCTTTGGTAGTGGATTTGTCTCCACCCGACTATTATTTTAGATATTTTAGACTCCTTATTCTAGTTTAGTATTTCTTTTCTATGACTTGTTGTGTGGATGAGATTAGCATATCTGTGACTTGTGATATTATATATACCACATGTGAGTTATATTCAAATTACAGCATACGTATGGGTTATGGTTTCCATATATTAGAGTTGCCATATCCATGCGGCTGGCATGCTTACGTGTTCCTAGTCCTTCGTATTTGGGACTGGGGCGTGACAGCTGCTAAGTCCTTCTTGGGAGTCTCCTGTAGCAAATTTTTGGGCATTATCATCAACTCGAAAGGTGTTCACATAGACCCTGAGTAGACCAAGGCGATCCTCGACATGCGTCCTCTGAAGAACCTTCGAGTGCTTTGTGGTCTGCAAGGAAGATTAGCATACATCCGGAGGTTCATAGCTAACCTGTCTCGACGTTATCAACCCTTCACCAAGCTTATGAAGAAGGGAGTCTCCTTCGTCTGGACTGAAGAATGCCAGTGAGCATTAGACGATATCAAGAATTATCTCACAAATCCCCAAGTCCTGGTTGCCCCAGCAGTGGGGAGACCCTTCTTGCTTTATATATCTCATATATGATATGCCCTTAATTACAAAGATAGTCACCAAGTAATATGATTGGCCTATGGGGTATATCTAGTATTATCCGTGTGTCAAACTTATATCAAGCACGAGCGTTCACCTTTTCGAAAGAGGGAAAGACGAAAAACAACAATAAAGAGTTCAAGTAGGAGGTGATAGAATACAAGTACAGGGTTTAAGGTGATTAAAGAATTCAAAAGGGAGTTGTTAAGGCAGTTGTGTATTGCAATCATTTTTTTGTAAGTTCCTATTCATATGCGCAGATCAGTACAGTTACATAACCAATATGATAAGCTCGGATATGTCTAGAGAGCAAGTATATTTATCTACTAGTCAACTATGTCTCAATCCACGTAAAATAGTCATACGAAAGGCGAACTAAGTGTGCTAAAGTTGATCAGACCATAATACACTGATTCTGATTTAGACAATATATTAGTGTGGGCCCCTAATAATACATATGTCATGAATAAGCTCGATAAGGAATAAGCTTACAAAACTAGGCTATAATAGCAGCATGAGTCAAGATAGTCCAACATTTAAGTATGTGAGATTATAATGAATGAAAGGTACAAAATAATTCAAGTTCTAACTACTAAGCACAAAATTTCAAAATTCAAGATCGAAAAACTATAATCTTGTCAATCTATAATCCTAACATAAAAGAAATCACTTGGCCTACAATTAGAAAGGTAAGGTGGAACGATTTGAAAGATGAAGAAATTTTTTGTCACCATACAAAATAACGGGCATCAAAATTAAGGCTACGGGAAAACAAAAAGTAAACAGAGACTCTTGATGATAACAAGGTTTTATAGGAGGAGGTGGTATGCTAGCTTACAGGGTCAAGGACGATCAAGAAAAGATTATACTCAGTTGCTAGGTTTAAATAATTATAACCTATTGACAATGGATCTACGGTTGATAAGAAGGGTAAGTAACTCATAGATAGTCAGATGATCACGTAGGTTCCTAAGATAAGGTAGTTTTCACTAGAGTATGATGGTCTCCTAGATTGGCATGATTAGAAAAGATTCAAATCAGTTGCAAGGTCGAATGTTTAAAGCAATGCCAATAGAATTATGTAATAAAGAAATAACGTTACTCAAGGTTGAAGGGTATGACTCGGTCGATGGCTTATGGGTACTCGAACATGAATACAATGATCGGGTTGCTAAGTGATATGCTAAGCTAAAAATAGGGTACTCCTATCATACTAGGGCGTTGGTTCTTTCATCCTGGTTTCCTAAGATAATGCTTTGCTAACTATCAAGGTATGAATCCAAATTTATAAACCATGATAGCTCCTATATTATTTTATAATGGAAGTCATGTTTAGTCCTAATTTCCAACCTTAAATTTCTATGGGTTCCTCAATACTAGGGTCAAGCAATATGGTCAATTTATAACTAAACTTAGTAGTATCTATATTGTACTCAAGTCATGCCTAAATATGGCAAGGGATAATGGCCAATCAATTTACAAGTAAGGGATGCTAGGGTTCATTAGGTATGCTAAACTTAGTGATGTGTCAATATTCTAGTTGTATTCTTAGTAGGAATTCTACCCTAATTATTATTATAACCCTAACAACAAGGATTCCTATATTCTGGTAGAAGGTCATACTCGAGAAATAATCAAGGAAGTGCAGTCACCCTCCCAAATAGGGAGAGTTAAAGGGTCAATGATAGTAATGTCAAAGGAGTGAAGCGGATACAATTACGAAGGCCAAAAGAGATAGTGAAGTTCAAAGAATTTTGGAACAAAATCTAGAAAGTTGGTCAAGTAAGTGGATGAGATCCTATACTCTAATCCTATTTGCAGGCTTGCTCGGTACAGTAACGTAACCGAAAAAATATACTCTCGACCTTCATGGACAAATTCATCTCTCTACAAGAGATGGACGAAAGATTAGGAGAAGTACATGAATCAATAAGGATGCAATCATTTTAATAGAATGGGTTGGAAGGAAGGTGAGTCATAGTCAAATATGGTTGAGACCTAAAACTATAATCCTAGATGCAGGCCCGCTCGGTACATTTACGTAACCGAAATATCTAACTGGACCTGTATGGGCCACCACTAAAAACATGTCTCATCTCAGTCCCAAAATACGTAGGACCAGGTATACATACATATGCATGCTGTATGAACAAGTATAGAAACCCAATTTAATGGGCCTAACCATTCGTAGTACGCTGTAAAATATAACTAAGTCTCAACATCACAGGCAGGTAGTAATCTAGTCTCATCCATAAATATCACAAAATAAGGAACTGAATAAATAGATAAGTCTCAAAATCCACTATATATAAAGTCTAGTGGAGAACAATCCACTTAAAAATGACTATAAAAGAATACTGAAAGCAATACAACAAGCAATAAAGAAATAATAAAAATAGTCTGGGCGTCAGCTAACTAGATAATGACACTAAAGACTCTAGGCATTGTCATCTATGATGCTCAAGGAAACTCTTGTGCCTCCACCTCAAGGTCCTTGTCAGCAGGATCTCCAACTCCGTAGTCCGTCAAGTACAAATGCTCGTAGGGATCTGGAAAATGTACCAGGTCTCAGAAGGACATAACAAGTACACAAGAAATCGACATGCATGAATGTAAACCAGTAAACAATAAATAGGGTAACTAAACCACCTATATGAAATATATTCGAGACATCTCTAGTGGCGCATGAGGGGGGAGAAATAGAAGAACAGTCATCCCACTAGGCGTTCCGTAGAACTCGGGGTTTACACAGTTGTACCATTTTCATAGTACAGTAAGAAATATATATTCTACACACTCAATAGAAGATTCTCCCCTCCCAATGATCTATCCGAACCGTATACGCAGTGCAGACATAATACATTGATGACAAATAATATCTAGAAAACTAAACCAATACCAACTACTAACACAAGACTCGAACTCTCGTACTGATGATCAGTCGATACTCTAGTCCATGCACTGTCTCACTCAGACAGTGAACGTGTTTGAAACAGTGTCAGGTCAGAAGATACCACATATCCTTACAAGATATTGGGTTAGTCTGCTACTCTAAGATGCATACACATAACTAAACAAATAAAAATTAGTCATATGTAAACTGAATAATATAATCAAGTAAGGTGTACTTGCCTTCCAAGCCATGCTGCGAGCACAACAAATATGGTCCTGAGATATCCACAAGAACATTTCGAACACATACCAATTAATTATTACACTAATTAGACTCTTATTCTTCTAGTCAAATTAAGTTATTATCTAGTTAATACTCCTACGTTGGTTGCACATGCAAGTAACTACACACCAAAATATTACTAACCATCAAACATTATCAAAAAATATTTTGAAAATATTATTTAATAAAAATTATTAATTTTGGAATTTATTGGAAAAATAGGTTTTTTAGTAATAGGGTCATCTCCTATAAATTTTATGAGTCCAAAACCAAGTAGAAACCAAAACTAGGTCATAACGGGTTACCTACTAGTCACCAAAAAATCAATTTTTGTCAAATAAGTAAATCTATAATAATAGTTAAAAATTCAGAATCAAAATATAATAATATAATTTTAAATACTAAAAATAGTTTTTTGGTCGGGGTTTAAGTATAAAACTGTCGGGGTCAAGTTCTGGCAAAACTAGGCCAATTTGCTACATAAAATAACTAGAATTCTAATTTTTATAAATAAAAATAAAATTTGAATAAATATGGTAAAATCAAAATAAATACAATAAATACTATTTCTTTTATCTACACAAAAATAATTAGGGTTTCACAATCTACAAATTGATCCTATTAGGGTGACAACCAAACTTTGCTAGTATACATGTCAAATAATGGTACATCTATGATGCAGTTTAATTACTAAAAAAATTATTTTTTATTTAATAATAAAAAATATATTTTATATTCGGAAATTAAATATTTAATTTTTGAAAAGTTATATTTTAATAATAAAATATCAATATGCAACAATACTAATTTAATATGATCACGACATTGCCAAGAATTAATTTTTTGTCATCTAAGAGCAATTTTAATGTAAAAATTAGGGTTTCACATGCATGGAATTTTTCTTATTTTTTATCTAACATATTTATGCATTCTCAAAATAGTTTATACATGGAAAAATAATTATTTAAAAAAAATTCTAAAACTTACAAGATCGTGATTACGGCAGAGCTTCTTCTTGCGACACGGACCTTTTGGAGCACCAAACAGACTCCAAATTCTATGAAACTTGAGGGCGGTCTATATAACTTCTAATAGATGAAGAATATAAAGTTTTGGGAGTAATTGTACTAAAATAAATAGTCCAGATCTGCTGCAGTAGCAACCGACCTCATGTGGTATTTTTGGTCGGCCTAAGGGGTTCGGCCAAGGGCTTTGGGTGCTCGTCCTTGAGGGGAAAGATGGAGGGATGGAAGGAGATGAAAAATAGAGAAGAGATGGATGGAGAGGGGCTTATTGGTCGTGGGTTTGATAGAGGGGGAGTCGGCTATTAGGTTTAGGTGTTGGGGGGTTGATAAATATAAGTAGTTTAAATATGTGGGTGGTTATGATTTGATTTAATGTTTTCATCTATTGATAGGATTTAAAGAGGCTAAAATAGGGTGAGAGGATGCTCTAGAATATTTAAATTATATTTTAAAAGATTTATTTCAGATTTAAATTGATATGCAACAAGATTGCATAAGGGTCTTTCCTAATTTAGAAACTACATATTTAATTAAGATCCTAATTTGTAGGAAAATAAATGAAAGATTTGATTCATGAATTTAAATAGGTGGATGCTACCAAAAATAGATAGATGGAAAAATAAGAGGGTTCCCAAATATGAAAATATTAGAATTGGATTGGCTCTAAAAGTGGATAAGGTGTAAAGGTGGACCGTATCTCAAGAAGGTTTCAAATTCAAACTTCCTAAAATAAATTCTAAATAATATATCTATATATATATACAATATATATGTATATATATATATATATATATATATATATATATATATATATATATATATATATATATATATATATATAATTACCCTATTTTAAGCCACTAGTGTCCAATAAATTAATTCATGGCTTTGGGTTGGGTACTTAGATTAGAAAATAAATATAAATAAATTATATATATATATATATATATATATATATATATATATATATATATATATATATATATATATATATAAATCCCTAAATATTAAATATAAGAAACTATGGTTGTTATACTAGTGCCATACTAATGTTGAATGGTCGAATTTTATGTCACGCGAAGATCCTACAAGTAGTGTCTCCCGTGTAGGCTACTTCCTACGAAGGACGATGTAGATTTTGGGGTTATCTTATATCATTAATGTCCAAACTATGGTGAAGTATCCTAATAAAATAATTGGGTTTTAATTGATTTTAATATAATCTAAAATAAATACAATAAATATAAAATACACACAAAATACCTATTTTGGTTGAGGGGTTTTACAGAGGACGAGGACCCATCTTTTCATCCTGACGTTCAGCCGCCCATCCACGGTAAGGGTCGGAGGAGGAGAACTCTGGATACACGGGCATTTTTTTGCACCCGGTCCATTATACGAGTCCTCATATATGACCATGCCGTATGCTTTATGTGTGGATCTCATTTTGGCTTCGTGCACAAGACTTGACTCGGTCGCATGAAGGCCCTGTCATAGTTTTCGCCGCATGGGGGTTCTGCCATGAGTTGGCCGCATGTCTCCTTTCGTTACTTGGCCGCATACCTTTTTGATGTCTCTAATTCTTATTTTTTATTTTGTAGTGATTTTTATGTGGCTCTGTCGGGAGATGTGCTTGTTGGGTAGGCTCAGGCTTCCTTCGACGTCTGGATCGATCATATAGTGGCCGATGTTCAGGTTCAGATTAACAAGGATCAGCCTGAGACGAGGCTGAAGTTGATAGCTTGCCAATCCTGGTTCTATATGCTTAGCCAGCTGAACTCCGGGAGGATCGTCGACTCTCAATTTAAGCCAATCTTCCTATTTGGGGATGCCCTCACCATCTCGGATCCCAAGGTAGTGAGAATTAAAGAGACCTGGGATTACTCTTCTGGTGTGATAAAGGTGTATATTCCTGCGATAGAGCACCATTAGCCCTTATCAGTTTTTAACGTGGTACCCCTTTGAAGGAAGACACCGAGCAACCTAATCCCGGACCAGAACAGAACCTAGGTCGGTCGCATCCGTTTCAACTCTGTACTGAAGGCGGTGAGAAGTAAATCATTTTTTACTCTGTTCGTGGACTAGCACCTGGAACTTTCTCTAGCGAGATGGGGCCGAATGTCCGATATTACGAAGCGGACACCTTCTTGAACCATCTCGTAACCAAGGGAACTTATCCCAAGGAAAAAGTGTATTTTCTCAACTAGATGCCTCACTGGCCCTCTTGGGTTGGTCTGATGCAGTGGGTATTAGAGAGGTAAGAGCGGACCCTGAAGGCGGTCGACCTCTACTACACTGTACGAGGTTCTTGTTATGGTTTGGATAATAACCCGCAGCTGTTTGTAGCTTTGGCTGAAATGTATAACCATCGCACCGGGACATTCTTTGCGCTCGACGGAGAGATGGGGCTCTTTCTCCATGAGATGTATGATGTCTCGCGGTTGCCCTGGAGTGATGAACCATATGAGGAGTATAGCCCCACTAATAAAGAATTTGAGAAGTTTGAACAATAATATCTAGGGTATTTTGCTGTGTACCGAGAGGTGTTATGTCACCATAGCACTTGTTAGCAAGTCTCGAAGATGAAAGACAGGTGCTTAGAGGAGAATCTGTCCCACATTAAAGCCTGGACCAGTCACCTAATTACCATTGATGCTTCGGGTCATGCCACTGTTCGGAGCCCTCGCACTCGGAGAGTGATTATGACCAAGTACGCGTCACCAAGAGGACTGTTGCCACTGGTGAGGGGTTTGGTAGTTTCGATGACAGTTTTAGTTATTTTTACCAGGATACCCAACCATTGTCTGAGAAAGCCACTTTAGTTGGATTCTTGATGATATGGTTGCGGACCTGTGTAGTCTCGGGAGGCTCCGGGTCGATTGAGAGGGTTAGCTGCAACCTCATCCTCCCTGCTGTGAAGCTGGTCTTCAGACGTAAGCTCGCTTTACTCCCAGCGATGGTCTGCAGCATTCATCGTGGGCTTAGTGCTTTCACAAGCAAGGTGATGGCTCGTGACCCTGAAAGGGATTTCAACCGGGTCGAGATGCCTTATTAATACCTGATGGGTTGGCTGTTGAGACATTACCAATCTTTGATGCGTCCTGGTGCTGAGGGGACTGCGACGAAGGCTGGCGCATTTATTTACCGATATGGCAGGATGCCATGGGCTCATACTGAGGTTCCCGCTTGTCAGCATGTGCTCGCTGTCACTACCATATTTTCTAAGAAAGGGTATTTTTGTCATTTCATAATTAATTAAATATTGTACATGTTGAATAATTATTTATTATTTTATTTAATTATTGTTTGAAGTTAGTTTATTATTTTGGACTTATGTTAGTGGACCTAACTAGTTTAGATTAGATCTATGGACCAATATTTACAATTAGTTAGAATTGAGCCTAATTATTAAGCCCATTCATTAGGAGGATGATTAATTAAATAAAACTATTAGACTAGAACCTTTTCTCCTTAATTATTTATTCATGAGAGGCCCCAAGGGGTATATTGGACATTTCATAGTGACTTTGGGAGGGGTTAAGTGGCCGGCCATTATAAAGAGAGGGAAAATTTCTCTCTCTTCTTTTTCATTTTAAATCTAGATCTAGAATTTTTCTCAACCAAATTTCTTCATTCCCACATCAAATCCCTACCAAATTTTTTCCTAATTCCTTTCCAAATCACCATTGGAGGCTAGTAAAGCAATGATCTACAAGGAGGAAGCAAGGATCTACAAAGCGGAGCAAGTATCTACAAGTTAAAGGCCAATTTTACCTAATTTGGAGGTTACATTGGGAATCATCTCCCAATTGGTACAATTTATTTTTTTCCCTTTAATTAGGTTCTAAATCTATGTTTAAATCATTAGGAACCACCCCATATGTTGAGACTACCCATAGGAATTAGAATTAGGTTCATAGGAGGCCTATAGAGATAGTTATGGTGTATTTTGTACAATTTTGGAGGAATTCCGAGATTGACACATATTGTGTTTGTCAATTGGTCAATTAGACCAAATTAATATGTGTTAGATTATTTGTAGCTAGTGTCGCATCCACAATTGGATACGTGTAGGCCGTATCCCATCAATTTGGAGATACAAATTATTTTTGGGGGTGTTCCTCCGACACGGGGCTTTGTACATGTCATATTTTGACACAGACACGTAGTTCTATATTTGACTCTTCGTATTATTCATATTTACTATTTTTGACTTGCTCGTGTCCTTTGGGGTATGTTTGGTTGTGTGGTGGACTCGTATCGCAAGCGTATCATAGATCTAGTGTGATACGGGAGCGATGCACTCCACGTGTTTGCTTTATTGCTTTTTTAATTCACTTAACTTGTGTAAAACTATTAGTATGATATATTAGATATGATATGTATATATATTATGTATGTATCTATATTATATTATATAGGTATGTATATATAGCTATGTGTCTATGTGTTTATAAGTGTATATATGAGTGTATATACCTATATGTATATGTGTACCTATATGTATATAGGTATGTTTGAATATATATATATATATATATTTATATATATATATATATATATATGTATGAGGGGATATATCTATAGGTGTATATGTGTATTAGTATATATATGGGTCTATATATATTTAGAGTTGAGAGTGTATATATATATAGGTTGATATCTATATAGATGAGAGTGTATATGTATATTGATATATACGTAGGTAGCAGTATATATATCTATGTGTGTGTGAGTGTGCATAGTGAGTGAGCAGTATGATGAGAGGGCTCGGGATAGCAGGATTCTACAGCAATCCACCAAAAGTTCAGTTTGCAGTTGCATCAAACCAGGGGAGCAAAGCAGCAATGCAGTCAGTATCAAATGCAGCCGTTTACATCGATAAGCAGTTACAAGTGCAGGAATTCAGTAACCCTGTAGCCAACACAGTGCAGTTTCAGTCCCGCATACTTTAACTCAACAACAAGGAGTTTCAGCTGCAGTGAGCAGCTCGAACACACAACTGTGCACTGACCTACTGAGGAGAGCAGTGCACAGCAAGAACCCTGCAGCAGTAGCAATATCAGCAACCCAACAGCAGTATCCGCAAGAACAATAACACAACATCAGCAACTGAAGAACATCAATGCACAACACAAAAAGCTTTCAGGTCAAGGCAAAGGTTAGGATTCAGGCAGTTAGTTAAGGTATGGGCTTAGTGGTCTAGTTAAATTGTTAGTAGTTTGGTTAGCAGTTTATTATTAGTATAGTTATTATAACTAGTAGTTTAGCATAATAGTTAGTTATATACCTTGTTAGCTAGTAGTTAGATAGGTATATTAATACTTGTTAGATATGTAGTATTGTATTGATATGTATTATATGATAAGTTAGTAGGTATGTACTGATATGTATTAGATAGTTAGTAGTATTTAATAGTCTACTTAATGTTAGTATAGTTAGTATTTTGATAGTAAACTATATGCACTAGGATTTGGATTACCATGGGATACCAAGGTAATGTCAAGGTATTGGTCGATACTCAAGGTTTTGGGTTTGAGTATTGAGATGGGTGTGTAGGTCGTGAGATACGATTTGGTTCAAAGCCAAGGTATCTAAGTTGCACTTGTTAGCTAAGATATTATATGTATTGCAGTGTATATGTATATAAATTACTATTTTTCACTCAAAAACTTGCGTATCCTATGATACGATATTTTTGGTTGTATCCTAGTATCTTAGAGTAGCTAGTGTGGCTTAGTTTCATAGTGTATGGACCTAGTATCCTAGAGTGCCACCCTCACTTTTTCAATCAAGGGTAGTTTGGTAATTGACAATGGTATTTTTATTTTTACGAGTGTTGTGTTTAATATTGTGCATGAGTAACTAATTATTTGTTGTATTATTTATTATTTGATTAGATGTAGTATTTATTTTGGACTTGTGTAGTGGACCTAACTAGTTTAGTTAGATGCATGGACCCAACATTGTATGTTAGTTTAGATTGAGCCCCTAATTAGGCCCATGGTTTAGGAGGATGAATTAATTAGTGAAACCATTAGACTAAAACCTTCCCTCATTAGTTATTTCTTTATGAGAGGCCCCAAAGGATATTTTGGACATTTTATATCGCTTGGAAGAGGGGTTTATGACCAGCCATTAGAGGAGGAGAGAAAGTGTCTCTCTCATTTCATTTTCTATTTCCTTTAGATCTAGATTTTTTCCTTTCCAAATTTCTTCATTCCCTCACCATTCCTAACCAAATTTCTACCCAAATTCAGTTCCTATTCTTTAATAGAGGCTACTACAATAAGGATATATAAGAAGGAAGTAAGGATCAAGAAGGAGGAGGCCAAGATCTATAAGGAGGAGCTACTTTCCAATTTTGGGGATTTTTCATTAGGAATCCATCTCCCAATAGATACATTTTAGTTTTATCCCTTTTATTAGATTCTAAATCGGAGATTTAACCATGAAAAACTAACCCACATGCATAGGCTACCCATAGAAATTGGTTTTAGGTTCATAGGAGACCTATGATAGAAGTTATATGTGTTTTGGTGCCAATTTTGGAGAAATTCCGAGATTGGCATATGTGGTGTTTATCATTTGGTCAAATAGATCAATATGACATATGAATGTTTGTTTGTGACTAGTGTCGTGTCCACAATTAGGTATATGTTGGCCGTATCTCGTCAATTTGATGACACGAGTTGATTTTGGGAGTTTTCCTCCTACACGGAAACTTGTGCATATCATATTATGACACAAACACGTAGATGATATAATTATTATACGTATTGTACATAATTAGTATTCTAAACTTGCTCGTGTCCTTCGGGATGCGTTTGGTTGTATGGTGGAGCCGGATCGCAAGCGTATCATAGAACGAGTGTGATACGGGTGCGGTGTACTCCACGTGTTTGCTAATTGCCCTCAATTCCATGTGTGCTTGTGTGTATATATATATATATGTATGTTAGTTTATATATATATATATATATATATGTGTGTGTGTGTGTGTGTGTGTGTGTGTGTGTGTGTATAAGTGGTGTTATATGTATATGTGTCTAGGTCTTAAGTGTATATGGTTATATATATATATATATATATATATATGATTGTTTATATTTGTATAGTTGAGAGTTTATACATATATATATTGATACGTGTATAGGTGTGTGCTTATGGCTATGTGTGTGTGTGTAGTGTTATGTGTTTATGAGTATATGTGTGAGGTAGAGTAGGTGCAGTTAAGAGGAGGGAGCAATGCATCGATGCACTGAGTTGTCCAGCAGTGTATAGAAGTGCCAACATAGAGGGTTGTGTGTATATGTATAAGTGTTTATGCTATGTATGAGTGTATAAGCTTGTGAGTAAGAGGCTACAGCAAGAAGAGTACTGCACAGTGGCAACTGGAGAGCAACTGTGCAGTTCAACTGAGGGTCTGCAGTTCACTCTTGCATATTATTTTCAGCAGGGAGAGCAGTTCAGCATATATCTGTGCAGCATCGTGTAATGCACGAGCAATTAGCATCAGTAGCTCGGGGTACACGCTGGACAACAGGGAGAAATTTTAGTAGCAGTGTATGTAGCATGCTCACATCAGTATGTGGCACCAACTGTGTTTCAGTTCAGTGTCTTTGGGTAGTTGGTTATGTTGATGTGTCAGTGATTTAGTTCAGCACAGTTCAACAAGGACTAGGAGTATGCTCATAGGAAGAATGCAGCAATGTGTCCAGTTCAACATAGGTGCATTATCCTTGTATCTTCAGTATCAGTACTTACAGGTATCAGTGTCAGTTCTAAAGTTTTAGTAGTTTAACAGCAAGGGACGTATCTGTAACAGCATATTGCTGATTTCCAGCTATGTGAAATACAACTGCCTGGGCAGTTCAATGTGCACAGCAAATAGAGAAGAGCAATAGTTTTATAGCAAGCACTGCAGTGGTTTTAGCAATTAGAAGGGTGTACAACAAAGGGGGGAGCAGCCAACATATGCAGTAGCAGTGTAGCAGACACAGTCGGGCATGCAGTTTCAGTTCAACTGTGCAGAGGTGCACTCGTGCACTGCAGCTGCAGCCAAGCACTACAGTGCAGTGCAAAGGAGGCTTAGGGCAGCAATGTGCTTATGCACAATAAGGGAGGTGCAACCTCGAACCACTACAATGCAAATGAATAGATTATCAGTAGCAATGAGGCAAGAGAGAGCAGCTACAGAGCCTGCAGGCACGCACTGTAGCAAGTAGCACAACAACTGTGCTGTGGACACTGCACAGTAGGTGCTGCATGCTCGGAACAGAGAGTAACACTGCAGTCACTGCAAGGAGCAACTTGTTTAGTATGCTGCGGCATACAACCTTCAACACACCAATGTGCTAGCACTGCAAACTCAAGGATCTACTCGAGCAATGCTAGTGCAGCACAGCAAGCATTGCATTCAGCAAGGAGCTTCCATCCAGTATGCACAGCAACCTCGAGGAGATAAAGTATCAGCAGCCAGTGAAGGAAGAGTATCAGCACATGCACCACTATAGTTCAGCAGGAAGATGCACATCAGTATCAAACAGGTTTCAGTCAGTTCCAACAGCAGGGTTATTAGCACAGTTAGTTAATGGTCAGTGAGTTCAGTTTCAGTCAGTGAGGTAAGGGTTAGTTTAATGAGTTAATATATTATTTTAATTGGGTTATTTGTTTAGCAAGGTATTTTGGTAGAGGTTTAGTGAATCAGTATTTTAGTATGTTGTTAGTTAGTGTAGTATATTGTTAGTAGTTAGTTATATTCTATAGTTATTATTAAGGTTTTAGTTATATTCATGGGTTTGAATTACCTTAGGATACCAAGGTAATACCAAGGTAAGGGGTCGATACCCAAGGTATTAAGTTTGGGTATCGAGATAGGTGTGATACGCATTGGTGCAAGGCCAAGGTATCATATTTTTATTGTTTTGTTATATTATTATAATTATTGACTTGTATATATATCTAAAAATACTATTTTTATATATAAAAACTTGCGTATCTTACGATACGACATTTTGTGTGGTTCTTAATATCTTAGATTAATTAGCATAGCTTAGTTTCATAGTGTATTGACTTAGTATCCTAGTGTAGACTCATACACCCTAGAAATAGTCGGTTTGACTTAGAAATGGCTTTGCGACCTAGATGTTGACTAGTTTAACTTAATTTTATTTCAACACCTTGTATTAATGCAATATTCCATATATAGGTTTATGTGACATCAGTTAGGACACAGTATGACATTCATTGCTTGGACGACAAGCAAGTACATTCTCTGATAGTTTTCATTATTTGATAATTACTATAATGCAAGTAAAAATATTTTACATGACTCTTGACACATTGGTACACGGACTAGTATAAACATGGATCAGTCATGGAATGTTATATATATTGTTCATTGTTCCTCGTGTTCTCAATGGTTAACTTAGACAATATTTCAATATTCAATGTTCAGTATTCAATGTTCAATATTTAACTTAGACAATGTTTAGTGTTCAATGTTCAATGTTTAACTTAGACAATGTTCAGTATTCAATGTTTCAATGTTCAATGTTCAATGTTCAATGTTTAATGTTCAAGGTTTATTTTTTACATGGCCTTGAGTATCTTGTATCACAATATGTCATGGTTGGATCCATTGTACTGGTTGGGGTAAAGGGAAAATGTTAGCTAGATATGTGATCAAATCCTAGAGAATGTTCAATATTTAACTTAGACAATATTTATCCAACATTAAAGTAGACAATGTTCACCCAAGCCGATCACATATCTATCTAGTATTTCAATCACTAAGCATAGTTATAGTTCTTTACCATATTCTAGTTCATTATTTCATTCTATTATCTTATTTTATTCATCGTGATCATTGTAAACCATTTTGTTCATTGTTTACCTGTTCTTCCACCATAGTTGATATTGTTCATTGTTTATCGTCTTGTATTATATTCTCTATTTCTGTTTATAGTTATTATCAATTAATTGGAACTGCTATTGGATTATACTTCATTCTATTCCTGATTGGAAAATATTTTTCTGATGAATGGTTAGAGAGGATGTGTCCCCCTCACTATGGACCAACAGATGGAGTATCACCTGAGGATGTAGTGACAGTTACTGAGGCCATTTAGATTACCACACCTTGTAGTAGTAGTTTTTATTTTAGATTGTGGATTGTATTATTGTTTTGAGATGTTGAGTTGTGTTTAGTTTTGAGTTAGACATGTGATGTATTAAGAATTATATTTCTTTTCTTTCTATTCCATATCGTGCATACGTCTTCCTTTAGTTTTATATGTGATTGAGTATCATTTGAAATTGAGATGGCATGACAGTATTGTTATATACATTGTATGAGATATTAGATAGTATAGTAGATCAAGACAATATTCTACCGTCGATGCTATGGCGTAGGCTGGACGTACCCACGTACTCGGGCCCCTATACCGGGTGTGGGTCGTGACATAGAGATAGACTCATACAACCTAGAAATAAGTAGTTTGACCAGTTTGACTTAGGGTTGACCTAGTTTGACTATTTTAACTTAGAAATGTCTCTTTGACCTAGATGTTGCCCAATTTAAATTATTTTATTCCAAAACCTTGTATTGATGTAATATTCTATATCCAGGTCTTCGAGGCACCGTATCGGACATTTGTGATGCTGTTCACCGAATTTTAGGCGAGAACATTCTCTGATAGTTTCTCATTTATGATATCCTCTAAGCTTCTTGTATCTAGGGTAGATATCCTTGATTTTTTGACACGATGGTTACACGGATTGGTATATCCGGATCTCGTCATGGATTGTTATTCCTTGGTATTTATGGTGTATCTTGTGTAAGCCTTATTTCCTTATTTTTTTATGCATGTCCATACATTGATTCATGGAGAGATTAGCTACCTACCTAGTGAATCTCGTGTCATGATGTACCATAGTTGGATCCACTATACTAGTCAGGGGCGGGGAGTATTTCATGTAGATATGTGATCATACCCTGAGTGTTGGTCAAACACCGCACTATGACTAACCAGGCCCTTATCCTTGTGCAAGTTCCTTGTGCAATTTTCCAAGCGGATCACATGTTAAATCTAGTACTCACTAACTTAGTCATTAGTATTCTTGCTCATTGCCATATTATTCATTCTTGTATTTATTTCCAGTATTTTCTTATTGTATATCTCTTGTATCTATTGTTGCATCTTGTATATTCATATCTATTTACTATTACATAGTTTATATCATTGATTAGAACTGAAATTAGAGATGTACTCTGCTCCTTTCCTAACTGGATATATTTTTCCCAGATGATACTGCGTTCTACCACCGATGCTGCAGCGTAGGCTGGGCGTTGTTCTCGACTTGCATCCCTACACCGGGTGCGGGTCATGACACATTTTTAATGGTGGCCCATACAGGTCTCTTCGAGGTCATAACTAGTGTGATTCGTAGTGGTGCTCTGAATTGAGTGCTATTACGAGCCTGTTTCAGGATATAGTCTATAGGGTATAGGCTGAGAATACTCAATCATATTTAGGAAAAAACTCTATTAATTCAATTCGACTATTCTTTCTTGATATTGATATTTGATCTTTAACTTTCCTTTCTTTGAGTGTCTAACATCATGTGCCATATTGATCCTTTTCTTTTGCTTTGTCTCAGGATGTCGCCTAAGACTAGATCACAGCAGGGGAGAGAAGCTTCTTAGAGGTCTGCGACTTTTGGAGGGCCTCCACCAGTCACTTATCAGGTGATTAGCATGTCAGCTGCGTTAGGGGGTCCACCTCTTACTCTGAGGACTGTTCCGACTGTATCTGAGGGACTTCCACCTCCACCTTTTGTGCCAATAGATGAGACACAGGTGTTTATACTATTTTGTGAGATATTGGAGGCACAGAGTGATCAATCTGAGGCACACCAGAGGTAGACCGACGTATTACGGTAAGGCATCTAGAGTGCTCATCTTCTTGCTCGTGCCGTAGTAGAGAGAGAAGTTTCGGTCCAGCAGCAGGTTGCTCATCAGGTTGCTCAGCTTCGGCCAGGCAACATTCAGGACTTCAAAAAGCTGGAGCCTAGGGTCTTCAAGGGGACATAGGGCATCGTCTACACTGATGATTGGCTCGAGGACATTAAGCATATCAAGAGGGTGTCCCGTCTATCAGAGGATCTGAAGGTTGAGGCGGTAGAACTTCAGTTGTTTGACGTCTCTCGCACTTGGTTCAGGAATGAGCCAATTCTTGCTAATACAGGACAATCTTGTGAGGTATTCAAGGACCTCTTTAAGAAGAAGTTCTTTGCTCGGGCAGACAGGTTAGACTTGGGGAGGCAGTTTGAGAGCCTCATTTAAGGGAGCATGTCTGTGGAGGAATATGCCGTAGAGTTCGGTGGGCTAAGCCAATTTACAGAGTATTTGGTAAGAGAGCCGGAGGTTCGAGCTATTCGTTTTTTTAAGGGGCTAAACTGGGAAGTGAAGATCCTCATTCGTCTTTTTATGAGACCTACTCAGAGATACTTGTGGAGGCACGCAAGGTTGAGCGGGAGTTGGGTTTGAAGCCCAAGAGAGATCACAATTCTTTTTTGGGGGCAAATAATAGCACAATGACTGCCAAGCATCCTTATTTCCAGTCCAGACCTTTTCAGCAACTATAACAGCACCAGACTCCAGCTAGGGCACCGTCTCACCAGGCATCGCAGCAGAAGAGATAGTTACAGTAAGCTTCCTGTCACTTCTGTAAGAAGCCCGACCAAATATAGGAAGTTTGCAGGAAGAGGTTGGGAGTTTGTTTGTATTATGGTACCGAGGGGCATCAGTTGAGAGAGTGTCTTTCCAACCCTCGTCGTGTAGTTCAGGGAGCAGCTCCAGCTCTGAGGACACAAGCGAGACCACCTGCAGTACAGCCAAGGGAACCACCACTTCTGACCCAGCAATAGTGTTATGCCCAGCACTAACATCAGGGAGGTGACGTCAGGGACGAGCGTTTATTATGACAGTCGAGGAGGTCGAGCCCACCGAAGATGTCATCGCATATTTTGTTCTTCTTGATTCTATTCTAGCTTTAGCTTTGTTTGATAATGGTGCTTCCTATAGTTTTATATCTGTTTATTTTGCTCTGAAGCATAGTTTGGTAGCTGAGTCTTTGCTTAGGACTTGCAAAATTATGACCGGGGGAGGCATTATCCTGGTTAATAATATTTGTAAGGATCGGAGAGTTACTCTGGGAGGCTGGGAGCTGAGTGCATGTCTACTTGTAATGCCACTTCTAAGATACTATATTATACTCGAGATGGATTGGTTAAGTAGGCACCGTGCTAGTATAGATTGTATAGGAGGTCGAGTTTTGTTTGGCCCGCCAGGAGAGCCAAAGTTTAAGTTTTTTAGAGGAGATACAGAGCAGGGAAATGCATTATCTATGGAGCTATGGTGGAAGACAAAGAGTTGCCGCATCAATTGATAGCAGAGTTCTTGGATGTGTTTCCTAAGGAATTGCAAGGATTGCCGCCAGATCAAGATATAGAATTCTCTATAGACTTGGTGCCAGGTGCAGAACCAATTTCCCAGCATGCCTATAGAGTAAACAATAGGGAGTTGGTCGAGCTGAAGAATCAAGTGGACAATTTACAGGATAGGGGGTTTATCAGATCTAGTTCTTCACCGTGGGGAGCCCTGATATTGTTTGTACCGAAGAAGGATGGATCGGTGCACAGGTGCATTGATTACTGGGTATTGAATAATCTCACTATCAAGAATAAATTCCCTTTGCCACGGATTCATGACTTGTTCGATTAGTTGAGTGGTGCCAAGGTATTTTATAAGATAGACTTGAGATCAGGCTACCACCAGGTAAAAATGAAGTCGAAGGACATACCGAAGACTGCTTTTAGGACTCAGTATGGTCAGTATGAGTTCATGGTAATGCCATTTGGGTTGACTAATATCCCAACGGTATTTATGAATTTGATGAACAAGGTGTTCCCTCAGTACCTTGACAAGTTCATGGTGGTGTTCATCGATGACATACTCATATACTCGAAGACACCGGAGGAGCACGAGGTGCATTTACGGATTGTGTTGGATGTCCTGAAGAAGGAGAAGCTGTGTGGGAAGCTATCCAAGTGTGAGTTCTTCCTAGATAAGGTGGAGTTCTTAGGACATGTTATGACTGGTGATGGGATTTCAGTGGATCCGAAGAAAATCACAACAGTGGAGTCTTGGAAGACCCGAGTTCGGTAGCCAAGATTAAGAGTTTCTTGGGTTTGGCAGTCTACTACAGGAAGTTTGTGCAAGAATTTTTAAGGATTGCCGAGCCGATGACCAGACTCGCCCGGAAGGATATAGAGTTTGTATGGACAGAGGATTGCCAGGTTGCTTTTAAGGAATTGAAGAAGAGGTTGACGTCTACTCCTATTTTGACGTTGCCATCATGGTCTGGAGGTTTTACTATTTATAGTGATGCATCCGAGAAAGGTCTGGGTTGTGTTCTTCAACTTAATAGGAAAATAATTGCCTATGCATCCAGGCAATTGTGTCCTCATGAGAAGAATTTTCATACCCATAATTTAGAGTTGGCAGCAGTCATCTTTGCCCTAAAGTTGTGGAAATACTATTTCTACGGAGAGCCTATGGAGATCTTCACAGACCACAAAAGCTTGAAGTACGTTTTCACTCAGAAGGAGTTGAACATGAGGCAGCGTCGGTGGTTAGAACTGATGAAGGATTTTGAAATATATTTGTAGTATCATCCTGAGAAAGCTAATGTAGTTGTTGATGCCTTGAGCAGGTATCCGATAGCTATGTTATTGACACAGGATCGATATTTTGTTGGAGGACTTGGAGAGCTTGGGCATTAAGGTGATAGTTTCTGGTTTTGCTATACAGATGTGGGGGTTGCAGATACACTCAGAGTTGATGGACAGGATCAAGGCAGCCCAGTATGAGTATGTATCTCTACGGAGCATCAGAGCTCAGGTGAGAACATGATTGGAGGATGATTTCATCATTGCTAAGGATGGTTCTTTGTGGCATGGTGTTAGATTATGTGTGCCTAGTGGAGAGCTTCGTGAGGAGGTATCAGGAAGCGCATCGCTCTTAGTATTCCATACAACTAGGTGCCAACAAGATGTATCAGAATATGCAAGAGAGTTATGGTGGTATGGCATAAAGAGGGAAGTAGCACAGTTTGTATCCAGATGCTTAGTGTGCCAGCAGGTAAAAGCCGAGAGGCAGAGGCCAGACGGTTTACGTAAGCCATTACCCATTCCAGAGTGGAAGTGGGAGCATATTACTATGGATTTTGTGTCCGGACTTCCACGATCTCCAGGTGGAAAAGATGCAATTTGGGTCATCGTTGACAGGTTGACCAAGTCAGCCCACTTTTTGCCTTTCAAGGAGGGTTTATCTACGGAGAAGCTGGCAGAGATGTATATGAGGCAGATCATCAGGATACATGGAGTTCCCGTCAGCATAGTCTCGAATCTGGATAGTCATTTAACTTCTCATTTCTAGAGGAGTTTGTAGGCGTGTTTGGGCACCCAGCTCAAGTTAGTACTGCATATCATCCCCAGATAGATGGGCAATCAGAGAGGACTATTCAGAATCTCGAGGATATGTTGCGTACTTGTGTACTAGATTTTGGGGGAACTTGGGAGGACCATCTCTATTTTGTAGAGTTTGCTTACAGCAACACCTACCAGGCAAGTATAGAGATCTTACCATATGGGTCTCTGTAAGGTCGGAGATGTCGTACTCCGTTGTCATAGGACGATATTGGATAGAGAGTTTTGCTGGGGCCAGAGATGGTTGTGGATACAGCGGAGAAGGTTAAGCTTATCAGAGACAGACTTGAGTAGTGCAGGACAAACATCGGCATTGGATCGATACCCACCGGAGACCTTTGGAGTCTGAGGTATAGTTTTAGATTTTTTTTTTGTGCTTGATGCTGATTGTTTGTTATAGATTAAGCTCTTAAGGTTATATTTTGTTCTACGTTGATGGTTTGGTGTATCTGAGGATTTCTCCGACACGAGCTACGATTTACTTCGGTGGAGGTGGGAAGCTTAGTCCGCGATTCATCGGACCTTTCACTATTCTAGAGAGGGTTGGTGTAGTTGCTTATAGACTAGACTTGCCACCTGTATTAGAGGGAGTGCACAACGTGTTTCATGTGTCACAGTTGAGATATTACGAGGAGGATCCTAGTCATGTATTGGATCACTCAGAGATAGAGGTGGGCCAACTCTAAGCTATCCAGAGCAGCCAGTTGAGATTCTGGATCAGAGAGAGAAGGTTCTGAGGAACCAGACAATTCTCTTGGTATGCGTCGCATGGAGGCATCACTCTCCGGGGGAGTCTACCTAGGAGAGAGAGAGAGGATGAAATGCGAGAGCGTTACCCATATTTGTTTGTGCCTTGAGGTATGTTTTTTCTAGTTTTGTTATGTTCTTTATGTTATGTTCTATTATTTTCTGGGGATAGTTTTTGTCTTTGAATTTTGAGTACGAAATTATTTTAGGGGGTTAGACTTGTCACTACCATATTTTCTAGGAAAGGGTATTTCAGTCATTTCATAATTAATTAAATATTGTACATATTGAATAATTATTTATTATAATATTAATTATTGTTAGATGTTAGTTTATTGTTTTGGACTTGTGTTAGTGGACCTAACTAGTTTAGATTAGATCCATGGACCAACTTTATATTTAGTTAGAATTGAGCCCAATTATTAAGCCTATTCATTAGGAGGATGATTAATTAAATGAAACCATTAGACTCGAACCTTCCCTCCTTAATTATTTCTTCATGAGAGGCCCCAAGGGGTATATTGGATATTTTATAGTGACTTGGGGAGGGGTTAAGTGGCCGGCCATTATAAAGAGAGGGGGGGAATTTTTTCTCCTCTTTTTTATTTCAAATCTAGATTTAGAATTTTCCTCAACCAAATTCCTTCATTCTCACATCAAATCCCTACGAAATTTCTTCCCAATTCCTTCCCAAATCACCATTGGAGGCTAGTAGATTACAGATCAATAAGGAGGAAGCAAGGATCTTCAAA